>LQNS02278170.1:12303542-12323459 GCA_001587735.2 Parhyale hawaiensis | reverse complement strand
TATTTTTATGACTTATTCAACAAAAGGGTTGCGTTCGGTGCATATTAACCCTTTTGTTGAGCCGAGATGTTTTAAAATATATATTTTTATGACTTATTCATCAAAAGGGTTGCGTTTGGTGCACTAGTAATAATAATAATGCGTCGTTAGCCTTGCTACTGTTAAGGTCAGTACGTATAATCATATATCATGGTTCATGCTAGAAAGTAGCTTCAGCACGTAGTTAAGCTCTGCACAGTAAAATTATGCGTCGCGGATTACCACATTTCAACACTCAGGGAAACTTAACGAAATTATAAAAAAAATCCTAATATGAAACAACATTTGACATGCATATGAAGCAGCAGTCAAAATCCCATTTCTATAAAGGCAGTGGCCTCCAAAACGATAATTGCCATTACTATCTTCAGCAATTTAGTGAATGTGCATCCCAAATTTACGGAGGTATTTATATGTTGCGTTACTTAAGCTATATTGAATGGAACAAAGTAATAAATAAGCTATTATTTATGCATGAACATATGATGAAGTGATCGGTATCGAATTCCTTCACTAAAGCGTTGGCTAGAATAACCACGGCCTTCGTCACTATCCTTTGTGATTTTACCAAGAGTCAACTTTGTATTTACGCAAGTATTACATTGGTTGAGGCGCCCTGTAACTTGATCGCAGCTTTGTGTAACACAAAGGACAGATCGTCATGGCAAACAGTGTCTGTACCATATAAAGGAAGCGCCTCAAAACACCTTCCCGTTGTTCAGACCTTTTGTAGCCGAAGTGGCTTTTGTTTCAAGCTCGAAACCTTGAAACTTACGTGGTGCTTAGGCAGCGATTTAGTCTCAAAACCACACAACGGAGGCTGATAATAACAGGTAACTTTTGTTTACACGGGCCCTCCCTTGATCAGGCGCGCCACCATTAGCCTAATGAGGAGCTATGATGAAGTACGCTATGTCCCGGGTACCCTCAGTGAGACTCCCTCTTATCTGCTTCATTATCGGTGAACGCTTCGGCGAGCCCCACTCTTGATAAGACCATGGAAATCGTCAGCGAACCTCCTCCTTGAATACACGAAACCTGCAGGTATTACTAGGCAGCTTGACCGCCAAAGGGCCTTGCTAACGGATTGCAATTAGAGGCAATTTCTGCGAGCATCTCTCGTTGTATTTTTGTAAACGAACTCGGACTTTTCCAAAATTTTCGCCGGGGAAGTTTCGATAACGACATTTTCTTACTATAAAATTCAATCTTATAAGTTTTCTCCCACGTCTTTGCGGTTTCAATACTCGGTGTCGGAAATCAAACTTGTACACATAAATTCAATTGATGACATTAATTTTTTCCTCTAACTTAGCCACTTACAACTTAAATATAAAACCTTTCGGTCGCTATCAACGCAGAGTTAGTCCCTTGAAAAACATGCTTAAAGAAGAAAGTAAGACGTTAAGAGTTCACCCTCATGAGTTTCCACCTTCAATGACCATTGCCTAAACTATGTTCTCCAGTTTGTCAGCGAATCTCTATGCAAAATAGCATCCCTTTTGATGGCTTACTTACTCTGTGTAGGAGGTTGAACATCCAGATGAAAGATTTTCATCGCCATTACATTAGAGATGTTCTTGTTATTGATAAAGCAAAAGGTCGAGCTTTCTCGATTGGAGAAATCTTTAGAGCTGACTCTTATTCAGCATCAACTTAGTTCCTGTTCTACATGAACCAGCTTAATTAACAGATGTGCTGTCAAAAATAGCAGTAGATTAACGTAAAATTCAGTGTATAAGATAAGCATGAAAATGTTACAAAATTTGAGACTCGAAAAGAGAAACCGTTAAATGCATGAAAATGTTGCAAAATACAAAACGGAACACGGCAAAAAACTGAGGTCATTTTGAAAGTTATTTTTCAAACGAACAAATAAAAAACTAAATGCAGAGATACTAACTCCCCAATTAAGCCATCAGGGGCGAGCGCTGTGCAGCCACTGGTGCCTGAGAGCTACACTTGCAATCTAAAGATCTTAGGTTCACTTCCTTGCCAAGGAGAAGGATCTTTAATGGTCGCAATTGCAGCGTCAGCGTTTCTAGCATTCAAAAACAACTGCGAGGCCACTGACCTAACAAGGAATTTGAGTTGTACGGGATCGCAGTTGATATAATGAACTTTTTGTCATGCAAAAACAAAAAAAATACATATAAGCGGTCTGCGGTTAGGTGTACTATGGAAATATTTTGCTGCAAGCTTTCTTTTTGCACGCTAGCTGCGATCCTACAGAAAAAAAAACTGCAAGCATCGGGACTGTACACACATCAGATAATGTGAAAGACGTCACTTGGACTTCATCCATAAGCCCACAAAGTACACAACATTAGGTACGCCAGAATTCAAACAAATTGTGGTTGTCTGCAGCCATCCTCTTCTCTAAGTCCCATCGACCAATTTATCTGCAACACGAACCAGTGTACGTGGCTTTCTTACCTGTGGTGAGCGATAAAGTTCACTTTATTTTTAGGCTGCAGCTGGTTATAATTCGCCGCCTCTGCACGTCACATAATTTATTACAATAAACGTGAGATGAAACTGGAGACTCTTTTCCTGCACTGTTATACATAGAACCTTGAATAAATAATGAATCTTTGACGCACAAATGCACAGTGTGTCCATAAAACAAAGGTACTATCGGCAGTAATCATCAAAATTAGCCCCTTTCTTCTCAGAATGTAAGACAAGGATTTCTTCTGGAGCACTTTCACTGCACTTAGTATCGGGTGTAACCTGCTGTGTTCTCTCTCGCCACCGACACGCGATTGTCTGCCCCCTCTTCCAAAAAACTATAGTTCTACAATACTCTAAATGTTAAGTTGAAAATGTACATAACTGTTCCCTTTTCGCCATAATTAATGAAAAATGTCGGAAAATCTTTAAGATTAAAGCACTTTTAAACTCCAATTATGTAATACCGGCTGATTACACCTGCTCCACCTCAGATGCATGAATGTCCAAAGACACAGATGCACTTTCACGTCATTAAGCAAAGAAAGAGTAATGCTATGGTACAGCTAAGGCAAAATGGTCTCCAATCCATCACAGTCCACGTCACTTGCTTTCTAAAGATTGATGCAGCACAGCATAAAACAATACTGCACCCAACGGAGATTGGAAGACCATGAGTTATTGATACGAAGGTGAACGAACAGCGTGCGCAAACCACTCTGCTGTGCCTCATTGATCACACGCCCGTCTCGATAAGGTGCACATGAGCAACATAAGTCAGCCCTATCACACATGGGAGTGAGGTGCGACACAGACAGATCACCCTGAGTGGACTTTGTGTAAAGAGAGCATGCAACTTATCGCTCATTATGGACCTTTTATTGATAGTCGCGGACGTACGCGTTGATTTTCCATTTGCAGTGATCTGCATCGATAGACGTACGGGTCAGTGATAATGGGAGGTTGGCGCTCGAGGAACTCTTCACGTATCTCTAAATTAAGAAATCGATAAGGTGAAGCTATCGATAGTTGCAAGTTTGCGTTTATTTTAATTCATAGGGAAGATTTTCGTATCCATTCTTAGTCTAAATAATCATTATATACGGGTATTGTTCTCATAAATCGTACTGGTTGATCAATGTTCTTAAAATTGTGCTTTCGTCGCAGATGGAACATAATGTGCAGGCAACAATGAGTGTTTCATAATCGAGTAACGACAGCTGTGTACGGATTATTTTATAATAAGTAAATGTCAATGAATTTCCCACTGACGATTGTAAATACCCTTGTATACTTATAACAGTAGCATTTTGAGGTAGGTTCCAAAAAGTATTCCAAGGGAAGTGAGTGCAAGATCAAATTATTAGAAGCATTGTCATTCATAATTTTTCTTGAATTTGCTGGTATCATTGTCAGTAACAGAATTTAGTCATTGCGTTCTTTAGCCTTAATTTTGCTGTGTTTGCTTGAATTTTACCATTCCGTACAAAAAAACACAGTTTATTGAGAGTACTGTAGTGTACTTCAAGCACTGACAAGTTAAATCAGTCTGGACTGTACTATAACTACCTACTTTTTTGGGGTACGACTGAACACATTTGAAAAAATTTTAGGGTTGAGGTGCACGCATAAAACCAGGCTGTAGGTTACCGCACATCAGGCACTAGAAGGGTAAATACCAGTAAAATGTTGTTCTCCAGAGGTGTGAAAACGTAATTTAGAAATTGCTAAGAGCACGCCGCGTAAAAAATGTAGTCAATTACACGCTAGAGAGCTAGGCACCTGTATATTTTTATTTTTTCAAGGTAGACTAAGGCCTGATAACCATTTTCATATTTTCGGGGTGTAGTGCAAAAGCAAAAACTACCAAAAGCGCTGCAGTAGAGGGAGTAATACTGCCCGCTGTCGTTCACACTTGACTATGTGCAAGGGCAGCGTGTTTTTCCGAGGTGATTACAAAGAGTATAGACTCTGATCCACTTCCGTGTTCATAAGTTTTTGTGTCAGAAAAACAGATGCGCCAGTTACATGCGGGCACGTAAGATAGGTAAATGGGAAAGATAGCTGGAAACGGATGTTGAAGCATAAGCAAGACGTAATGTACATTGTACATGAAGAAAAATTGGGAAAGGATTTGTGAGCGTGAAACTGAAATGCAAAAAAGGTTTGTTAAAATGCGGAAATAGTTCAAAAGGGTTTTATGAGCATGAAATGGAAATGGCTTCTTGAGCATAAAACGAATTGCAAAAAGATTCGTGACCACAAAGAAAAAACTGTAAAAGGCCCATCTTACGGTGCAGAGGGGTTGTGAGCATGAAAAAAAAAGTGTAAATGGTTTGTGGTCATAAATAAAAAATGCTAAGGGGTTTGTGAGCATGAAAAAGATACAAAAGATTTCGTAGGCGTGAAGAACATAAAGGGAAACTGGATCAGTGAGCATAAAAATAATGCAGAAATAAATAACAGCATGAAGAAAAATTTCACATGCTTTTGTGATAAAGAAAAAGTAAAAATTATATAAACGGGCTTCTGATCATGAATTAAAAATAAAAAAAAGTTTCTGAACATGAATAAAACAAAAATACTTTCTGAGAATGAAGAAAAATCACAAAATGCATGGGTAAAAGTGCAAGAGGATTTAAAATCAGTATGTACGTTCGTGTATATGTAAAGCTCAAAATCGATTTTTCGAGTTAAAAAAATCGTTACCATAGATGCATTGGTACATAATACACTGCAATATAAATGAATATCAAAGGCTAGGAGGTAACATGAGAAAATTCTTTTTTATCTTTATCTTTAATTGATAACATTTATTAAATCCTTTTTATAAATATAGAAGGCGAACTCAAAGAAGGCATTTTCGGCTCTTTGTATCTCACATCCTGTTTCTATTTTTAAATTGATTCTTTACAGACATGCCTAATTTCATTCCTTCCCTGGATGCTTCAAGTAGCTACACATCTTTACTAAGTTTTTATACTAAATCACAGGATCATCCAATTTCGACAAGAAGCGCGGCTGTGAGTGATTTTATGAGATGCATATTAATATGATGTACAGAATGTTTTGTAGAGCGCGGCTTCCGCACCCCTTCCGGTACTTGTTAATAAGTTTTATTTCATGTTTCTCGTTAGGAGAAGTATCACTCAATAGGTTATACAAGCTATTTCTTAACTTAATATAATTATATTATATTCTGCTTGTTTGGAGGAAGCAAGGAGATTATTTATATCATTTTTTAAATTAAATCTTACTAGATCAATAATTCTTCTGGGGACAGATTTTCGCTGGCAGTTGAAAAATCTCGAACTGTCCTTTAGTTTTGCACCGCTCGATGTAATTCAACCTCGCTTGGTATTTTTACTATGCTGTGTGGCAATTTGATGTTCACATCATTCATGAGTATAGCGTGTCGCTCTTTGTTGGTGCGTGGTGCTTCTGCAAACCCTAAAGAAAAATTCATAGTTGCTTGAGCGCATACTCTTGATCTAAAGTTTCCATGCGCGCTAGGTTTTCTGTTCTTGTGCCCGACGACCCCGCCACTAATATTAAATCATTTATACTTATTCGGGAGCTTGTTTTGTTGATCATAATCAGTCCCTTGCTCTTGGAAATACCCTTGTATACTTATAACAGTAGCATTTTGAGGTAGGTGCGAAAATACGTTTGCAAGGGAGAATTACAGCAGCCACTGAAGAAATTTTTCAAGTGATGCCAGCGAAATTGTTTAAAACTGTATGAAGTCGTTTTATTTCATTTTTTTTTCGTGCAAGTCAGTTATATAAAATAAAATTGGACCAGACGTTGATAATATGTTTGACAGAACCGCATGAAGCGGGCGAAATTTTACATTTAAACGTGACTTTCGTATGAAATACAATATCCGGTCTGACGAGTAGCCATTGAGCGACAAAACTGAAGCAGATGTAAACATATTTTCGTTTGATGGGGCAAAGTTTTGTAGATACAAAACATTCACATTAAACCCATTATCCAGTCTGGCGAGTCACTTGTGCGCGACAAAACTGAAGCAGAAGTAAAGAGATTTTCACAGGATGCGGACATGACTTTGTGGATGAATGTGAAAGAGATTCATTTAGACCACATTATCCAGTCTGGCGAGGGGCGTTTGGACGACGAAACTGCAGCACGGCAACGGTTTTCACGTGATGCAAGTGCGATCTTCACATGAATGACATTCATGGTTTCTATTATCAAGGGTGGCGCGTGATAGAATAAAGGAAGTAGTTTTTTTTTTAGCTAACGTCTGTGAGATTTTTGCCAATCAAAAACGTTTTGTCCCTGTCGTGCATGTCAGCACAACACTGTATAAATTGTTGACATGGTGCTCTTATTCTTTTGTCGATCAAAGGCAGTCACATGCAGCTGTCTTCCAATTCATGAATGCCACTGTTGCATGCAGAAAATTACACTCAAGACGTTTCTAACATGATGCAGGCACTATGTGTATAAAAAAAAGATGATGATGATGCATTTCACTGCCTAGTGCGGCATCTTTGCAAGGAGGAACTACGAGCATGATATTATTATCTGTAACAGGGGTGCAATTCTTACAGATAATGGAGAGTAATTAGCCTTTCAATATCCCCATGACAAATCGATTTCGTCACATTAATGGTATTTTGAAACGTGACCGCATCGTCTCTTTGAGCGTTAATAGGTTACATTGTACTTAATTTTCCACACCCTTGGTGTCACTGAGCCACTGAAGACACTCAAAATCTTACATATCATCAATTATTTCGTAAAGTAAATGGGATTCAGAGTACGCATATTTTATTTTGCTTCTTTATTTCTGATCCTCGTTTTGTAAGAAATACTATATAAAATAGTACATATACGACGCTTCACCTTATCGTCTGATAACCCGTCAATAGCAAAGCATCAGGTGCTTATCAACCACAACTCCAGGCCTTAATTACGGATAATGAACCGAGGGAAGAATATCTTCGTGTTCTACGGTGCCGTGTAGCAGTTATATATAGATTAGCTGATATTACTGAAATTGAGTGCACCAGGATTTCAATTTATATTTTTCATTTATATGCAAAGTTTCTTCAAACGAACTCAACTGCAGGGCACGTTATTAACGCATGGAATAAAAAGTGTATTTCTAATATTTTATCTGTACCTGCTCAACCGTGGAGGACATAGAAAAGGGGGAAATTTGGAAAATGTCACTTAAATGAAAAATAGATGTAAGTGGGACACGACAGCTTCTACGCTTTTCAAGAGCTACTCCTTTATATAACTGACAGCGGCTAGTTTTCTTGATTTGGATATTCCAGTAATATGTATCTCTGAATTTTTCAGTAGTTTTCAGTTTCTGCATGCTGTGCTGAAGCCAACTACTGACGGTGTACTTGAAGAGCTGTCAACAATAATTTATATCATTCGTTGTACTGGCACCGCCAGTAAAGATAAGGTTCTACTAGAAGTAATCGATCTCTATATAGATACACCACAGCATCGGCTTCATTTTGTATTAATAGGACTTTTTACATGCACAGCTAATAAAGCGATTCCTTTCACGCTCAAGTCCAACAACCTGGCTGAAATTCTCTCTTAAATAAAAGACTATCTTAGTTATTGGGAAACCATCACCGCATCGCATCGATTAGTCAATGTACGTACGATTTGCTGGAAATTGGTAAAATGGGTCCGATAACAAAGAAGTCAAGCCTAACTAAGTAAGGCATGTGGCAGCGCCTACGTTGCGATGTAGCATTATTGACCACTTGAATATTTCATCAGAGAATCGTTCACTGACACATTGGAAAGTCAGTTCGTGATGATTTTTTTTCAGATTCTTTAGCAATTTATCGACAAGCGAAAACTTGACTCTTGCTAAACTTTCTTGATGTTTCCATGGAAAAGACTTCTTACTATTTGCAAGAAAAGTACGTTTAGCCGTGAAATTTAGAAAAACACAAATTCACATATTTATTCGAATTGCCCACTGAAAAAGAAATTATTAATTAGGATATTCTTTTTGAAATTATACTCTTACTTGATACAAAGTTATGAAACAGTGGTTTTTTCGCTGCTTTTGAAGTGAAAACTGCAATGAGCTGCAGAATAATGGTTGAAAGAAAAGCAAATATTTTTCTGCAATGTCCTAAGAGTGTCCCGAAGATGCAATGCAAACTTAAGATGTACGCCGAATCTGTACGTTGACGAGCATGCATAGAAAAGGAATACTTGTGCATAATTAAGTTGCTTCAAAGTGATTATAGTAATTTTTTCTAATGGGAAGTTCAATTAATTACGTCCCATCACTATAACATCCGGGTATATAGCTGAAAAGACATATGCTCATCGTATTGATCATAAAACTCAAGTAAACTCTTTCTCGTACAAAAAAAAAACATTGCGAGGCGACGTGATACATTATCTTAAAATAATGTTGAAATTCACTATGGATGAGTGCACAATCTGGAGTACCAATCCCCTGGCGCTACAAAGCCACAGTCTGTACCTTTTGGGTACCACCTCATCTGCACTCTGTCAGCCACTTCCAAAATAGCTCATCCTGCCGCCAAAGACTCCTTTCCCTTTGAGGATCTGCAAGCTGTACCGAAAGCTCATCTCGGAGCGTAACTGGCTTTGTATTAGAGGCAAATGAATTCTTTTCGTCCTCACAAATGACACCTTTTGTGTTCTTTTGCAGGCACTTTGATGAGCGGGACAGCGACGGCGAGGGGCCAGTTCTACAAGCCCACCTCTGGCCGCACCGAACGCAGCCAGCCCGCCCAACAGGACTCCAGCGTCCATTCTGGAAGCACCATTTCCATCAAGACCCACGATTCCGGAGAGGAGGATGTGCCCAGATCAGCAAAAGCGCCTTTTGCTGTGATCAGAGGGCAGTATTCAAAGTCAGTGCAGGTCAACACGCAGAGCAGGACGCACAGTTATATCTATGACCCTGACATGCCAATATTTGACTTGGATCACAGTGCAAACGTCACCGCCCTGCTCGGCAAAACTGCCGTGCTCAACTGCAGAGTGCGCAATATCGGCAATAAAACAGTGAGTATTCCGCCAATATTAGCAGTTGGGGCAAAATGCGAAGGGCTTTTATTTGAAACAGGAAGAGCACTTAGGGCAAAAGTCTCTGGTTATAAAGTAATATTTATTGATATCGCTGGAATCAGTGAAATGCGCTCGTTTGCTTTGCCGCTGTAGCCAACAAAAGGTAAATTTCCAATGACTACAGCAGGTCGACGCATAAGTACAGAATGTATAGTAAAAGTGAATGTGAAAATCTTTTAAACTTTTGTTTTAAAAACTAAAGTCAAAAAGTGTTGGTTGTCTTGAAAGCCAGGTCTATCAAAATTCGGAGATTCCGCAGAGTAGGTCATTTTCCGCAGTTAGTAAAACTGCTTACGAATATCATATAATATTTTTCCTGTCACCGCTTCAACGTACTAATTCGTAAAGTGACAGTTTCACATACGTCCAAATCAACAGACAGGTATATTTTTGTTTAATTGTATTATTACATTCTACCGCGATTCATATGCTTTCCCATTGAATTGATTTACAGAGGTTTACAAAAGCTAGAGGAGCACTCGAGAGTGGGTACCTCCTCCAAGCAAGGCAATGTTACTGAAAAATTCAAAATGATCCTGAAACCAGAATTTCCTTTTTATCAACACCGAAATTTAGTCAGTCGTGCCTCTCGACATTAGTAACAGTTCCTGTAATTTTTAGAATATCCGTTCGTAACTTTCTGAATAATGTTTTAACAAACGCTAAGACAATCGTATAGTAACATGTAGTCATACACACAAACGGACCAACCGGTCATCACAAAAGTTGAAGCATTTGTTGACAAGCGCTAACACAATCATATAATCGAGGACTTAGAGTCAGAAGTTGTTATGACTATTTTTGGCGAAATTGGGTTTTACTCACAAAGTGGGTGCTCGTGAGGTATATTTTTTAGTGTCACAAGTGTCTATACCATATGTCTTCATTAAGAAGAGAAATGACATGAAGAGATATGGCATAGACACTTGTTACACTAAAAATATACCTCAAAAGCTCCCACTTGGTGAGTAAAACCCAATTTCTCCAAAAATGAATATAACCACTTCTGGCTCTAAGCCAGTAGTAGCAACGTGTAGTCAAACACACAAACGGACCAACCGGTGATTACAAAAGTTGGAGCATTTGTGCCTTTCAAGATTTCTTACTATTCCTGCAAACTTCGTGAAGATCCATTCATAACTGTGTAAGTTATGTTACTAAAAAACAAACAAAGAAATGGCTGCATGGATTTTCTCCAAAACTTAATTATCTGTTTCTTATAACATACCAAACATTCCCTGTAAGTTTCATAACGATAGGTCTATAACTTTTTTTAGTTAACTTTGTGATAGATAAAGAGACAAAAACAGACAGACAATCTCCGACAAAAACGTAACAACCTTGTCGGACGTATTCATCTATATAGTGATGCCGTCATCGATGAATGCGGTGCAGTAACGCGGTATCATGAAATTTTATTTCTAGCAACTATTACTTGTATGTAGGAATTGTAAAAACCATTCAGTTAAGCTCTGCAAATCAGCAGCACTGAAATTGTATCTAAATATCATATAGAACACTTTCTGAGCTACTAGCCAACCTAGTAAGAATTCGCTTAGAACTCGAAAAATGCTAGATTTCTGCCGAGATACAGTCGTTATATATGTAGGCCAATGTCTGTTGTAAGGGGAGTTGACTTTCGCCAATATAGGTGGGGCAACAATAGCGCAGATGAGTAATTATTACCTCAGCCAAGAAGGTTATGTTTCCGTCGTGTCTGTCTGCTTGTTTGTCTGTCTGTCACCAAGATAACTCAAAAAGTTATGAATCGATTTCGATGAAATTTTCAGGGATTATTAGGTATGTTAGGAGGGACAGATGATTAACTTTTGGTGAAGATATGTCCATAGTTTGTTTCTATGTTTGTCTGCCTCATGTTTCTCAATGCCATAACTCAAAAAGATATGGATGGATTTTTATGAAACTAACATGAGTTGTTGGGTTTATAACAAAAACTAAATGACCAAATCTTGGTAATGATCCGTTAGTTCGTTCGTTCGTTTGTCACTGTTTTTAATTTCATGCTTGTTAGCACAATAACTCAAAAATAATAAATGGATCTTTATGAAATTAATAGGGATTTTTAGTAATGTTAAAATACATAAATAATTAAATTTTGGTGAAGATCAGTTCGTTCTTTTGTATGTTTTGTTACGGGGTCTTGTAAATAAATGATGATATTGATATAATAAAAGAATAAATCAATGAAGACTGTACGAAAGAACGTTCCTACTGTAAATGACTGTTTAATTTTCAATGAATGATCCAGTTGATCGTTCTCGGAAAGTAGTACATGATAGAATTGTTACTAAGAAATAATATAGAAAGGATGCGCATAACAAGTTAGACATGTCCCCAAGGGGCGAGCTGTTCCCCAACCTACCTAACTAAAAGACTTAGCGATTGGGTTTCATACGGCAGCTGGATCAGTAAAACACACGTAAAGATCTCACAATATATTGGAGAAGAGCATGGAAATTTAATACAAAGAGGAAACCACATGAAAGCAAGAATTACATAAGCTGTTTTGGATACAAATTTGAATTACAATTGATACCTGTCATAACTGAACACTTCACAAGTACTCAGGAGATATATCTATGTGTAACTTCTACCGCAAATATTTGAAAGTTTGAGTACCATCAGAAACACAAATTAATCAGTCGAAATATTGAACAATGTGGCAAAAACGGTGCTCTCAGACGGCGAAGATAATAATACAATGCATGTAAACAAACATTCTATCATATCGAAGCTGTGTTTACGAGAACTCCGGGAAAAAGACCACAATAGCTAAGCAAGTTATAACCATTCATTTCTTAAGACATTCCAATGACCAACTCCAGACGCTCAAATTTATGTTTCAAAGGAAACTGTATGTATACTCTCATAGAAATAAAGTTGCACGTATCACATATTCAAGTTATGAATGCATTGTAATGTTAATTTATCTTAATCATTATTATCTAAATTGTACACTAAGGGCATTTTCGGATGTTGCTTATTTTTTTTTTTTCTTAAAGCGCAATAGTAATGAAGCTTCATTTACGTACATACATTTACATATCCCTAAGCTTAAGACATCGCAGAATAAACATTTTCTGTCGGTTTTTCTGCAATAACTCCTCTTCTATCAATGCAATAATGCTCCAATAACGGTTGGCTGATATCACCGATTACACTCTCACGTCGTGACTATGACCCTACTAAATGAGCTCACTTGATCAAAAAATACACGTAAACATATAAACTATATCACTCCTGCGGGAAACATTGACCAGCAGAGCGGCATACTGGAGGGGCAACCTGTAATTCTCTCTGGGTGAACGTTAAACAGTCAACTTCCGGACACAAATAGTGTTCCATTCTTCCTGTTAAACATACAATCTCTGGGCACTAATAGTGTTCCATCTACCTATCCGCTGCAAAAATACACATCAAAATGCAGAACCGTAGCCTCCTGGCGGACTCCTCTTCATCTCTTCCAATTATCATCTTGCGCTCGAATATTCGCTGCCTACTGGAGAAAGACTTCGCTCATCTTTGAAACTTCATTGGTCACGCGCGGCAATCTCTGATCACAGCAGTGCACCGTAGCTGGGGCATTTGACGTTAATATACAAGTGCCACAGCACCGCGGCAGTGTTGAAACATCATGCACTGTAAAATACATTTTAGTTTACTTAGATATTTTGGGGGCACTCAGTTTTCCAAAATGGAAGAAAGCTACACAATCTGTATGTGTGGTCTAACACAATGTTCGCCGGGCTGAAATGCATCAATCGCTGCACTGGAAAACTCAGGGCGGCAATGCTCGACGCTCACACATAAACAGGTTTAGGTTCGTGTAACTATAGGGAATCACTTTAGAATTATTCCTCTCTACGGGCATAACTAGCAATCACAATACGATGGCATAAGGCTGCAACTTGTCAACCATGGGTAGTTGTCAATTATTCTTGGGAGAAGATGCACAATCTGAAGGTGCTGTCTAACACAATGTTCGCCGGGCTGTTAATTCAATCACTGAACCCAAATTCAGGACGGCAATGCTCAACACATACACACAACAGATGAAGTCCGTGCAATATAGCGGCACTTTAGATTAATTCACTTGGCGAGCAAATGGAGAGAAGTTCTGATATTGTACACATTTGCTGTTGGATCGTGCAAGACACAGAGTAAATTCTGAGTGCCGTGCCTATAGCTCACTGGGACTTTGAGCTAGAAGGGAAAAATATAGGCGAATTTCCCTAAATAGCAGAGGCACGAGGCGCCTCGCCCCAGCAGGAGAGGGCGAGAGAGCACGGTAATGTGTGCTCACTCTGAGCTCTAAGCTATAACTAATTCTATTCTACAATCTATCCTGTACAATTTGAGGACTAGCCAACACCCTTCCCTCACTTGGGTCTTGGTCCGAGCCTACAGTTTGTTTACGCTATAGAGTCGCGAGCCGAATTATGAACACACTCGCTTGTTTCTAAGGCACTAAATCTCGTGTCACTGTGCAGATGCCTCTACTGCCTTCAACGGCTTTTCGCGTCGAATATTGTACATTCGCGCACAAATGTTGAACACGACATTCTTACTTGATATTATTATTTTCTAGAGACATTAATTACTTTCCTATGTGTATGCGTAGTCGTACAAATCTATATTTATGTATGTATTTTGCGAATCTATGTTTTCATAACAGTTTGACTCATGTTTGTCATAACATTTGTTAGCAGTATAACTCAAAAAGTTATAAATGGATCTTCAAGAAAATTGCACAAGCTGTTATTACTATCAAAAGACACAAATGATTAGATTTTGGAGTTGATACAAAAAATCCTGGTTTCAGAGCCAATTTGAAATTTTCGTTACCGTTGCCTCGCTTGGCGGAAGTATGCACTCTCAGAGTGCTCTAGTTATATCTACATTCGGACGACAGTTTCTACCTCCCAATAGCTACAGCAGTGACGTTTCAAGCGAGAAAAGTAGGGAACATGGAATATGATCAAGAGAAACGGAAAACAATACATAGAGGAACACTGTGTATGTGAATAGCAAGTCGAGAAAAAAGATAGAGAAAGAGCACAACAAGGATTATCAGTTGTAGCTGAAACGAGACTGGAATGGTAATGGGCACGAAGAGACAGATGTCGTGACAGCCTAAGTAAGCTAAGCACCCATTATGCCACGTCTACAGTATATGCATTTGGGCGAATAACTGGACGCCAGCTTGGACAGCTCGCTCATTAGTCTAAGATGTATTTAGACTCGGTAGCATAGAAACGGTAGCACGAACAACATGCTACCGTTTTAAACGTGTTTTTATTCTTTAAGGTCATTTTAGCACAGAGTATGCTGATTTTATGCTTTGTGTGCATTGCGTTTTCTGCTTGTAATGTACAAAAAATTTTAATTCAATGACATAATTAAGGGGAAATCTGTGAAAAGCACATTAAACAAACAGTATTTACTGTTTACGCGTCTCTTTCGGAGAAAGTATTACGGTAACGGATAAAGGTAACCCATATTTCTCGTAAGAATAACACTATTTGTAACGCCCAGAAGAGTCAATGGGTTTACGTAACCGATGGGATCCTCCGGACGTGTGACTCCCTAAACATAGGATGGCCGAGCTTCAATAGCGAGCCAAATCCGGCAGCCCATTCTTTGCCCTCGGAATGGTAAAAAATTAAATTAAACTAAGTAAATCACTTCGTACTAAATCATCTCTGCCGCATTATGCCAAATACCAGTAGTATCCTATTATTGAAGAGTCCACAGAAAAAAAGAACATTCATTGTCATTGCAGAAGAGTTTCTTGTTGCCCTTAGCTATTTTCCGATAATGTTGTTCATTATTTTCCTTCTCATTTCATTGAAAACACTTGAAAGTTTCCTTTGATGCACCCAATTAGTTTTATTGAAAACCGTTAACAATACCAGTTACTTCCGAAGGTGTATTCGCGTCATTTGCATTGCGCTCATACCTCCCCTGTTTCGATTCGAATCAAAAACGATGTCTACGTTTCACAAAAGATCTTTTCAGCAGCATTTCATTACCTTAAATGATCTGCTTTACAGAATACAATGCATTCTCATTATAAATAAGGACTACCATGATATTCATCGTAAAGGAACAGAGTGGAGAGCACTATTCAACCTTCACAAGAGATATGATTTGTATTAGAATTTCCATATCTGCCAATAGAATGATGGCTTGCTAAAAGACGAGACGAGCAGTTCAGTTCGGTGCTATCTCTCTAGCCTTGAAATGTTTTATTCTCACTTCAACTGTTTCTTAACAATAACAATAATTTCCCATGATTGCGTTAGCTAACAGAATGCCAATAGAATGTCTATTCAGCGCCAGTGTACATTAATTACCATGAATTATTAGAATTTTTGGTCGTTTCTATGCAAAGACGCAACGCAAATAGCAATATTACTTTCGAAATTACGAAGCTGCAAAACGAAAGTCAACACTTTTTATGAAAATTGCACAGAGATCACTGAACATCTTCCGTAACATTCACAGTTGAAAGCAATAAGGTTGACGTAAGACAACAACTAGTGTTACTTGAAAGGGAAAAGCAAGATCATAATTTTATGATGGTGCATTGAAGGGTAGGAGTATCATCATCATCTTTAAGACAACAATAAGCTACTCCATGGTCAAGTCAGAGCAAAAATAATTGACTTCATAAGTTAAGAGTGCCTCACCAGCGCAACAAAATTAGATACAACCAATAACAAGAAGAGTATCACCAAGCAGCAAGGTTAAAGAAGTTACACTAGAAAGCAGCTTCACGGGCAGTAATGAATATAACAAGCCATGGCCTACACAATACCGTATCGTGTGATCCACGAAGAAACAATAGAGCTCATTACAAACTGCAGCAAAGCTAGATGCAGCTAGCATTAAAGTAAATTCACCAGCGGAAATACATAGATTGGGTAAAATGAAGCTCTTCAAAAGCGGCAACAAAAACAGATACAGTATAATCAACACTATTATAACTTCACCAGCAGTAACAAATTAGGCAACGTACAATGAAGCTCTTCACAAGCGGCAACAAACACAGATATATTTGAGCAACATTGAAGTTACCTCACCAGCAGCAACAAATTTTAGCGTCCCAGCAGGTCACGTTCAGGGTGGAAATAAATTGCACTGCTGTCTCCGCTCACCAAAAGAATTAAAGCCATGCAGGGAGAGGCCCTGCCAGAGACACTTGGAGGAGCGTCGCAACGTTTAGCAAGGGGCGCTACTCCCCCACCTTCAATGCAGAGGGGATCGCCACCGATAATTGCAGGCAGAGTAGCGTGAAAGGTAAATAAAAGAGTGAGGGGAAACTGGAGCTGATTGCACAGCGTTCGCAAGTACGGCGGGAGAGTGGCTCTTGGTTAGACTGCAGTGATGTGAAGAACTTGTGCACTCCAGCACTGGTGTCAGGAGTGGGATCTTAATTCAATATTTTTCTGACGCAGGGATGCGAAAAGAAAGGGGGAGTAAGATCCGGCCGCTGATCAATGGTAAAAGATAGCAATTGTAAAGAGAATCATTTGCAGTAGAAATCGCAAATGAAGACTAGAATTATTGATAACATGGAAAGAGACTGAACTGCAACACACGGAACACGAAGCAGTAAATTAGGAAAAATCTATGTTACATGAAATATTAATATATTATTGAGAAGACACTGGCAGTCCTCTTCGTACCAGAAGAGGTATAGTTCCCTATTAGAAGTGTTGTGACAGAAGACTGAGAAGGTACCTGCTCTATAACATTATCAGAAGTTAAATAAAGAAATGATGGTGCTGTTGTATGAGAAGAGCTAGTAAGCATAGAGGAGGGTGACACTCAAAAAGTGAGTGACGGAAACGCTTGTTATCAAAGGCCACACTACTTCAAGCAAATCAATCATTCGAATACATTTTCTGGCGGTTGATAATTCTTATTAAGAGTAATGAATTCATGAAGAATAGAGGTTGATTGCTAAATAGCAAAATAAAACCGTCGTGTTGACGCATCACCTGCATCAGCTCATCTGGCATTGCCGTCTTAGTGAAAATGCTGTATCATATAAGTCACCAGTCACATACAGATTATTATGCCGCGGATAACCTGAGCACATGTTTATAGCATTTACTAGGATAATAAGAATTAGTTCAAGCGAAATTATTTCAAGTTCTAAGCTATCCGTTGCATATCAAGTACAATGTTTAATCCTTTCGGTCCTGACGGTACATATACAGTATATGATCCGCATCAAAGTTTTGATTATTAAAACCAGTGCGTTGTTTCTTTCTCCGGAAGCTTGGACAACATATTTAACAACCCGTCTGAAATCAGTGATAGTCTTTTGTCTACGGTTGAACTAAACTGTAGGTGAGCTCAAGTGACTACAATGATAGTGTCTTCTATGAGCTTCCTTTAGAACCTCATGAAGAAGCAAAATTTCCGGACCGAAAGGTTTAATAGCAGTTTGCTGTGAAACCTTCCCATCGCTCAACAGCAAGTCCATGAAGAACATAATGCTAGTAGTCTACGTGTAAATAGAAACGTCCAAAATAGGGGCTAAGGTTACCAATGGGGTGTGGTACTCCCCATATTGTAGGATGTGTTAAACAAAATATATACAGCGAAGATTTAAAGCTCCAAAATCAAAGCATTTTGCTGACATAGATTAACAGGATGATTTATTAAAATATATTTACTTAGCGCATTCGCTCGCACTTTCATTTGGCGACCATCGGTTTTTACGCTAATTTTATTCTCAGGTACTGACATTAAGGGCAATGAGCAAGACTTTATGCCATATTAAGGGTAATATTATGCGCCGTAATATCATGTAATGCGCAGCAAATTGTTCTCTCACATGACTCGGCATAATGATCAGAAAAGACAGAGCAAATTTGCTCTTAATTCCGAGAATATTGCCAGACAAGTCCACGACACTTCCTTTTATATTAATATATTTCCCAGGATAGCATAATCACTAAGAGCAATTACTTTACGTCTATACAGGGAAAATTTTATACTTTAATGGATGAGCTGGTAATGAACGTGACTGCCGGGATAAAAGAGCATTTTATGTTTCAATAATTTTTTCTTCATTTTACTGCTGTAAATCCATATTCTTAACACTCCATAAGCTGTGCTCACGGAAATTTCAAAAATTTTAAATAAATAGCGTCCCGCGAAGAGCCTTCACTAACCGATGTACATACAACTAAATGCTACTCGCAGCAAGATGTACTATCTACTTTAATTTTCCCATAACGAGATGCAATATGCTGCCATATTTTACTCTCAGCACTAAATTTTACCTGTACCAAGATTAAATATGCAATTATATTTTGCTTGTAACAAGGCGCTATTCCACTGGATATTGCTAATAGAGAGAAGTGGCATGCGACTGTTACTTTGCTAGTAGCGAGCTTCAGCATTCGATTGAATTTTTACCAGTATCAGCATTCAATAGAGACTACACAGCATTTTGCACGGAATTAGATGTAGGAAACAATGGAATCGGCTTTTGATGTGGAACGTTGCACTGAAATAGTGAAGGAAATTCTGATGTACGTAGCACCAGTTACTGCATACAGTATTTTCATGCTGAGTGTAGAGATGCATGCTGGCATAGTGTGCTGCATATTGGCGTTTAGCATGTAGTATTATGCTAGTACTGCGTGCAACATGCTACCACGGATATGAAAAAATATTTTGTTGCTGCGTGTAGTAGTTCTCTGAGTGCACAGTAGTATTCTGGTGTCACCTGTAGCATTATGGCTCTGAGTGCACAGTAGTATTCTGGTGTCACGTGTAGCATTATGGCTCTGAGTGCACAGTAGTATTCTGGTGTCACCTGCAGCATTATGGCTCTGAGTGCACAGTAGTATTCTGGTGTCACGTGTAGCATTATGGCTCTGAGTGCACAGTAGTATTCTGGTGTCACCTGTAGCATTATGGCTCTGAGTCGCCTATAGTATTCTAAAGTTTGTATTTGTTCTATTGCGCTGCATGTAGTATTCTGGTGTCACCTGTAACATTATGGCTCTGAGTGCACAGTAGTATTCTGGTGTCACCTGTAGCATTATGGCTCTGAGTCGCCTATAGCATTCCAAAGTTTGTATTTGTTCTATTGGGCTGCATGTAGTATTCTGGTGTCACCTGTAGTATTATGGCTCTGAGTGCAGAGTAGTATTCTGGTGTCACCTGTAGCATTATGGCTCTGAGTGCACAGTAGTATTCTGGTGTCACCTGTAGCATTATGGCTCTGAGTGCACAGTAGTATTCTGGTGTCACCTGTAGCAT
>LQNS02278170.1:12273830-12293042 GCA_001587735.2 Parhyale hawaiensis | reverse complement strand
AATACTCTAACACAGGCAGCAAAAAAGCATAAAAACATCTGCGGACAACCTGACTGTCACCAAACACAGAATTCACCTTACGCAGAAGCCCAATCTTAGTGGAAGCACGTGACACCAACCTTTGTGAGTTGCAGTCATATGGTCTGTCTATTGTTGGTGAGTTGCAGTCATATGGTCTGTCTGTTGGTAGTGACTTGCAGTCATATGGTCTGTCTGTTGCTGGGGAGTTGCAGTCATATGGTCTGTCTGTTGTTGGTGAGTTGCAGTCATATGGTCTGTCTATTGTTGGTGAGTTGCAGTCATTTGGCCTGTCTGTTGTTAGTGAGTTGCAGTCATATGGTCTGTCTGTTGCTGGGGAGTTGCAGTCATTTGGTCTGTTGTTGGTGAGTTGCAGTCATTTGGTCTGTCTGTTGTTAGTGAGTTGCAGTCATATGGTCTCTCTCTTGTTCATGAGTTGCACCAGCTAATCGTGTGGTCTATCAGGTTGTTTTCTTCAGTCTGCCATATGGTCTATCTCGCTGTTGTTTGTGAGTTGCTATGATCTCGATCTGGTGATTGTGAGGTGCTGGAATTGCACGGATAATTAGTTTCATTCAGAGTAAGATACTTTCAGTCGGGCATTTAGGCTGTTATTCAAGCAATTATTCCTCTCTACTTTACTGTTTTAGGTACTTGTGTTCGGCCCATCATAATGACGCATCAAAAACTAAATTTATCTTTAATTTTCCAGCAACATTAAGCAACTTATATACGACATACTGCACGCATTCCATGATAGGCTGTAAACCACTACAATTTCCATGTCCACCGGGTTACGCTGCCGTTTATATCGTTATCGCTATCCCTGTAAGCAGCTTGTTATCACAACTCAGCTGACTTTGAAAGTTCTTTGTTCTCTTTAACTAACTTGCACAAACTTGCACCATTTCAATCAGTAATTACAATTACACATAAAAGTCGATGGCTTCTTTTAGGATTTCATGCGAGCTTATCGCGCAATTCAATTCCAAGTTGCACTCTCTGAAACCATCTAAGTGGGTTTCAGAAACCGAGATAAAAGTCGATAGAGTGATTTTTCTTATCCACCTCCACAAATTCTTCTCGCGGCTTGAACAAAATTTCTATCTAAGGGAAGATCGCCAGGCATCCTCAGCTGTCTGAATGTTGCTCTATCCATCTTGTGGGCGTCATCGAAATGCAGGCAATGCATTTGCGGCACGAAGGCTTCGAGGCAAGGAAATGCCTCGCCGCACCGTACTTTTGAGTCTCGATTTTTACCGAAATCTTTGGGGAATTAATCTTCTCTCAATTTTAGTTTCGTATAAAAAATCATTGTTGCGTAACTGTAATATACACCTCGGTGGTAGAGCTGACGCCACAGAATTGAAGTCAGCATTATGAAAAGCGAAAACTGAGATACATTCACTGCCTGCGCACAGAAACATGATGATCTATTTTGCACTTGCTTGTGCGAAAGAACTAATATAAAAAATTAGCACAATTGCACTGACCAAAAATAAAACTTGGCTATTTTCTGGACAATTGCTTACTTGAAAGAAAGGGAAGCAGAAACTGACATACGAGTACAACCACTGCCTGCTAATCAAAACATGACCATCCTTTGGGCAACTACTTGCGTGAGAGTGAAGCTAAAAATTATCGTAGATGAACAGCCCGACCACATGTACAAGACTACTTCCGGGGAGCTGTAGACAAAAGCGAGCAAACACAGTAGAAACATTTCGGTCACCGAGCTAATGTGTATTGTACTGTGTGTGTCTGCAGTTCCAGCTTCCAGTATTAATCATGGTGAGAAGTTGGGTAAAACTTCCCCGTGGATGTTATTTTGCGTTACTCGGTCGGCGCACTCTTGCTGCGTAAGGCGTTGAGAGCAGACAGATGAGCAAAAACAAATCTGCGTACAATACAGTGAATAAAACTGAGGTCTTTTCCAGGTCAAAACTTTTAGCGTGTTACTATATACCAGATTTTTGCTGTATCAATACACAATTATTCAAGAGGGCATCACAGTGTCTTTCAATTTGCGAGACCATTCTGCATTTTTCTAAATTAAATAACTTTATCCAAGAACTTTCCTATTGGATAATTCAAGGTTGGAGTAGGAGTAGCATTAGAAGTATCTTGGGATAGAATTAGCATACATAGGATAGACCGTGAACATCCATACAAAGATGTAAGCGCTGCAAGTTACATCCTCGCTACTCTGGAGAAGGGCAATGCTTGCTAGCACGCCGTATATTTACCACATTCTAGCGCTCTTAAGACCGGTCCAGACGATTGCGCTTTGCTCTGTGTTTTTCTTTACTAGTATTCAACTTCGTTGCTACGCTTACGTAAGGCCGCCGCCACATAGCCGAGACGAACGACGTGCAACGCGACAAATTTGGTTGAACGACAAAATGTAACGCCGCAACTGCGATGCCTCGCGACACCCGTGCATTGCTGCAACACGACTCCCGTAAACATCGCATTGCGTCGCTTGCTGCTTTCAGTGGAGCCCCGCCTTGAACAACAATATGCAACGCTCTCTGAGTTGTTTTTCACTCAAAATTTATGGAATCAGACATTTTACCAGTGACGCTCGATAAACATACTGATGTAATAGCTAAATTTTTTTACTTTTTTGTAGACTCATAGTTGTATTTGTGTAGATACAACGGAACATTAGAGCTTCGATCGTGAAGTGAAAGCAGAGGACAAAAGACTATCGTCTGAAGCATGATTAATTGTTGGCCTTGTGGGGGTGCAGTGCTGGGCTCGATGTCTTTCAGTCAAACGCAGGAGTCCTTAATATATGCAGCATATTCAATGCCTTCATCAGCACGCATGTTTCATTGATAGAATAAAATCATACAGCAGTAAAACTCAGTGTTGTCTGTGCTTTCGATGTCATCAAATTTACATTAAGTGATTCGATAATTTACTATAATAATTGCGGTAATTTACTACTGTATTATATCACTCTGGAAATTTAGTTAATAAGTTATTTATCAAACCTTTTTTTTTTTGTTCTCACTGCAAGTAACTGCACATCTTTGATACACAATACTCTCCATGCGCATTGTATTTTGATGGCATGAATTTACTCTTTTCAAACGGTCTATTTGTAAATGTGCAACGAAAACATCAGCGTCAGATAAAATAAAGTATCAAGAACGCAGTTGTCACTCGACTTTTGATGCTCTCAACGTCAGCATTTAATGTATTTTATGTATTATTCCCATAATTTGATGGGAATTTGGATATGAACACAGGCGGCTTTAAATATATTTTTTAAGATCAAATCTGGTAGATATTTTTATGAAACTATAAGACACAAGCAATCCAACACGACAGAACTTAATTATAGTATCTTACTCGATGCAATTAATTATTTATGCCTTTGAGAGACATATTACGTAACGCTAAGGAGTTTTTAGGCATATTTTTCAAGCAAAGTATCGCTTGCTTCTTGTTCTCAGCCATGCACGTAATTAGGCAGGTCTGTATTGAACAGTAGAAACTTGTTGCAGCTTCGTCAAAAGAGAACAAGATAGTCAAGCAAGACTAAAGAATAGAATAAAAAGAAACACTGAGTGCAGAGGAGATATAAATAGATGATTCTATCACCTTTTAATCAATATCGTAGAAGCAGATCGCTGAATTCATAATTAATAGGGCTAATCATGCTAGAAACACGTTTTTGATTGAAAACTCACAGAAATTTCTTGCAAGATCCGTTCTAAAATGCATATAGAGGTAAGATGTTCAGATGTGGCTAACAGAAGATGTAGACGACGGCTACACGCTCCATCGCTATCAAACTTTTTCCGATACTCCAGCAAGTCTCGAATTTTAGCTTTCGAAATATTGCGTGGTGCTCTTCTCAAGCAAAACATTGCTTACGGGATTTTCCCTTAAAGCCTTGCAGAAAATCCTCTCTCCAACATACCTTGAGGTGACTGTAAAAACAAAGTGCAAGATACTCACTTCACTCGCACTTCTCTNACTTCAAAGTGAAGAAAGCAGCTTGAATAACATACCTACAACCTCCCTCGACCGTAGCTCGCGGCACACTGACGATAGAGACAAATGAATGTTTCGCTCTAGGCGCGAGACTTAGATATCAGCGATCGCAGGAAACGTGTTTATTAATCATGGTGAGAAGTTGTGTAAAACTTCCCCGTGGATGTTATTTTGCGTAACTCGGTCGGCGCACTCTTGCTGCATATGGCGTTAAGAGCAGACAGATGAGCAGAAACAAATCTGCGTACAATACAATGAATAAAAGTGAGGTCTTTTCCAGGTCAAAACTTCTAGCGTGTTCCTATATACCAGATTTTTGCTATACCAATACACAATTATTCAAGAGGACATCACAGAGTCTTCCAATTTGCGAGACCATTCTGCAAATTTCTAAATTAAATAACTTTATCCAAGAACTTTCCTATTAGATAATTCATGATTGGCTTATGAGTAGCATTAGAAGTATCTTGGGATGGAATTAGCATGCATAGCGTAGACCGAGAACTTCCATACAAAGATGTAAGCGCTACAAGTTACATCCTCGCTACTCTGGAGAAGGGCAATGCTTGCTAGCATGCCGTATATTTACCACAGTCTAGCGCTCTTAGGACCGCTCCAAACGATTGTGCTTTGCACTGTGTTTTTGTTTAATAGAATTCAACTTCGTTGCTAAGTTTGCGCAAGGCCGCCGCCACATCGCCGAGACAAGCGACGTGCAACGCGACAAATTTGTTGCACGACAAAATGTAACGCCGCAACTGCGATGCCTCGCGACACCCGCGCATTGCTGCAACACGACTCCCGTAAACATCGCATTGCGTCTCTTGCTGCTTCCAGTGGAGCCCCGGCTTGCACAACAATATGCAACGTTCTCTGAGTTGTTTTTCACTCAAAATTTATGGAATCAGACAATTTACCAGTGACGCTCCATAAACATACTGATGTAATAGCTAAATTTTTTAACTTTTTTGTAGACTCATAGTTCTATTTGTATAGATACAAGGGAACATTCGAGCCTCGATAGCAGCATAGGACAAAAGACTAACGTCTAAAGCGGGATTAATTCTTTGCCTTGTGGTGGTGCAGTGCTGGGCTCGATGTCTTTTAGTAAACGCAGGAGTCCTTAATATATGCAGCGTATTCAATGCCGTCATCAGCATGCATGTTTCATGCAATGAATGAAATTATACAGCAGTAAAGCTCAGTGTTCTCTGTGCTTTCGATGTCATCATTAAGTGATTCGATAATTTACTACTGCATTATGTTACTTTGGAAATTTAGTGGAATATATCCGAAGTTAATAAGTAAACTACTTTTTGTTCTCACTGCAAGTACCTGCACATCTTTGATACACAGTACTCTTCATGCTCATTGTATTTCGATGGCATGAATTTACTCTTCTCAAACTGTCTATTTTAGATGTGTAACGAAAACATCAGCCAGAGATAAAATAAAGTATCTAGAACACAATTGTCACTCGACTTTGTGATGCTCTCAACGTCAGCATATAATGTATTTTATGTATTATTCCCATAATTTGATGGGAATTTGGATATGAACACAGGCTGATTTAAATAAATTTTTTAAAATCAAATCTGATAGATATTATTATAAAGCCATTAGACACAAGCTTTACAACACGACAGAGCTAAATTATAGCATCTTACTCGGTGCAATTAATTATTTCTGCCGTTGAGAGACATATTGCGTATAGCTAAGGAGTTTTTAGGGATATTTTTCAAGCAGAATATCGCTTGGCTCGTGTTTTCCGCCATGCACGTAATTAGGCAGGCCTGTATTGAACAGTAGAAACTTGTTGCAGCTTCATCAAAATAGAACAAGAAAGTCATGCAAGACTAAAGAATAGAATAAAAAGAAACATTGAGTGCCGAGGAGATAACCATAGCACTTTAAGAGCGCATACCTCCGCCAAGCTCGGCAACGGTAGCAAAAAATTCAATTTTTCTCTAAAACCATGATTTTCTTTGTATAAACTCCAAAATCTCATCATTTGTGCCTTTTGATAGTAATAACAGCTTGTGTATTTTTCTTGAAGTTCTGTTGATAACTTTCTGAGTTATACTGCTAACAAACGTTACGACAAACATGAGTCAAACATACAAACAAAACACCGATCTGCACCAAAATCTAAAATCATTTATGTCTTTTAATATTACTAATAGCCCCTATAAATTTCATAAAAATGAATTCAATATTTTTTGAGTTATTGTGCTAACAAGCATAAAGTCAAAAACAGTGACAAACGAACGAACGAACCAACTGATCATTACCAAAATTTGGTCATCTACTTTTTGTTATGTACTTAACAACTCATGTTAATTTTATAAAATTCCATCCATAACTTTTTGAGTTATGGTATGGAGAAAAATGAGGCAGACAAACAAACTAATGAACATATCTTCACCAAAAGATACTCATCTGTTCCTCCTAACGTACTTAACAATCCCTGTAAATTTCGTTCAAATCGGTTCATAACTTTTGGAGTTATCGTGGTGACAGACAGACAAACACGACGAAAACATGACCTCCTTGGCGGAGGTAATTAGATGATTCTATCGCCTTTTAAATCAACATCGTAGAAGCAGACCATTGAATTCATAGTTAATAGTGCTAATCAAGCTAAAAACACGTTTTTGATTAAAAACTCCCAGAAAATTCTTGCAGGACGCGTTACAAGACTGCATATAGAGGTAAGATGTTCAAATGTGGCTAACAGACGATGTAGACGACGGCTACACGCTCCATCGCTATCAAACTTTTTCCGATACTCCAGCAAGTCTCGAATTTTAGCTTTAGAAATATTGCGTGGTGCTCTTCTCTTCGTTTTGTAACGAATGCCCTAAAAGGGAATTTCGGAACGTCTTTTAGGAGAGAGGTTGTATGGAACTCCACTGACATTTTTGTTTCACGTTCTATGAGTGAAGTGAGCCACTTCTCTTCCGGGCCCCGTTAGCTTGACTGACTTATTGCTCTTAAAAGAACACTTCCTTATTCCAAGCTGGGATTAAGATTCCTTTTCCCTGGAAAAGTGCGGTGATAAGTTTGGCCCGTTCTAGGAGTAAAAGGTTTCGCTAGAGTGAAGGGAATATACATATGAATTGAAGACCTCATTTTTTTGCAAGAAAAAATCGATGTATTGCCTGCTTTTTGGTCGGATACCAAGTGCATGGATACGGTACCTCTAGAGAGTTTGCAAATTGTACATATAGTTTTATCGTCGGTATAATGTAAATTAATTCACCATTCACAGAGCTAAGACTCAGCTGCTTTTTTAATAATTAATTTCGCGATGAAGGTGAAAGGCTCCTAAGAACAGCATTGTTAGAATCCTGAAGACCAACCGACTCGCAAAGCAACATGTTAGTTATGCATCAGTGATATTAGTAACCCTAATTTAATAATATTCTATGTATCTTTACACATCTGTTAATGATATCATATATGGTTGTTCCATAGTATTTCCCGCATGTATGCACAACAAAGTCATATAAAATGATAGTACTTAGCACTATCCTCCATTTTCTTACTATAGTTATCCTGAACATTGTTTTTAAATACTATCTCTGCTCACAGTAAAGTTCCGTGAAACGTCATCTGTTGTTATTATTATTATACATGGTATAAAATATTAATGTTTGACAGTATATATACTAATCATACTTAACAAAAAAACGTTGTAGGATGGACACTGTGCGTACCCTGCATATGAACCATCAGTTTTTGATAAAATCCCACGGTAGCAGCAGCCACCCTGCGTGCTGAACTGATGACACTGAAAATTGCGGGATCGAGTACCAACCCAGGCGAGCGATTTTTGTGGCAACTGGTTCCCTCAGTCAGAAGTTGCTGGGTATGCACAGCTAGCGTAGGTCACTTACCTTGCCCAGATGCGGGAATGTAAGGGGGTGGGACGGGTCGTTAAACCTTCCATCAATGGCGCCATAGTTCTTAAAGACATGTGGTCGACTACAAGCGTATTTACTCTTCTTGGGCTAACTGGCCTATATTCGCAGCACGAACCTGTGCGTGTGCGTTTTCCATTGGAGGGTGCGATCAAGTTGACTTTACCGTTCTACGCACTCTGGTCCTATTTACCATTTTTCTTACATAGTATCGCTAAATGTACCAAACTGGTGGAGCTGAATCGTTGTTGCCTAATAGCACGTTACACTCATTCCCAGAACCCGAGACCACAATTCTGGGAGGCCCCGACGTGTACATCAACAGCGGCAGCCGGTTGGCTCTAACCTGCACCGTCAAATACAGTCCTGAGCCGCCGGCCTTCATTTTCTGGTACCACAATGACAGGGTGAGTCTCCGTGCCAGAGGAATATTCCCCGTAACAACTTGAATGGGCTGTCGGGTAAAATTATCACTGCAGTGTCTCGATGCTATGGATGATGGGATTTTCTGTGCTACACGAGCTTGTCAAGTGAAGTTATCGTGCAATAATAGAAATGTTTGTAGCTGTAGAATGGAACTGGAACGAGGTATGTTCGGTTGTCCAGTGGTATGTAAATATTTATTGGTTCGGAATACGTGAGGCTGCCAAGTAGAGTGGTTTGGCATAAATAGACTAACTCGTAGATTAAATATGTAAGAGTTTTTAAGTGTTTCCGTGATAATAAAAATATTTATTGCTCTAGAATGCACTAGGCTGCCACGTAAAGCTGTCGGGAAAGAAGAAAATCGTTTTAGTTATCGCTACAAAATGCACGAGTTTGTCAAGTTAGCAGGTAAGACAAAAAACGTTTGAAGTTTTTAAGTCAATTTCTTCATAATTCATTAAGTTTTGAATTCTAAAAATTCTGTCTTATTGCGGCTCGAATATCACCACAGTTCATGGAAATAGCAACGATAAATCTCTATAAATCCGCCTACTCTTGTTTAACTATGACCACTTTTAAGAATATTCATACGTTGATCGACATTTTTTTGGCTAGGAAAACATGCGTGGGAATAGTAACACAAAATGTTAATATAATCTCTGACCTTTGCCGAACTATCAACACAATTGATTGGATTAACAACGAGAAATTTTCATAACCCCACACACAATAAAACTATGACCAGCTCCAAGATACAATAACAGCTTATAAGAAAAATGACGAGAGATATTCACAGTTGGTGAGCTGCGATCTATCGGTTCATGTGGATAGTAACCAGCAATCTTCACAATATCACAAATCTCTGACAGTTGATGGGTTACGATAAGAATTCGTAAGAAAAGTAACGAGAAAATATCACAATATCCCCGACAGTTGGCTAGCTACGATAAGAGTTCGTAGGGATAGTAAGGTAACTAGAAATCTCCGCAATATTTTCTCTAGTTGGTGAGCTGCAATAAAAGTTTTCAAAGATAGTAAGGAGAAATTTTCACAATAACCCGACAGTTGGTGAGCTACGACCACAGCTCGAGTGGCGTTCAGGTTGTGATTGAGAAGGGAGCCGTGAGCACGTCCCGACTGCTGGTGCAGGTAGCCAGCATGCGCCACTCTGGGAAGTATACCTGTGACCCTTCCAATTCTGGTCCCCAGAGCGTCACTGTACACGTGCTTGAGGGTAAGTGCAAGTAAGAGATGTTGAAAACTCTATTCCTCAAGATTATTTCAATATTTATCATGTTTGACATACAGTTGAGCTATGAGGTTTTAAAAATTCTAGCCGGAGTGTCTATTCTTTTTATTATACTAGCTATTTATTCAAATGGTGGGATCTCCTGTACAACTGTCACCGCAAAATCTCAAGTGTACAATTGTCACCCCAAAAAATTTCACCTATACAATTGTCATCCCCAACATATCCCACCTGTACAATTGTCGCCCCAACATATCCCACCTGTACAATTGTCGCCCCAACATATCCCACCTGTACAATTATCACCCCAGTGTATCCACTTGTACGATTGGCACCCAAATATCTTAGGTTACGTTAGGTAATGTTAGGTAAGGTCATTCTGGGTAAGGTTACTAACGTACGTTAGGTTAGATAAGGCTAGGCTAAGTCATGCAGGGTTGGATTAGGCTAGTTACGGTTAGGTTAGGTTAGTTAAAGCTAGGTTAGGTGAGGCTTGGTAAAGTTAGATTAGGTCAGGTAATGTTAGTTTAAGATATGTTAAGTAAGGCAAGGTTAGGTTAGGTCCTTGTAGGGTAGGTTAGGCTAGATTAGATTAGGTAAGGTAATGTTAGATTAGGTAAGGTAATATTAGGTTAGGTGAGGTAATTTTAGGTTAGCTTACTTTAGGTGTGGCTAGGTTAGTTAGAAGGCTAGGCTAGGAGGCTTGGTTAGGCTAGGTTAGGTTAGTTAAAGCTAGGTTATTTAGGGTTAGGTTATATAAGGCTAAGCTAGGTTATCTAAGGCGAAGCTAGGTAAGGTGAGGCTAAGCTAAGTTAGGTAAGGCTAGTTTAGGTAAGGGTAAGTAGTGATTAGGTAGATTAGACCCACACAACAACTGTCACACCAGTCTTTCCCACCTGTACAATTGTCACGCCCATATTCCTCATCTGTACAATTGTCACCCCAAATGCCTCTGGGGTGACAGTTGTACAGGTGATCCAAATAGTGTATATTATGTACCGAAATAAATGTCTTGCCATGTGATTTTGAATTCTGGTAATATTTGAGTGTTTTATAGCATTCAAACTTCATGAGATCTTCAAATATTTAGTTCGTTCGATCATTCTTGCGCTTTTCCTGTTTTCTCAAAAGTTGAGCTATAGACTTATTAAATTCTATTATACTACGCGGTATTATTGTTATGCTGTTAAAGATGAAGTTAAGAACTGCTATAACCTACAGAATGTCACTATAAAATTAATAAAATAATTGTCAGGAATTAGCTCTAATTTTATTTTTTTATACAGTTATTAATAATCATAGCTTACAATTTACTTTACAATTTATCAAGCAACTGCGTTAGTACTATTCGAAAGCCCTACCATTTCTTTCTTGTAAGATCTACGCACCTATTCTTCCTGGAATTAATTTTTAAAATTGGAATAAAATTTCTTGATCACGCCAAGCATGCCCCTTGCAGTTAAAAGATTCCTTGCAAGCCACCAATTTGGCATCAGCACCTCCTCCAGACTACAAGGTTTTCAGCACAAACCTCTGCAGGGGCATTCTGTAAATGGCAATCGTGTCGCTAATCTTCGTCGGGCCCTAAAATTAAATGCCTCTGTTGTCTTTTCATCAAGCAGGAGAAAAGCCTGCGGCAATCCAGCACGAGAACAACAGCGCTACGGCATCCAGCCCTCCCAGCACTGCAGCACGAAGACTAAATAGCGCTAGCGTAACTTTAGCTCTGTTCTGTACGGCAGCGGTGGCTCTCTATCGTTAGAGTCGCTCGAAACCTCGACAATTTTGTCGCTTATCGTACTTTTGTAAGGGAGGTTGGTTCGCTGGCTGCAACCAAGGTAATATATGACTACAGTAGCTCAGATATTACAGTGAAGGGCGATGCATATTGTGTTGTCAAGGGATACCAGAAAAAATATCCAAGTCCAATTAACAAAGAGGAGGATATAGATGCACATGAGACAACGCGTAAGTCTAGCTATCAAAGAAGAAGCTGCGGACATAAGACAGATCACGTAATTCCAATTATTATGAAGGAAGCTTATAAGTCTGATAAGCAAATTTGAAAACATAGCTACAGAAAAAACGCTTTTGAAGAAAGAATTGATGAATCTACAGGAGAATATATGAAAGTGTAATTAGTTAGTAAGGAAAATATGAAAATACTAGCAAGCATATACGGTTGGGCCATCACATTTTCAAAATAAGGATATAGTGCATAAAATGATCAAGCTTTCATTAAATACAAGCATATCAACCACTGAAGTAAATTAACTTATTAACAAGTACGTTCTTCCTTGCTACATTTGAAACATTCTGGCTCCATAAAAAAAACTATTTTATTTTTATGACTTGAACGTACGTTCGAGCATCACAATCACTGAGACATTAGGATGATCAACTGGTCGTGGAATCTGGTCTCTCTAAATGAACACTTAGCAATGATTAGTACCTACAATGAATTGTGGCGTGTATGGTGCACTCAATGCACATCCAGCACGGCCCACAAGTGCACATATATTTGGTGCAGCTCAAGACCATCACCATCACCCCATTAACGAATACCACAACAAGGAACATTACTTTAATAAACTTTCGTGTCTCGAAAAAACAGCATTGGTAATAATGTCCTAGAAAAATGGACTGTATGCTTTAACTGGTCAAGCGGCGCTTCACAGAAATTGGTACATGGCGTTTCAGTACTCACCTTATTTCCCCCAAGCTACATACATACAGGTACGTTCCCAGTACTTTGGTAAATTTGAGCGTTAAACTATGTAACGGTGAATTATAAGTAAGCAATAAATAATTAAAAACGCATTCGTTAATTAGACTTTGAGCTTTACAGTTGCGATACACAGTACTACTGGCTGCAGCGATACATACTTTACATAATCTAATTTCTTTTCTCTACATAGTTTATTGTAGAAGCTATCCAGAATGATGGTAAGCTGCTATTTTTGCTGAATCATCGGCGAACAGGAAATAAAAAAAAAACACTTTTTTTCGTTTCACGCTAATATTTCCGAAATAGAAGTATAAAAGGGAATAATTCAAGTCTACACTTTAACATGGAAAATATATATTTAAGTTGTTCATTTTACATGCCTACTACTTCAAGAGAGTATTGAAAATATTGCAGGACGTCTACCGAGGCCAATACTTATTATTTGGTTATTAGGGACACGTAAAGACTTTAATTAAGATTTAGCCAAACTCTTGGCCAAATATCAATTAAAATCTGTACATGTCTTTTTTACCAAATATGATACTTACTACTGCAGATAATCACGAGCACGCAAAAAAAAGAATTGTACGCATTAACTAAAGAATGCACTATTTCAGTAAGCAAATAATACGCATGCTTGTTACTGTTATCAACCCGTTCTCTGCGTGAACGAAAACTTTCAACTCCTTAGCTCACGGGCACAGCGCAAGCAATGTTCTGACAAACCTAGACTTCCCTGTAAAGTACCTCGTGTCATCGTGCATCTGGTAGCAAGTATTTTACCCGTTCTACAGCGAATTCTTATGATATATCTTATTAGGATGCTTCATGCCTCTTTGTAGGCATTTTAAATAACTAAAAAAATCTGGTCCAGTTTTCGCATAATTTATGTCCTACATAAAAAACAGTACTGAAAGAATTAGCACAAATTTTAAGATGCATTTTTACAGAGTATTCTTAAGTTACATTAAATTTTTAATGCATAGAAAGAGAAGTGGAAATAACCACTATGCTACCGTAAAATCATCATCCTTTACAATCTGGTTGGTAGGTTTGCAACGGAGAATAATTTCCGCAGCACTGGTAATCAACATGGTAGTGATTTGATGGATGATTTGTGTCCTTTTGCAAAGATTCTGACCAGTAAGATTACAACAAAATAATTATTTACGTATCCATTGTAGTCATTCCGGCTATTAGTATTGCAACAAGGAATGGTTCCTGTACACCTTATAACGACGGATTTTTCTGTATCCCTTTGCAATATTCTATGCATCACTCTCGTAGAAGTCTGTAAATTGATGTATAAACTCAAAAGGGTGTTTGAATTAACTCTGAAGACTGCAGAGTACCATTTCCTGTAAACAGTGGGCACCAGATATGTATCTATATACACCCTTTGTAGTGTTCACATTTCGGAGATTTAAATATCTTAGTCCTGTGTCAGCAAATATTATTGTACAGTTTTCCATGTGAGCAATGTAAGTGAGCAGAAAATGCTACTTAGTACTATGTAACAATGTACTTTCGTAACTGGAGAATATGTGTTATATTATGTAGAATAGAATTAGGTACCATTTATCAATGGTTAGGACAGCTGAGACTCCGGGAGTTATCGTGTCTACATTACCGTCAATCTCCAGTTGTTGTTCTATCTTAATGTATCATGTTTGTAACGAAAAATAATGACGATCCAAGAAAGGCGGTAACATGATTGCGACACTGTACGAATTTGTAACACTATCCAACACGGGTCCTTCTCTTTGTAACAAGTTAAAAAATTCCAACGAAGCGAAGAAATGAAGGGAAAAGTGATACATATTTTCACTGGGGAAACTCAGAGGAGATGCGCTCAAGCGAATATTAAGTAAATGATTGAAGAATGCTGACATTCCATTTAGTGTATGTACTAGACCTTTGTTTTCATTGAAATTGGCCCTTGTCGGATAAAGTTAATTATCAATTACTTCCAAAAGGAATAGAAGACTCACAGCCCAGCATGCAGTAAGCATCTGGCGGGAATTTGGGTAACTCAAACTCAAAAAGCTGCCAGCGAAAGCCACAGAGGAACAATTTATTAACACATTACTGTCAAACAAGGATGATAGATCACCCTGCTTGATAAGAATGCGCGCCAATAAATGCTCGTGGCATGAGTAAAATCTTTTAAAAAAAATATCCTACAAAGCTTGCATTGGCAGTTAGAACTGCAAAGGTGGCCTTTGATTGAATTTATTATAGCAGGTAGGAATATATGTTGTCGAAGGAACGTTCTTCAATTAGTACAACTCCAAATGTTTGTTGAAACAGTCAAGTAAACTTAATATTTGAAATCATTACGCATATATTGTAGTTTGCAACGGTTGCCTCAACTTCAAAACATATGAAAAACATTTTACATTCATACTGTTTAACCTCTGTTAGCCTAACTGTTCCACAATAGCTGCTTTTTGGCTAAATATTTGACAAAAACTTCCCACATCCAAATATGACTGGTGTTGCTAAGCAAACGTTTTACAAACTCTGTTCCCAGGCCGTATACATATTTAGACAAGAACATCATGCAAGCAAAGCATAGCATTTTACAGCGAGGCGGGCACTAACCGTTCTGCATTTAAAGCCTCCACGGTGATAGCTTCCCTCTCTTGCCAGCAATGTCAAATTAACGATGGCCACTCGTTTCAAAAGAATTTTTATTTTCGTCTAGCCATTACCAAGAGCGACGAGTTCGCCGTAATTTACGTTCATTTACATAAAATTTATCGGCTGGATGTTTGTGTACGCGATGGCCGATGTTCGATGACGTGAGCTCTGCGTTCTAGCAACATAAGCTCTTATAATTATAGCAGGCAGTTACGAGTCATGAGTTCGGACTAATGGTTATGGCTTCGATAAATTCCATAAATGACAGGAGCTCAGATTCGTTCGTTGATAGAGAGAACGATGTGTCTATATTAGAAAGAAAATATTGTGCCGTAATAATGGCGTAAAAAGCTTATATAGGACCCTGATTGTGTTACTGCCGCGCCCGACATGTGAGATGTGCGGGAATATTATAAGGCCGGGGCAATTAGACTGGAATTCGCAGCGAATCAATTGGAATGGAGAGAAAATTCGTGTAGTTAACAGGAACGTTGGTGAATTAAAATGTGCTCTAGGAACAACTATGACGACGTAAATCATAACGTGTCTTGAGAAAAATTATGTCATGACTTTAATAATCAATGTTAAAAGCGATTGTAACGTAGATTATAAATATGAATTAAAATGTGCTCTAGGAACAACAATGACGACGTAAATCATAACGTGTCTTGAGAAAAATTATGTCGTGACTTTAATAATCAATGTTAAAAGCGATTGTAACGTAGTTTATAACTATGAAACTTAAATAGTTACTATAACAGTGACTACCATATTAGCCATATGTAACAGAATATACGTAAACATATGATGCGTCGAGAGATATCATCCTGATAACAATGATTGTGAGGATCACCATCGGAGACATTATACAAAGAAGAAATAAGTTCTCGCAACATGAATGTAGAGAAAATTAAAGAACTATCATCACACTCACTTTAAACAGTTCTACCTACCTCCACAGTTGCTAGTACAGTACAAAAGACACTATACAGCATTAACCGATAACTGGACACCATCCAATTTTTTGGACATTGGTAATAGTAATATTCCCACGAGAATAAACGGTTGCATTGTCCTCTAACTGGTTAATGAAAATATGAATCATGAATGGCCATCATCATCATCATCACAGCGAATAAAAAGTACCAAAAGTTCACTAAAACACGACTAGTAAATTTTATTGTATTGATCGTCACATACCTGTGTACCTTATCAGCCCTGCTTGTAAGATGAACCTGATAGACTAAACTATTACTGCCCTCTGTGTAAATAAAGATATTGGTTATGTAGATAGATAAATGGTGAACTAGATGTAGAAATATTGTTGTGATTGTCATTGTATCGCAATTTTATGTATATAATATAATGATAATTATAGTGTGAAAAGAGTATATTATAAGTATGATTGTTAATGATATTTTCCATGCGTTATAGACAATGTTGGAGAGAAAGAGCGTTTCCTAGGCATATATTTTATTGTTTAATGAAATCTGGGAAAGGGAGACTTTGTCAGTGATATTTTTAAAGAGCTAATGAATAATGGTTACGAAGCTGTCAGTATCAAGATCGTTTGTGGATTCCAAAATTACAAACAATCATAAGCAAACTATTGATGTCAAAATAAGCTTCTCGTACTACAGTTGAGAATGATAGAGAAGTAATGGATTACAAGATCTGTGTGTTTCACTATTACAAACATTTATTCATATGAGATCTGCTTTCCAAAATTACAATTGAAGGGGGGGGGGATTAATCCGTTCATCTGCTGCCACGGGAGGCATGCAGGCTTCGCACGTCACCCATCTTTGTCCCCAAGTTTGGAGAAGGTCTTCTTCAATTGCTGAAGTTTTGAGCTTCCCCTTACCATCGTCGCTCACTCCAGTCACAGCTGCTGCTCAGAACTGACCGAGGTTTGTTGTTTTAGACCAATACCAAGGTAATGAAACGGTCATCGCTATTACCTAACCTATTCTACTGAAGTGTTTTTCATGCACTTTATCACACAGATTTACATCTTATAGAACTGACTAATCCTTCATGCAAGAGTCCCTTTAATAATAGTGAAGCAGCGATTGGTATTACATGGCCTCTACTACTGAAACTGCAGCTTTGCCATTATTACATGAAACTATGCGCAGCCTTACGTACAAGTCATGTGGAAAACAATAATGCAGTAATTTACGTCTTTGCATTAATATACGATTCGGCTTATCATTTGGCTATGCCTATATCTAGATTCTAGAACGTTCATACAAGGGTTACTTGCAGCCCCCCAAGCTGGCTGCATTGTGAATAGTGTGGTGTCTGTGTGAGGTTTTTCGCACGTTGTTGTGTTGTACATGACCATAAGTGTACTGCAGCCTACCCATCTACTATAATTCATCAGTGCAACTTATCATCAAACAGTATTTGTTACCTTAATAGAAGTATCAATCAGTTTCGGTTATAGGAAGAAGTTAATCAAACATAAAGGCAGTTATTAGGAACAAGTTATGGGACGTTTCATCAGCTGGCCAAACATGTCTTGCTGACATTAAAATATTCGTTAGTTCGGCATTGGCTACCCATTCAACATTCTTAATATGATGACATTTCTCATATATAATACACCATTGGATGTTTCATCGAATGGCAGGCTATTCATGGAACGTTACTCCAAACAATATAGCCTTTATCGACATAATTGGAAGTTTCGTTCTATTTACTATCGACGCATAGATAGATAGAATACATGAACGTTTTACCAACTGCTGGCCACATACATTTTAACGCAGCATTAACTAATCCTGCCTATTACTTGCTTTGGGAATATTAACACTTTACGATCCTAAGTCACCCATTCATTTTCGTAGAAAGAGCACCTTTCAAACAGTGACCAATTACGCAGTTGCCAGATCGTTAAGAGGCTAACTCAGCACCACCTCGCATGTGAGGCAACATGTTGCGTGGACGAGATCCTTATTATTATGTGAGCATAGAAAGTCATAGGAATGAGTCGTAAAATTACACAACTGCACTTAAGCACTACATATATGAAGGGCTAATTCGACAAGTGCGGTAACATCGTAAATGTCTCCTAAAAAATTAAAGGGGTTTCGCCTGTACCATTAGCCATTCATGTTATGTTTTTTGTCAGACAAGTATTGCAGATATAACTCAGGAACTACAGCCAAGTCAGCTCTTTAGTGTCCGTAAGAAAAAGCCATTTTTCATGATGATATCAATATTTAATATACGACCAAAAGATCCTCTTGAGTGGTCAATGGTTAAGCACTCTAGCTTTCTTTCTATTGCTCATTAAATCATTACTGTCTAAGAACTTCTAGGGACAGTGCAATGGGCTCACGTGTACAATATGATGCATTTCATTGTTCCCGGGAATTAAAAATAAAGTCTTTTGTGCTTTAAACAGGCTGCTGAACTCATCGGTAGCAATTTTTGAGGAAAGCGTCCGTTTATGCGCTGCCGAGCAACAGTACCAGGTGGTAGCAACAGTGTCAGGTGGTAGCAACAGTACCAGGTGGTAGCAACAGTGCCAGGTGGTAGCTGTCACTGCCACAATTGGCCACTTTGGCAGCGTCGCACCCAGTTTGATACTTGATTCGTATTACATTGGATCAAGGGGGCTGCCACGTACCCAGTTTAGTACTTGATTCGTATCACATTGGGCTAGTATGGCTGCCATTAGCAAAAATGTTACTGGTTCCGTGATCGGGCGTCACCGGGATCCACGTGACAGTCTGTGACGTAACTAACAGACGTTGCGCTGTAGCCACATGGTCACTAAAAACGAGATGGTCACGATTTTAGCCCAGTTTACGATAGTAAAATGGGAGCCCAATGTTGTTAAAACTGGCAAAGCAAAATGTGCCCCACCTGAGCCCCCATCTGCTGTTGTTGGTCTGGTTGTTCGCAAAATTTCATAAAAGATTTCAGTGCCCTCGCTGTAAATTTTAGCAGAAATTTTTTACTACCTTTGAGGTAACCCAAACGTAGCCACTCACTGACCACCAAGAGCCAGATAAAATATTCTACAGTATGTTTACTATGTAAGATTTGTTGTTGTCTTATTCTTACTCGTAGGAGAATAGCACTTTGATAAATGTGTATGTTGTTCCTCGGAGGTGAAACTGGCCAATGTAAATTTTGGTTGTATTTTCGGTGGTTTGGAGTAGGCTAAGGACAAGAAATCAATATGCTACTCGCTTGCATATTTA
>LQNS02278170.1:12258367-12272325 GCA_001587735.2 Parhyale hawaiensis | reverse complement strand
AGTTTTTTTTTATGTCAGTTGGCCAACTATATAAACGCCAAAATACACATATTCAGAAACTGGGCATTCGATGACGGGTAGCACACAAAAACGCGCATGCACTGCCGGCGTTTTCATTATTCGTAAGACAGCTCCGAGCCAAAAAGTGCTGTTTCAAAGCTTACGGTATGGCAGCGGTGACAAAAAGAAAAAAAAAATCTGCGTCAATAGTGCATAATCAAGTTTTAAGCTTAGGATAGTTTCACCACAGCTCATTACCAAACACTCATGTTCCGAGATGCGCTTTCGATAATGAAAACCAAGGAACTTTGCTCCAGAACAATCGTTGAGCTTTCACACTGATGTATTTTGCAGATGAGAAGCAAACTGCGCGAACGCAAAAAAAAAAAAATTCAACTTCAAAGGTGGCGTTGCTCCATGGTGGTGAAATCACACCATCGCTGCTTGGTGACCAAGCGAGGCTATACCAAAGAGATGGAGCAGGGGAGATAATTATGTGCTCTCATCTTATGAGAGTCTTTATAAATACTACTTACATATCCTGTACTTACCGCGTACCTTAGAAAATTAATATATATGTATGTATACATATGAATATAGGATACCCTTGTACATAAATTTTAGCATAGGATAAGAGCTCAAACAATAAGAAAAAAGTTTATCAAGTTCATCCTGTGTTTAACTGAAAATTATTGTCGAACGCACTACAATGAGATAAAATGTTTATAACAATTTGCTTAAAATAATTTGCGATGAAAATTATAACTAACAACTCTTGTTGTTTACACTTATTTTATTTTCTAAACTTTTTGTGAAGGTTATTTACTTCATTGGTTGTACGCTCAATCGTTTTTCTGCACTTCATTACTTAAAATGTAGCACTAGCTCTGTTTCTAAAGTGAATGATTTATGTAGAAAGTACAAAAATACATTAAAAAACTATTCACTTGTTTTTATTCATATAGATATATTTGATCTTATGTTGTTCTAGAAGATGAGAAATGCTTTTGCTTGATACATAGATATATATTATGATATGACGTATAGCAGTTTAAACGATAAGCTGAACTGGAGTTGAGATAGAGCAATCGGCACGTGTTTTATGCTATCTATTAAATTCTCTTTACAGAAAGTTATTGAAGTGCAGAAGACAGAAATCCATTTCAGTTTCTCACTCTTTCTACGTTCCAACGCTTAATTTAACTGAGATTGGATGAGCTACAAATGTAAATATTGTATTCTTCAATACAGGCCAATGTTTATTCCTATATTTTTCTAAAATAAAGAGTAAAAGTAAGAGTGATCTTTGCTATCCACGAAGTAGGGGGAATCGCTGTCTTCGCGATGAAAAATTTTTCTCCATTAGTAACGCTTGCCAACGAAAAATATATAGATATTTTTTGTCAGGTGGCTCAGTCAGCTGCTAATAAACTCAAATGTGAACTCACTTCTATTTATTATTATTACCTGCGCCATGGAGGTTATGTTTTTGTCGCGTTTATCTGCCTGTAAGCAAGATAAAATAAATAAGTCATAGACAGAGCTCTACGAAATTTACAGGGATTGTGAGTCATGTTAAGAGTAACAGATGATTAAGTTTTGGTAAAGATCCGTTCAACTTTTTTTTTTGCAGCTTTTTCTTAGAACCTTAACTAAAAAGTTATATTTGATTCATAATGAAGAGAAAACAACAGCCTCTATGTGGTCTAGCGAATTAATTTTTCTCGTGAAATTTTCATGCAGTCGAAGAAACAAACGATCCAACCTAGCAAATCAGCAAACTCTGGGATCTTCGCCACAGTCGTTTACCATGAATACTGTCAGTGTAAAACTGCAGACCCACCATTTCTGACTGTAGGATACATTGCTGTAGAAAACGACAAAATGAAGGTGCGATTCACGAGGTTTTCTCCCTTTCGATGGATTTATAAAGTAGATTTCATCGACTAACTCGTCATAGTCGAGCTAACTCAAACCTACTTCGCTTGACTTTGTTTAAGACCGGAACTAGGGTTTCGCCGCTCTCAATTATTTCGCGGGTGTTTTAGGTAACTCGCAGTACGCCAGAGACCGGTCAATTTTACACAGCAGCATTGAGGTTTCGAAAGTCCCAAAGTTGAGCAATTGAAGATTAATGCCTGAAATCTGACTCAACAGGCTGTAGCCAAAGCACCCTTTTTTTATTTTTTTTTATATGCCTTCGAAACAATATGATCCGATCCACTGGCACAGCTCGGATTGGTGGCAGTGGTGGGTTTCACTTGTCGAAATCATTAGACCGGTGATTTGGTTTGAGCCGTTGAATGGAGTTTGAGACATAAACACTAAAGGGAGCGCCCTTAGGACGGCCGATAACTCAATTCTGCTCCCTAAAATGAAGTTTACGACCTTTTCGACGGATGGCTGATAACACCCTCCGCAAGTTTAACAGTGGGGAAACGTAAGTTACGCCTATTGGGCTTAGTTTAATCAACTTTGCGGGTCAGTCAGAGACACCTCGCAAAACAGCTGATCTAGGCTTGTCGGGATAACTTTTACGATGCCGTGCCAACAGAGTGAAATTCCTCAAGCAAGGAATCTTCAAACAGAGAAAACTTAAAAAAAACTGAGACTACCGAAAACTGAGAAAATCTATATAGAAACGCACGCAGGTTACAACTCCATCTAGAGGGAAGAGTGGCAATAACCGACTCTATACTGAGCGACTAGAAGAACAGTATAGTAAGAGGAACCTAATTGGTAGTATATGCTTCGGAACAACCTCATGCTTTTACATGGTCTTCACAACAGAAAATATTCGAAAGCATGGAATGCTAGAGCCCCTCCTGGCGTAAAACCACCACCGGCTAAAAGTGCTGAGTCAGGAGTTACAAATTCAACGCCTTCACCATTGATAGCCAACTTAAGCTTAAATTTTTTTGTATATTTCACATCTAGGACAACCCACCTGACTGCCTGATAAAGATTTGATGATGGCTCAAGTCCTACTTCTTTTTTAAAGGCAGACACACAAACATACTACCACAAACGAAAACAGAAACGGCACTTTTCGCTTCGTTCGCGGGTGATAACAAATAGTAATACTCTAGAACTTGTCTCCAGACAGACTCGTGTTGAAACATAGACAATATTTCTGCACACGTCTGAAGAGTACCACTGCCCCCTACCGGCGTTAACATTTCAATAAGGCTGGTTACTTACCGCAATAAGCCAACCTTTAGAATGCTGCATTACTTAACACTCTGCTCTGCAGTAAAACACAAACGAAATACACTGAAGCCCAGGTTTTTAATAGCTGATACTTGAGTTCGCATTCATGACCTTCCGTTAGTTTTCCATTAACCAGCTACCGCCCACATTAAGCATTTAAAAGCATTTCATTAGATATGAGTAGTACCATTTAAAGAGTGGCCGAATGGTCTTTTCTGTCGGTGAATGGTTAATACTTTGGTGCTTGCGTAACGATATTGTCGATGAGGAAATGCGTTCACGAACGTCTCTACCCTGCCAGAGACGCAAAGCAATGACTTCCTGGGAGATGTGAGACAAATGTAGTATGGAAAATTCAAGGTATGTGAGATTTGAGACACTAGTTTACTGCACCGTATAGGTCTAAAGGCCGAGCCACAAAATCTCGTGAGCCTATTTGTTTAGCTTATCGTCCGATGTGTCTTCTTGAGCCCTTCTTAACACAAATGTGTGCCTACCAAGTGAGTGGCTAAACTATTGGCCGTCAAGGCAGTTGACTTAATCAAATGTTTCTTGTAAGGTTCTAGCACTTTTCGTTAGCAGTGAATTAGAATCCACGCAGCTGCGCTCTTAGCTGCTGTTAACCCTAAACCACCGATCGTCAACATAACGTTGCTTACATTCGTACGAAACACTTCATTTTGGTCTACGGTTCAGAGTGAAACGACATAGCTACGCGCCTGGATGATCAGCTAGCTGACACGTTCAAAAGACTGCCGTGAGAACCGACCCAAGCACCGTTACTGCTGCAACCAAGTCTACAGTATTACTGTGTATACTTTCAACAAAGTCATGTGCCGTCTTCAGTTAGCAAGCTAAATAAAAATACACATAAAAGTTATAACGGCAATTAAGTTCTAAAATTGCATTCCAATTTACCTAACATATAAAAATCCAAACAGCATCACAGTCGTAAACTTTCTATTCAATTTGCCTTGCGGGAAAAAAACTGCAGGAATTGCAAATTCTCCAATTTAATTTCAAATACTATAATACTTCAACGAATAATATTTAGCAACAGCCTTTCAGCGTTGGGAAGTGTTACTAACTTAAAATCTCTCTAAGACTGTTGAGTGTTTTCAATATACACTGAAAAAGAGTCAACAATAGTATAACTTCATGCAGCAACTATTTCTCTAGTTTTATTAAAAAAGTTTGTGTAAAAAATAATTACGTAAGCATAAGTTGGTTCTCCAACAATCAAGAATTGTATCAAATCACTCTTCAATTTTTTTAGTAACTTATACGCGATGGAAGACGCCATGATCAGAAAGTGCAGATAAAACTTCATTTATTCGGCTAGTAATAATTGAATATTTCCAGAGCCTTTTCTCTTATCAACTAACTAGCCTGAGTAAAAATTCCTGTTATTTTACTACTCATTGTTTAAAAAATTTACATTCTTTAGTCAGCAAGCATTTGTAAATAAAAATTCTCTAAATTCTGTCATTCCACATTACACTAAATGGAAAAACACCGTAAACAAGAACCTGTCTCTGATCAGCGAGCACTGTTGACTAAAAATCACCGTAATAATTCTGCTATTTAACACTGAAAAATTTTACGGAAAGGACCCTAAGCAAGAGTTTTAATTCTGATGAGCAGGAACTGTCGAGGGTTGCAAAATGTAATTAGCGACAGCAAAGTTGACAGCCCCACGAATACTGGAAGTTAAAGGACTCATTTTCCGATAGTTCTACCTAAAACTGGCATGCAGAAAATTACAGAAGAAAGTTTTTGGAATTAAAAAAAAAAGAGTAAAGTTCAGGCAAGTACATTATATAGCGTTGGAGGAAATTTGTCAGCGAAAAGACGAACACAAGCAAAGTTTAATGAATGAATGATTGTCAATGAAATTTATTACAAGTTTATCACAAAACAAACGCAAGCCAAGTTTAATTGCAAAATTGCCGCCGGCAGAATGAAAACAAGCCAAAATTATTAGAAGTTTGTCAGTCAACAGAAGGAAACAAAATTGAACGCATGTTTCTCACTGCACGAAGGTAAATGAACTTCAAAACAAAAATGACAGTTTTTAGTTTGACTAACAAACAAAATTTATCACAAGTTTGTCACTGAACGACGGTAAACAGAATTCAATGCATACTTGTCATTGAAAGAAGAAAATCAATCGTTTATTGGAAAATTGCCAGTGGTAAAGAGAAGGCAAACATACTTGATTTCCAAAATAAATCGATTTAGTCCCAATATCTTCCAATCGCCGTGAAATACATGGGACTAAATAGCAGTTCACTGCCGTCTTCTCGCCGTGAAATACATGGGACTAAATAGCAGTTCACTGCCGTCTTCTCGCCGTGAAATGCATGGGACTAAATAGCAGTTCACTGCCGTCTTCTCGCCGTGAAATGCATGGGCGTAAATAAAAATTCACTGCAGTCACTAGCCAGGCGAAAGCGGTGCTCTGTAGGCAACAGCGCGGTGTGTGTCCTCAGCTGGTGCTCCAGGTGCATTATCTGTTAGGGGCTGAGGCCTCACCTTAAGTTTTGTTATGCTACGAACTGTGAGTTTCCGCCACTGTAGTTTTTGAAGGCTTGGTACGATATTGTAAACTAGTGCTTTGTATAAAGCACTAGTGAGGCTCCTTTTTAAATTTGCTGTTCTATTCTGGTCGCCGCACAAGTTCAAAGATATTGACAAAATAGAATGAATCAAACGCAAAGCAACAAAGTTGATACCTCAGCTGCGAAGCAAGACATACGAATGTCGCCTACAAGAAGTGGGACTCATCTCTCTCGAACAAAAACGCTTGATGGACCAACTAATAGAAATATTTAAGAATTTGAATGGCTTCAACGGCTTGCCTTCAACGGAACTTTTTTGAGAAAGACGCAAATGACCGCTTACGAAACAGTGGCCAGAAACTCAAGTATGAAGATTGTTGAACTACTCAAAGCCAGCAGTTTTTCAGGTACTTCATAGTGAACATTTGGAGTAGACTACCCTCCGAAGTTGTTGGTGTACCGTTGATCAATTCATTTAAAAATCGTCTCGACAACTATTAGGAGCAGCAGGCTCCACAGCTACGAACTCCTCCGCCAACAGTGCTAAACTCCTAACGGCCACAGCTTCTAAGCCGCAGTAATCTATACTTCATGCCACAACTAACTTAGCGTCTCCAAGCTCCCCGAATCTGAAGCTTTAATTGCGCTTGCGCGATCAACTCCTTTCCTGACTTTTTTTTCTCCTTCCTCTTTTCTCTCTCAAAAGTCTCCATGATTCTGGACAAATCACGATAGCCCATAGAGGGCCGGAGCTTAAGTCCCGGCGGTTCTCTGAGAATGGGCCTTTTGGTCCGTCTACTTCCAGCTGTTTATTCTATCCTATTCTAATAGTTTATATAAACTCGACCCTACTAAACATTATCACGCCTGCAATTTTGCTTCTTCACCGTAAGTACAAAACTTACTCCCTCGTTGCTCTCGCGTGATGTTCCCATAGAAAACATGGCAATATTTTCTCCCTTACGACCCATACTTTGCAGACCTTCCGTATAACAGACTTTAAGCTGGCGTTAATGGCAGTATGGTCCTTTAAAAGTGAAGGCAGCTGCCGTATTGATATATCACACTGTCAGACATAAGTTGTTTTTCTTGCCTAAGACATAGCATCATGGTAATTACAAAACATGTTTCCCAGATAATGTTTTTTTCTTAAAAGTAGACATGAATCACACGATACCTTGCCTGCCCGCTCCTCGCGAATGAGGCGATGGCAAATTGATAAATCCTCGATAAAACGTGTTCCATTCAAGGTACCGACTTGAAACATAAATAAACTGTTATTGGAGACTCAAGGAATGTATCTATTGGAAAGAAACACGCATGCGTGAGCACTGGCCAACGGTAAATTGTAAAGTTTATTTTAGCCAATTTTAGGATATTTTGCTGTCCCAAGCTTCAATCATCCCCGTCCACAGTTGATATATAGCTACTATTTTGTGTTTCTTGCTGATAAACGCAGTTCTTGCAGTACCGAGAGCCATTTACTTTCTTTCGATGTCGTTGTGTTGCCTGAAAAAGTTTTTTCGAAGTTTTATTTTTTTACAATCAGCCTCATTTGCAAATTTCAGTGGACATACAAGGTATCATATGGTCAATTAAAGGCACTAGTAGTGATTCGCTTGGCCTCATACTTTAACTGTGAATCCCGCATGCATTAAATTAATTAATTACGCTACATAATAAATTACACTATAAATAAATACACTATTCTTATCTTGCTTGTGATGACAGCTAATTTTAACACTTCCATGCCTCAAAGTAATGTTTCTTTAAAAGTAAAGAGGGCTTCTATGTCAATGCAGTACTCTGTGAAACATGTCTCTTGATTAGAATACTTAGTTTTATATCACAAGACATTTTCATGCCTCTAAGCAATGTTTCTTTTATGAAATATAACTGACATATAAATCTACTGCTATGCTTGACATACTTCTTATTGTAGAGACATACTTAGTTACACGATACAATTGGCCTTTCATGCCGCCATGTGATGTTCCTTTCAAATTTAGAGATGGCTTTTGGATTAACGGGTCGTATGACCGGACACCGAAACTAAGCCTCCAAGGCTTCACGCATCCGAAAATTCGGGTGGGGGCGCAGGCTTCGACCCGCTGACCTAAGGAAGTACAGTAGAACCCGCTTAAGTCGACACCATCGGGGCGGAGGCCTGTCGAGTTAACCGATAGTACGACTTAACCGATAACTCGGCTATGTCGTACTGATAACCTGTTAAGTCGTATACAAGTCCGACTTAAAGCTATGTACTACTTGATTGTATCCCATTCTAAGTATTAGTACAGAACTGTATTACATACTTCTATGCATACGTATGTACATACTACGTATTAAGCACCAGAATTCAACAGTTCAAACATATACATACGTATATATGTATGTGTAACAGCTACATAAGGAGATCATGCAACATGTAAGCTTACCGTACACTAAATTATTTATAGCCTAATTATTTATACCTCTAACGAACACAGCCAGGCAAAGACTGAATACATAGCCGCGGCCGCGTGGAGTTCAATGCTATAGGGCGGTGGAATACAGACGTACGCGCATATCATGAACAAATTTATCATTAATCATTATGTACTAAATATGTACTACATTTCGTTTAAATTTCTTCATTATGGACCCTAACAGATTTATAATGAATATATTATCAGTAAGTAATTTGAATTTTCCTCGCAATATGTATTTCATCACCCCGACAATTATTGCGTCATCCAAGCTTGGGAATCAGCTACGTATAGCTACTCATTGGCGCGCGCGTCCTCGCATAACTCGACATGAGTGGATGGTAAATCAGCACTTTTCATCGGATAACTCGACACTTTGTCGACTTATCCGAAATTCGGTTAAGTCGAGATTTACAAATCTTAAGTCGCACTTTTCTGTTGGTGTACGACTTAACCGGGTTTCCGACTCAAGAGGTGACGACTCAAGCGGGTTCTACTGTATTTTTCAATTTTTTTTTTATTTATTTTTCAACCGATTTTTCGGAAATCAGCCCATAAGATGTAGAATTAAAAAATAAAAACATTTTGTTCGTGTAACTTTTTCAGTTTAGGCCTTAATTTATTCAGAAAATACTTTCAGCTTGATTCAAAATGTCGAAGCCAGAGCTTCTGTCTGAAATTTCGATTGCATCAAGCCTCGGAGGCGTTTTTTTTCTGCTCAATCGAGCGAGCCTTTACATACTGTATTTCATAAACCAGCGGTGTTTTTTCTGTGGTAGAGGAATATTTTTTTAATGACACCTTTTCGTTTCTATTCAATTTCCTGTTAATATATACAACACTGTTGGACCTATTTTTCTTAATTTGGATACATAGTAGTAGTTTAATTTACTCCTTAAGACCTCTCCATTTTGATATATACGCAATTACACATTGTGCAATGCACTACTGGACATGCTTTTCTTATCGTAGACACATAGTTTTATCTCATATGACCTTCACATGTCTTTTTTTATGTCATGTAGTTATATATACGACACCGCTGGACTAGTTTTTCTTATTTTATATCCACAGTTTTGTGTCATGAGATAGTTTTATCATTTTGCATACCTACTGCCATGATTTGTTTTAGATATTGTTCAATTTTCTTAACTCAAAAATCAATTTACAAATCTTCTGTTCGTGCACACTTCGTTGTAACATAATTTTTACCCGTTGATCGGTTTTCTCAATTCTCATTATAATGATACTATATCGTATATTTTTTATTTTTACACTGTCAAGCGATCCAATCACAGCTGCCTTAACGACCTTGTAGTACCATGCTACCGCATCCGTTTCATGATTCAATACGCTATTCGTATTATCATGCTAGTTCGAAGTTAATGCCTTCTTAACCTTGTACACGGTATACATGTATACACCGCAAGAATTTTAATAAATATTAGTTACTTCCTCCGATTGGAAATATTCGCTACACAAGGAGAAAACTCGCTTCCTTTTAGCGTAATCTAAAGAACTTTGGCTTTTAGTAGAGTAAGCGGTCCTCCACAGTGTGATGAACAACAATTTTAGCTTTTGAATAAATAACAGGGTAATGTTAATGTAATTCTGTCTCTTTCTTTACCCAGATATGTAAAAGTTCTGTTATTACCCACAGTGATTTAATAAGCATGGCATATGCCTAGAGATGCTATTAATGGAAAGTGCACACTCCACCGAAAGACAAAAGATTTGACAGATTCTGAGAGAAGAGCAGTACTGCAGGCTCTTCTTGAGAGATCTACAGCTCGTAAGCTGAAGGGAGATCATATTAACAAGTATTCAGTAACTGTAGCGGTAAATATTTTTATTTATATTATATATTATTAACTTAGTGTATTTGATTACAGAATTAAGTTTATATTCTTTTGTTCAAACCTATAGTTTTGAAATTACCCTTTCTAAAATGTTTCCAAATGTTTTGGAGCAAATATTTCCCATCAACTTTAAACTTGATAAGGACTAAATATTTCCGACCGGAGAGAGTACTCGTATTCTCTTCACTGATTAAGTTGATGTGTCAGCAATTTAAATAAAATGAAGTAAATTGATAGAAGCATCCATGAAACTTTCTGCAGGTTCAGTTGTGCGACGTTACTCGAGCTTAGCATATTTGGGGGTCATCGGAAAACATGACTTTCTCTGAAGCAAAGTTCGAACTGTCATGATACGAGCAAAACTTTTCCCTTATTGACTCAACATCCGACCCCGCGAATGATGAGAGCGAAATCGAAAAAAATAAAATTTTGAAGGAAGAATGCAGGACAATGCTCCTTTGAGGATCACGTGGCTAGGGCTGATACCAGAAACAGAAATAGAACGGATGGATGCCTCGAACTTTCTCTTCACGAAAGGTAAATATAATGTTCACCTTAGGGAAGCAACTGGTTGTGCCTAGGATAGAATACTGTTTACCTCTGACACCGAACAAACGTAAAGACCAAGAGGGCCTCGAGGCTATCCAGAGACCGTCCACTGCTGGAATTCGAGGCATGCCTGAATTTAAACTATCACGAAAAGCTTCCTCCCCTTCAAAAGCACTCAATTCAATGGGGATTCGAGCACTTCACTCTCATACATAGATGTTACATAAATTGTAGGAAAGATTACTACCGATGTCAATGGGCAGATTCTTGCCAGATTCTCAGACCGTATTCATCGCCCTTAATTGTGAAGTGCGAATTCTGATCAGATGGAGGTGGTGAAATAGCCACAAAGTAATCTAATACCTTCATCGTCCAGAGTGTGAAGTTGTTCAAAAAAATGCCCATCACACTCGAAACGCTGAGGGCATTAGAACTGAGAAGTTTATAAACTTCCTGGACGCATACCTACTGAAACTGCCAGACTATTCATCTGTAAGCGGCTACGTACATTTTAGGGATAACTCGCCAATAGCCCTCTCGTTAATCATGGGATGCAGCATCACCTCTGCACAAGATGGGCGACATTTGCAGCACCACCTGGATCGCCTACGAAGAATCTTCCATGTATTTAAGGTAGGAGGTGCTACTTGACAAACTCAACGCTAGCGATGTGCAAACGCTCGAAAAACCATATGACGCTGCAACTTGGGCAGGTTTGTTTCATTCCCCGATCCCATCTAAAACTTAATTAGATATATTAAGTTAGGTGCAATTGTGGGCTAGCTTATTTTAAGATAGATTGGGTTGCGCTAGTTTACCCAGCTCATGTCAGGATTACTGTTCTTGACAGTTCTGTAAACAGGAAAGAGGAATGCTATTGTGGGAGCGATTCCTCGGGCCTTCGAGTTTAGAAAATGTACTACATATAGTAAAAAATCACTATTTTCCTATTATTTTTTGTTCAAGTATATCTTTTTTCGAATAACAGGTCGTTCAAGTTACTGGTTACTCACTATTTGGAGAAAAACATCAAGCGCACCATCAAAACACTGGTCGAATTCACTCGTATTGCTTCAACAGGCAGAATTTCTTCTTATCCTTGAGCAGGGCTTTGCCACAGAAAAGACCGTCACACCAGCCACACTGGCCATACGTTACACGCCGAGCGACCGAAATAAAATACAAAAATATGGTAGGAGGCAAGCGGCAATTTTATGTGTGGTTGCCAGAAGTCGTTTTTATATTCCAGTAAATGATGATAAGCTCACATGACGCAAAAGTTACGAGTTCGGCTCGCTTCTTCTCCCTGGTGACGAACCAATGGCGAGACTCGGCAAAAACAGTTGCTACTTTTATCATTTATTTGCAACGGCTGAGTGAACAGCCACGGCCCGGCCGGGAGCTTTGGATGAAAGTCAGAAATGCATGATTTCCGAGATGCGCTTCGCCATAAAGAATTAGTAACTCGTCAGCTCAGTAAATGTTTTTCCTTCCCAGGATTTGGATAAATTATGACCACGATATCTTTTGACTCTTGCGATTAATAGTGCTTTTCCAAGCAAGTTGGTTGATAAATTACGAAAATAGAAATCATTTTATGTTTGTGAGTTGGTCCGGCAGTCTGTGAAAGTTTCATTTTCACTCAAAAATTAATGTATTTAGTTTTCATTCTAGGTATTTGAAGGTCGAGACGGTTAGCTGGAAATACTGTTCAGATTCTGTTGATTGTTTTTTTACAGGTTCAACTCTTTATCGAGCAGGTGACCGTAAATGGCCGCAGCCATAATGCTATTCTTACGGGAGTGTTTTTGCCTCTCGGTAAAGGAATAATCCCATAACATCCACTGAGGCTGATTTCACTGGTCAATTGACGAGCATTTTAATTACTGCACGTGAACTGCATTATTTTATCAGTTCAATCAAGTGACTTAATATTTTAACACGGAACCTTACCACCAGCTGCTATTTTTAAGTAATGACGTGCAAATTAGTTTTCTTCATCGTTATTTTTGCAAAATGTTGACTTGATTCACGTAGTGTACATTTTATAAAATGCTATCCTTGTGAGAATGTTAATACAAATGAAGTAATAACTGTTTTTAAGTTTGAAGCAACGGAAAAGATATTTTTTACAGAAGAGTGTAATTTAGCAATTTTCAAATAAGTTAAATGACAAACGCCTAATTAATCAACTGGCATATTTTTCTTGTCTACTTTATCAAAATCGATGATGAGCTTGCAAATACTTTCGGGTCAATACTGTTGAAGTTTAATGGATAATTGTTTAACAAAATTTCTAAAAAAAGAGCTATTCTCTATTCAGTTGAATTCCTGCTACACAAATTCTAACAGCTCTATGTAATGCTTCAAATAATTATATGAATTTTCAAGTATCATGACAAATCAATTCTAATACTTTCATTAAACTTATGAACATGCATAAAAGTGAAATTATTATTTAACAGCAATACTAACCTGACAAAAACCTCTTCATATTCACAACTGTTGACAAATAACTGCACGTAAGTTAGCCAACAAAGCCAACTCTCCCATATAATGACTCTGCTGTTATTTCAATGCGCTTAGCTATTGAAAACCAGGCAATAAATGGTTACTTGTGCCAGTGACGGATGTCGAGTTGCGTTCATTGATTTCCTATTCATGGTAGGCCTGTAATAAGCAGGACGATTGATCGCATTGCCTTTGTGGAGGTTCGTAACGTGGCGACCTGTCAAACATGTCATTAGCCCTGCGCCCGTCGGGTGAATAAAAACTGAGAAAAAAACTGTATGTTCTTTGCGGTGAGTTACTCGCGTGATTTACTTCCATTTTAGACAGGTAAGTTTATTGTTTTCTTAGTTGACTTGGTGTTGCATTTAGTAACTGCCACAGCTCCTATACTCGGACTGTTGTGAAAAAAAAGTCTGTCACATTTATTCAAACGCACATACATATTTATGCCCCTAGGCGCATATATGCGCCACCGTGGCGTAAAGGCGCAGTTCTCACTTTTGATCGGCAGGTCGAGGGTTCGGGTCCAGCAAGCGACAAGAAGGGCATCCGGTGAGCAAAATGCCTCAGCTAAGTCCAAAGTCCTGGCATTAGCAGAGCACCGACCAAGCCCGCAATCCTTAACTCGGAGATAAGGGAGATCGTGGCGTAGAATCGATTTCTTCAAATGCATATACATGACCATGCTCGTGTCCAGGTCGCGTACAGTGGGACCCCCTTTTCCTGCACTCATGCTGGATGGTGTATCACTTCCTGTGGTTGATGACTTGGTAATCTTGGGTGTTAATTTTGATCCAAAG
>LQNS02278170.1:12233134-12255843 GCA_001587735.2 Parhyale hawaiensis | reverse complement strand
CTGCCTCAAATAGTCATTGACCTATGAATGCCTCCACATGCGAGTATCAGCTCTTCCCATTACAAATTTATTCTTGCCTTAGGAGACATAGTTCCCTGGTCAGAGTAACTCATCTATGTACGTACTTGCTTTGAAGAGCATCGAAACGTTTAGAGCCAAAAAGCACCTTTCGGGTTTTGTAAGTAAATTCATTAATTGAACTAGATAGCAGCAGCATTGACGATAAACATTTTCTGTACTTTTCAAATTATATCTTAGCAACGTATCTCAGTTTTCCCATAACGTACTTTCTTTTTTACTACTATATTAGGGAAAAGTTGGTCAGGGTTGCAATTGCAACGGTAGGAAGCCTAGAAATGCGCAAACGGTATTAATGTATAGAAATGCTGAATATAAATTTCATTGAAATTTTGAGTGAGAGTGACGACAGAGCAGCCTCCTGTAGCAAAGTGAAATCCGGCTGTAGAGAGAACACTGTGGGTCTCTACAGCGTGTGATCACCTCCACTAGTTCGGTTTGTGTTTGCGGGTTGGATCAGTGTTGCTGCAGCTGTTGCGAAAGAAGGTCATACTCTGCTGCAGGTGCACTTTGTGCGTTTGTGAAAGCCTCACATCTGCGACTTTTGAGTTTCCGCGCAAACTCTAGTTTTTCAATAATAAATAAGAAATCATTTATGTATAAGGAAACCAAATCATTTCTACCGAACGCCTTCTGGCTACTAGCCAGACAACTCATCTTACACAACTTTACCTACCATTGATGTCATATTTCGGCAATTTGCTGCGCCTCCGACGCAATTGTCCTTGTGTGTCCCTCCTTACGTTCGGAGAGATTGGCGCACTCTGCCAAAAGTCTCCGGCATTCTTGCTCGATAGGAAGAGGGCGAAAGTTGAGAAGAAGCACCGCGACGATGTCCAAACTTGCAGGCCCAAAGTTGCAGCCTCGTGCGGGTCCGACATCGAAAAGGAGAACATGCTCCAGGTACAGGGTACATCTCCAGGTGCTGAAAGTAGGGTGACGAAGAGAAGGCCCAAGTGGCCAGCAGTGGCACCGTGGGTCCAACTGGCCAGCAGTGGCACCGTGGGTCCAACTGGCTAACTCACTCGTCACATAGTGAGTCCAGTTGGCTATTTGTAACATAATGGGTTCCGTGGATGCAACGCTACATAAGTTACATTAACTATCTCCTTACCATAGTGGGTTCAATTGGTCCGTCATAACATAGTGGGTACAATAATCCCACCGTGACCTAATGGACCCTATTGACGTGCAGTGACGCTGTTAGTAAAACTGGCCCACAAAAAATTTTACAGCGTTGCACGACAGCTTCTCATTAAATTTTGCCAACTACTTACCATCTAAATTTTGCGCACTATTTCTCGCTGCAGAACTAAATTTGGTGCCTGTAAATTCTACAGAGACCGTCTGAATGCATGTTGTGTTTGCTACAATAACGTATTCATTGTTTGTGAATATCACTTAAATGTTATGGTAAAGTCATATTTGGCAAAATAATCAATTCCCCTATGCTATGAAATGAAAGTACATTATATTCATATATATATATGCAGTGCGGTTGCAGTGAATAACAGCTGTATCAACTGGATGCTGACTAAGATATTGCAATTCGAGTACAATAATATCATCCACTGCTGGTACACTGACCAACAGGCCCTCTTGTTGCTGTCAAAATGCTTATCATTGATTTTTAGTTGGTTGGATGATAGTGTGCGAATATTGTTTAAATGCAGGGAAAATACAGACATCATCACCTGGCATGATTTTTCTTTAACAGCTGAACATGGTCGCTAAAAGCTGCGTTAGAGGCTCCGTAGAGGGCGACTTAAAAATTGCCGTAGGCATAACATTATGGACCTAACCATATACTGTATAGTTAGTAGCCCAGGAGGGACTTAAATCATTTGTACATCCCAAATGTACGCTAATAATCAATTTTCCCGCACTAGGCTGCTATTCAAATCAAATGATGGATATATATGGTATTTTGTTAAATTACTCTCAATACTCTTTTTAAGGTTGCTACGAAATTGCCGAGGGCAACCTGCGTGTACGCCACGAAAAGCACGCATGAATTTGAAGTTTTCTTCCAAATTACGAAAAATGTCCTCTTAGAGCACTCTCCACCATAATTTCTACGAGTACACTTCCGTATACACACGCTAGCCTTGAGGAATATTATCCAATGAATACAGACTTTTACCTGAGCAAATTAAGCAGACTAAGCTATTCACAAGACTCATTTAACATTAACGTCAAGGCCATTGAGAGCGGTTTGCTTCATTGAAGCTCAATACCGAGCATTCAAAGTCTGCCAGTCAATGAAAGCCATCATAGTATTCGTTCCGAGCTCATAGTCCTACCAATTCCTGTTTCGAGCTCATAGTCCGACCAATTCCTGTTCAATTCTCCCCTCCGATTGAATGTCTTTAATGGAATGAGCCACAGGAAAAAAGGCTGCGCAATGAGGGATACATAACGGATGAAAAAAAAGTCCCGCCGACAATCTCATAAAAGACTCGCTGCCACAGAACTGATTACCGGCAGGTTCTGGCGGCCCATGATCTGCGAGAGAGTTGCTCAGTGATCGGCATAACCGTCAAGTTCTGGCGGCCCATGATCAGCGGGAGAATTGCTCAGTGATCGGCATAACCGACAGGTTCTGGCGGCCCATGATCAGCGGGAGAATTGCTCAGTGATCGGCATAACCGACAGGTTCTGACGGCCCATGATCAGCGGGAGAGTTGCTCAGTGATCGGCATAACCTACAGGTTCTGGCGGTGCATGAGCAGCAGTGGGATACTCTAATCTTGTCATAGGTCGAAGTTAGCTGAATGCTAATTACAGGAAAAGAATACGATATCTTTTACTACTCTGGTGTGTTGAGAGCACTATTTATTTCACAGTAGTACCTTTTTTGCTCTCTTTAAATAAAGTTGATATCGAGGGCTTAGAGGCAGAAGTGGCTATGTCCATTTTTGGTGAAATCGGGTTCCCTTCTCCAAAAGGGTGCCCGTGAGGCATATTTGTAGTGTCACGCGTGTCTATGCCATACCTCTTCATTAAAAAGAGATTTGGTATGAAAATATGTGGCATAGACACTCGTGACACTAAAAGTATGCCTCACGGGCACCCACTTTGTAAATGGAACTCGATTTCGCCAAAAATGGACATAGCCACTTCTGGCTCCAAGACCTCGATATATTCTAGTAATTATGACGAACACAATCAATACCTCAGTGTGGCAAGGTGTCCTGAAAGAAATGCAACGTTTGCATTATGTCGCAAAAATATTCTAAAGCTTTCATCTTCACTGACGACCAGAACAACATTTCTAATACAGAAAACTTGCCCCCGCCGCTTCATCTCTGCCGAAGATCAGGTTAATATTTTCAAATCTAAAGACTTGCCCCAGTCGCTTTAATCTCTGCCAAAAGTCCGGGCAACATTTCCTATACTAAAGACTAGCTTGGTTACTGTTAGTTGAAAGGTCAGGGCAAAATTTCCAATACTAAAGACTAGTCTGGTTATATACATTCTGTTTATTTCACTCAAAGGTCAGGGCAACATTTTCAATATTAAAGACTGGTCTGGTTACTATTTATTTCACTCAAAGGTCAGGGCAACATTTCTAATACTAAAGACTTGTCCCATCCGCTTTTATATCTGCCGAAGTTCCGGACAACATTTTCAATACTAAAGACTAGCCTGGTCATTTTTTTATTTTTCCCGAAGGTCAGGGCAACATTTCCAATACTAAAGACTTGCCCCAGCCGCTTTTTATCTCTCCCGAAGGTCAGGGCACAGTTTCAATTGAAGCATAATCGGCCTTTCTGATCTCACGAGACCCATCTTGGACGCCAGGCTTCCTTACCAATTTTGCAGCCGGAGTGAAGTGAAGTATCAAGAATTTTCTGTATTCTGATGGAGGAGCGAAGTTTTTCGGGTGGCTCAAGAAAGCGAGAATGAAAACAGCTCTTGGGAGCACCTTGCATAATCTTTCGATCGCGACAGTACCGTCAAATTCCGGAGAAGGGAAGTACAGTCGCAGTATATTTTCGCTCTTGTGCTTGCCTAGCGATAGAGAGTGATGGAGGGAGGGAGTGAGCAGTTTCAACTGCCACGCATAAGTACCTGCAAATGAGGGAACCGAAGGAGAATAAGACTGATGCTTCGGTGCGCCTTACGCCCAGGCGATAAAGAGAAAATGAGGCCGGCGGATGCACTAGAATATGTATATTATTTACAGACGTATAACTGGGAGAGCGACAACGCTAACATATTGCTCCGTAAGTGCAGGTAACATGAAAGATAAGAGACGAAAGAGAGAGAAGAATAGCATAGCCGCGTTATGAAGAAGACATTGCAAACGAAAAGAAACAGAGAGAAAGCCATAATATTGACATATTTTGATATCATGCAAAGTCAACAGTAGAGAGGGAGAGAGAGAGCTACTTTCCTTTCCACCGTATAATAACAACTATCACTTAGAGAGCTGTATAGTCTGTCGATGAATAATTAAAAACCAAACAATATGTTCACAAACAGAGCAATGTGCTGATGGACATTATCTCAAAGCTGCATAAAGTTCCTTGAAGCACGTCATTTACAAGCCAAATGAACGGCATTCGTGTTTTAAAGTTGGACAATCATTCAAACCAACAATCGTAAGTTTTAATGGGATAGTTAGAGAGATAGTGAAATATGGCTCCGCCAAGTAATTGCTCCCTACAGTTAAGTTCATAACCCTGGTTATTCATCTATTTGAAAGACATACTAGCAATACTTCACAATACAATCGTCATACAGGGAGGAAGTTTCAGTTAGAACGTGAAGTGAGTTATCATCCTTTTTTATGTAGAAGGAATGAAGTGATCCTTTGTACCTTCCGTAATTTTTTCCGGGTATGATATTCTTTACAATTATTCCGTACCATTTCCACACTAGTGGTGGTGAGGCACAAGCACTCAGAACCATTTCTATACACTCAGTGCAGCACCAACGCACAGAACCATCGTTACGGGTGTTAAAAGGGACTACCACGCTGATGCAAGCACAGACACTGATGGCGGGTTAAAAACTTTATTAGACTATAAGTACAGTGCAACGACGTAAAATGAATCGGGAGGTCTAAGACACAGTAATACGATTGCAAGGTGCAGACATCTGACATCAGTGGCCATGTTAGCGGCTTTACCTCTAACTTTAGATTAAAAGACATTATTCAATTTCGCTGAAAGGCATAAAGCTAATTTATTCACTAACAATAAAATTGCACTAACAGCATCCATATCACGATTTCCACACACTCCGTGCAGCACCAACGCACAGAACCATTTCCATACACTCAGTGCAGCACCAACGCACAGAACCATTTCCATACACTCAGTGCAGCACCAACGCACAGAACCATTTCCATACACTCCGTGCAGCACCAACGCACAGAACCATTTCCATACAGTCAGTGCAGCACAGTCACCCCGTATACACCATATCAGCACACAAACGCTCTGCCAGCAAACATACGCTGCTCTGAAGCGCCTCTCGACGTTGCTTAATTGTTCCCTCGGGCCACCATTCGACTTTTCTATGAAATATTATGGCCTCCAGGATGCAATAAATCCAGCACTGTAAATAAAAACACAGCATAGTTCAGATTCTCTCAATCGCTTGATTCTAAACCTGACCAAAAATCGATATCTACTGCAAAGTTTTGCTTTGCAATTCTTTACTTAGACTAGATAGGCGGCAGTAGACAAACCAAGAGGCCCATTCCCAAAGAGACACCGGAACTTACGCCCCGGCCCTCTATGAGCTATTGCCTACTTATGCAGTGTCTGTTGATAACGGTCGTTTAAACTTGAAACCTGCTTTTGAGAGTAAAAAAAACTGTTTCGTGATATCATTAAATTTATAGCGAAAAATAAAATAATCCTGCGTGTTAACGATGTTGTCGCAGCTCGCTCCAGGGAAGTTACTTTGGCGTGGGTCCACACCCCACGCCCTGGAGGAAAAGTCCGTCTGGGACTGAGGGTTTTGAGGACTATGCGTGCGTGTCCTAAAGTTGCCATCTAACTCTGTGCTATGCTGCAGGCTGTGGATTTCGGCGAGGACTCCACTTTTCATTCCGTACTTTTTATTGAAAATATTTCCCTCTTAGCAAGTAAAAGAAAACTGTCATTATTATTGCATACGCTGGCTTAAGTTTCCTTACTCCTTCAAAGTTGCTTCTTAAGAGGAAGAGGAAGTGACATTCTATGTGTCGACAAAACGTGAAACCCATGCGCGGAGGCGTTTCAACGCTGAATCAACGCAGGGAAGAATCTGACCAAAGCAAAGGAGTATGAAATTGGATAGAAAGAAACAGGGCACGCAGAAAGCTACGACTAAGGTAGATTATGGAATAGGAAAATCCTCAGCAACTACATAGACAGAACAGTAACTCCTTCCTGAAAATTTCATAAAAAAGCGTTGTTGACGAGTTAAGCAATAAAATATTACACGGCAGTAATTTCATCTGAGAATCAATAGTAACAGAAATCTAACTTTCAATACCGTCAGGTACTTTCGTATATTCCGTCACGATAAAAAAAAACAATGGAGCAGGAATGTCCTGTTAATTCGCTTTCGCTTTGACCGGGTAATAGATTTTGTAGCTTGTGATTCGAATGTCAGGGAAAGATCGTTGTGGAGATGATTTTAAATGCAATGAGAAAAGCTGCTGCTTTTGTGAATTAGAAAAGGACTTTAAAATTAACCCGACGCCTGGTGCTCTGTGCCACGCTGTAAGTATTATTTCTACAGGAAAGGTAAAATTCAGTTAACATTAAATACATTAGAAACTGTGTAATGATGTAATTTAAATACCACGATTTAATCAACCAAAGCAGAGATTAGACATAAAATTATTCCAGAGCGCCAATACCCTTTTAACAGCAGCTACATAGGACGGCTATTTCGAATCAGAAGGGCATTCTAAAGGTCAGATCCTTTCCCATGAAGCAGAAGCTATGAGCTTTTAGATGTAATGTTTGAATTATTGGTGACTTACACCGTAATAAAATGGGGCTAAGATAATTAGTTCACCGAAACTCCCTTTTTTTCTCTCTCTCGTCTTCTGTGGTTCTGCTCTGAAGAAAAACCTACCCTTTTTCATCGTTGATCTTTTGAGGAGTTTTTTCAGATTAGTAAGTAAAACCTTAATGTGAGAAGAAAGAGAAACTTACTATCCACGTTACCATTAAAATCTACTTCAGAGGTTATCATTCATTTGATTTCAAACTAATTGAGAGAACGCGATATTTGGTTGCTGGTACTTTAAGATACAAGTTTTCTCAAATCTTAGTTCAAATATATAGAAAATAAAAACATGGTTGCAATGATTAAAAGTATATAATTAATTAGTTTCCACCCTGCTGAGTTACGTACTCTCAACTATAAACGTTTTACTGTGTAATCCCAATAGAGCATTGTAAAATGTTCGCAGACGTTGCATTATTTTAAAGGGGACAAAATTATGCGTTAATTTAGTTGTAAAACACTGTCAGGTCTACTGTAGACATTCATGGACGGTACATATATTAGTTTCGCTCCTATGAAAAGTGGTGTTATATTGTGGAGCTAAAGGGTTAAAAATTTAATGGTTAACCCGTTACGCCCCTTGCAAAAATTTTTGTCACATCAGAGGCGCATTATAACAACAAGATAGTCGATTTCAAGCGCATACTCCAATGTTACCTAAATGTTGAGCACTGTAAGCCGTGCCAGCATGTAATAAAGGCAGAAATAATTACTGCAGCGATTCCCGTTTCAGTAAAATAATTACGTCGGTGATGGCCCGTTTTATTAAAATACAATAATTGTTTCAGGGAGAGTCCCGTTTTAGTAAAATAATTACGTCAGCAATGGTGCCTGTTTAGTAAAATAACTACTTCAGGGAAAGCCTAGTTTTCGTAAATAATCACTTCAGCGACATTTCTATTTTTCACTCTTCTTGTTTTTTTTGTGACGGATGACTTTCACTTTGTCTTCGTTGAGTTTCTGCTCAATTTGCGTATGCAGCCTTACTGTGGGCAAGAAGTGAAACTTAATATCCATATACTGCCGATACGAGATATATTAGATGTCTTCAGTATTTAGATTTTCAGTTTGATTACGCAGTGACTCCTCTTCCGCATAGAAATAAATTTTTCCTATGTAATACTGACAGAAGAGCGGAAAGACCAGCGAAGCCAGTACGTTAGCAAGCAATAAAATGTGTTTAACTACCTACAGAGAGAAATTTAAGCCAATGTATTATTACAATAAAACTCCGCTTATCCGCACTTCAACAATCCGAAAACCCGCCTAATCCGCAACTCTGATTATCTTTGTCGTAATTGGTAATTCTAAAAAGTTGTATCTAATTAGTGCAAATAATGTGTTGTTTATGCCGCAGTGTGAATTGTGAGTACAAACTTTGAACATGTACATTCATTGTATATCTATGTTAACTCAATGTGTGTGTTACTTAGGCATGAAATGGGTGTTATATTGCGGAATACCGTTATTTTCTGGGGATTTGAAATACCCGCGTAATCCGTAATCCCCGCTCATCTGTATAGGCCTTCCTTCCCCCGTGCTTTGCGAATTGGCGGGGTTTCACTGTATTTAAATAAACACACATCAATCTTCATTAAATGTTTTGTGTAGCAATGCTCGAAACGTACTCTAGATACCTATTAACCGAACCGGCTTTTATTGCAAAGATGAAAAAGAAATCTCAACAAACTTTAGCTTCAAAGGACTAGGGGAAATTAGATACAAAACAAATATTTAAATGCTGTTTACATGAAGCCTGAGAATTAAAAAAAAACATATTTCACGTGAATTTGGTCATAAACTTCAAACAACCGTTCAGTCCAAGGGCTAGGGGAGCTTTAGACTCTAGTTTGAATTTTCAAAAACAGTTGCTTTAGATGAGGCAGACACTGTTTTTTTTAAACAAAATATATCCTTAAGAAACAATTAATAAAATTCAGACTAGCTGTTGCGACGAATGAACGAGAGACGAAAATTAGCCACATATTCAAATTGTCAAAGACACTGGAATTTTCTATGAAACTATGGTCCATGGTCGTAACCAGACAGCTGCAAATTACTCACAGATTCACATTTTCAAGCCCACTTTACAGGCAGCAGAAGCAAATTTTAAAGCAGCAAAGCCCAGAAGTAATTGCTGTTAAACTTTGGACTGTCAAGTGTTACAAAAGTACTTGGGGCGAATTAGACACCCATTTAGATTTTCAGAAATATTCTTCTAATAGAAGTAAAAGTTACAACTCAAGATTCAGAGTTCAAATTTGCCAACTCAGCGACGCCGCGCGGGATCGCAATCTGACAGTAAACTTTATCAAACTGACCTCTTCTTCCGGCCCAAGGGGCAAAAAGATACTAGGATGCTCTCCAAAACTTAACTTCTGCTGAGGCAAAAGAAATTTAGCTGCTTGGGTGCTAGAGAAGTTTTGAAACAAATCTTGCTCGCTCTCGAAAGAAATTTCTCATCGTGGTTAATTTTCATTAGATTGCTAACGATTTTTCAACTGGGGAGCTAGATGGTTTCATTTTGTTAACCCTTTACCGTATCAAATAAGTAACTTCAAAAGGAACTGAAAGGCATTTTAGGAATAAAGAATTAATTAGGAATTTCATTGAGTATGCACAATTAAACTTTAAAGGTTCTTTATTATAACTACAACATTTAATAGCAAGTTACATAAGCCGAAAGCAGAGTTAGGAAAAGAAATAGTTTATACTTCAATGCACTTTGATAAAGAGAAAAATACGACCATATATTTTACATACGTGTGTGACGGCGAGACACTGTGCACTCCTTGGTGCACAGCTATAAATACTAGCCTGAACATACAGCAGACAGATCATTGCTGTGCCGACGACCTACAATGGTCGGTGCTCGCGGGTGTAACACTAGAACATACCGCCAAATGACCTATCCACGTTAAAGGTCTAAATAGCTATAGAATGCTTGTGCGATAGACATACGCATTGTGCACCAATACAGCCATTGTATAGTGCTGTAGACTACCTGATCGTAATGTCTGTGATAACCTGTTCTATAGACTATAAATATATGGAATACGAGTACCTCTGTGTCTTACTGCCAGCAACTGGCGATCCTATGGTTGTTCGTGAAGATAGTGAAGAATCCTGAAGTATCCCCGATACGAGTGATAGGAGGTCACTTACAGACATACCTACAGACTATTATAGAGAGTGTCTGCAAGCAGTTCTAACTGACAACACTTGTACGATACGATAGACACTTATGCTGGTGTTGCTTGTCCGAGCAGCGATAACGCGAACCAGTGTACCTACGCCGTGTATGGGTGGGTTTTGGAGTTTGTAATATGTAGCATGACCCCTAACCCAGCGCTCTTACATATTGTGGCCAGTATGGGGATTCTGGCCACCATATGTTAGGGGAATACTTGATTCGCAGTTTTTATATGAGAGTGTGAGTACATACGTTAAAAGTAGAGGTAAGATAAACTTCACTGCTTCTCAAAACTGATACACTCACCTGCACTGGTTCCTGCAGCCCAGAAGACTGAACGGTTGCAGTCAATCACCGCTTGTCTGAGTTATGGCATCAAATGGCACAGAGCTCTATGGCAACTGGTACCGTAACCATTCCTATTGATACTTAAGTCAGTGTCCTCGTAGTGGAGCTGAGTTGTCAAAACCGATGACGTTGCAATCCCGAGCCTGATCTGAGCGAAGCTGCAAGCACAGCTCTCTCTCAGTTCTGCTCCTGTCAGAGTTCATACAGTCATCAAAACGCATAGTTTTCGTTGAATGAAAATTGCGTCACGTGCCTACCGTTCAGTTCTTAATATAAAAACGCTGAAACTTCTTATTGAATATGAAGGTATACTCCAGGTAAATTTATGAGCAACGGAACTCGTACGGATAACGGAAAAGAAGCAAATTTTCGCCATCTTGCTTTTTTTACACGAATCTACTACGTCTTCCCAAACGATTCATCACACCAAAGAGTAAATTCATTCAATATGTCCGCTGCGTGATTCTATTTGTTCTATACGTAGCGAAAAGAACATTTAGCTATGAATGCCATTCATTTTTTGTATGTGTGTGTATTACCGAATGCAAGAAAATGTTGAAACAAACATATTTTATCCGGATAGCTACCTATACCAAGGAGTATATATTTATCCCCCGCGAACGAAGTGAGAGAGGTGATATGGTTTTCGTTGAAGATTCAAGTATATTTGTCTATCCACTCAATAAGTGGTCGAAGGAATTGAGCAATCTTTATAATTTTTTCTAGGGAGTTTGGTGGGTTGACCTAGATGTGACCCATGTCAAAAAATTAATCCTAGCTGGCCATACAAAATACCGGCGTTGAACTTTCCTTCACCAGTGCGAATTTGCCTCCACTACGGCAGATCGTCCGGAGCAAGGGGCGTTCTATTTTTTTTTTCCTTTGTTATTCTTAAAAGAGGTAACGTAGTAGGGACGTAGCGATGTAACCTTGTTGGACACAGCATCTACGATATACGAAAAGCTAAGATTAGCTGGCCATCAAAAATGACTTCCGTTGAATGTGTCCCTTACCGCGGTTAATAGTATTACGCTACGAGGCGTTCTAGCTTCTGTTTGAATTTTTTTTTTTTTTGTCTGTCTATTTGTCTTTCACTAAGATAACTCAAAAACTTATGCATGGATTTTCATCTTCATGAAATATACAGAATTTGTCCGGTATCTTAGGAAGAGTAGATGATTAACTACTGGTGAAGATACGTTTAACTGTTTGTGTACCTGCTTTTTCCTGGCAATGTAACTCAAAAACTTCTAAAAGAATCTTCTGTTGACTTTACTGGAAATATTTCGAATGTTACGTAGATCAAATTGATCAAATTTTTTGTTTTATCTGTTTACTCGTTTGTCTAATTATCTCTGTATTTATTTTTCTGTTTTCCGGCGACATATTTAAAAAATTTATGAACGAATCTTTTCAAAATTTGATACAACTATTAGAAGTCCTACGAGAAACAAAGGGATAAATTTCTTTCATGATCTATCCTTTTGCTTACGTGTTTGTCTTCCTGTTGCTTTTTTTATTAGTCAGTACTCACCTCAAAAAGTTTTGGAAGGATCTTCAAGAAATTTACAGGAACGCGTGAGAATGCTTTGAAGAACAGTTGACCAAATTTTAGATTCAGGGCCAATTATTATTTTTCGCAAACATCGGATTGATTAGAGGAAGTCTCTACTCTCAGAGTGTTTCCCTAGTTTTTTTTATAGCTTGCTGAACCGAACGTTTTCGAGATTATGTCATCAATCACATACAGCGCAAAATGAAAAACATGGTAAACAATTATTGGATACAGGAAGCTGGTAAGGAAAATCATTTACTGTATCTCCTGATAGTTTTTAGCATCAATTGATACCTCCATAGCATGTTCATCTACGTTGCAAACGCTCACTCTCAACAAACGTATTATCATCCCATCCACATCTAGATATCATTGCCCAATTTTATCTAAGTGCTCCCGACAACCAAAGCCCATTAATAACAGTAATAAATAATTGATCTCGAATGTTTTATACCCTGCAAAATGTCCCTTTGACGAGGTCGTAATTTTACGCTACAAGCAATTAGATAAAAGCAATTACACGTTAATTCATCGATTGGCGACTCTGAACAATAGAGCCCTGAGGTAATTAATTTATCCTAGCTATATTTGTAGGACTTATAATTACTGAATCATTAAAAGTTTCGGACGCCATTACGCACCATTGTCAGCAATCAAAGGCAAGATCATTTTGGCATTTCAGAAATCGGATGAAAGACTAAAGCTCCAAAAAATGTTGCGGCAGGTCTGGGTGAATGAAGTTCTACAGTTAGTTTTCTGCGTTGAGATAATAAGCTCAGGCGTTAATTGAAACGGTTCAGTCACCGTATCCCATTCACACTTTTTGCGTGCGAACCCTTTTGTGCCTTGATTAAATGTCAGTTTCGCAGGATTAGCTCCATTTCTAACGCACGCAGATGTTCGCGGTACTCACGGAAGCGTTGAACAGAATTCAGTTTTAGTTAGCTACTGTACACATATATTACAGTAGTAGGTACATATGTTTAGACATTCCACACCTCAACATATCTTACCAACTTCAAAGAAATGGCATTTCCCCACACTGCAAAGCTATAGGCAGCAGTTCTGAGAAGTAAGATCAGCACATGAGCTGTTCACTGTACAATTATTGTTCGCAGAGTGACACTAAAGTACATTTCCCTATATTGCCTAACTACAGCAGCAGTTCAGGGAAGTGAAACTCAGCACTTGATGTACGTAGAACTTGCTGGCCAGCAAGACTCAAGGGCCGGCCGGCTCAGGTCACCTGAGATTGTAATGACAAGTAATGAAGATGAAGCGAAGTTAGTGTGAGTTTGAACAGAAGATGAGCCGCTTCGTAGGCTTCCGTGTTAATTATCTCATAAGCTCACTTGCGTTACCTTGAAGTGTGGTAGCGTATGTGCCGCCACTAATTCTGGTATTGAACAGCAATAAAATTATTAATTTCTACAGATCGGTTAGGGAATCATCGGAAAGATGAAAAAAATCTTTACCCTGCGTTTGAGAGACACTGACGCAGGGATAATATTATGAAAGTATCCATATGTACCCGTTGAGTCTTGGACACACCTCACGTGTGTCCAGTCACGATACTGAGTTTCTTCTGACGAGAGGCAGGTAACGACCGGAAAGTGTGAATTTAGTACCCTCAATACTTCGTATAAAACTGTTGAAATACAAGCCAAAATTGTTTTAAATATTCAAGATAAGTCGCTGCTGACGTTTATTATATCATACACTACAAAAAGTATTTGAGAAATACTACGTCAAGTCTGCATTTCCGTAGACGCTGTGACACGTTACGAAATCTTCGATAAAGCTTAGCATGTTCCTCGTCGTAGTGATTCAGAATATAAGATAGCAAATTATGAGTCAATCTTACTAGGCAGCTCAGATTCAGGTCATCTTCAGCAATAAATATCTGTAAAATATAGAAGCATCTGCTTTAACAAGTATGTAAGTACAATCTAACGGTAAAGAAGACAGAATTTTATGAGAATCAAAACAAAGAAAGAAAGGGCCCCGCAGTTTCTAAGAGCGGGTACGCACATACGCAAAAGTTGCCCCACCACACAATTCCACAACCGATTACGAAGCAGCGCACAAGGCTTCGGCTTGCACATTTCTATATCACTAAAATGAATACCTAAAATAGGAGTATTTTCTAGCAGTTTGCAGGCTGTTGCAAGTGGCAACAGTCAAACTTGAAGTACACGTAGACCTCCGACTACTCAGGTAGTTTAGTGATGCAATAACGTACAGTTTAGTGTGATATTTAAGAGCCGTAATTAAGTTGCAGATACGGTAACGTTATCACTAAAGTGAAAAGTTAAGTGACTGGGCAAAATTTGCACTAGTGTACACCCGCCATAACACAAGTTAAAGTATGTAAGTGTATATCTTGAATGCTAGAATATCTCCCTTATTTTTGCAAGAAGTAGAAGCGATAGTTGTTTGAAATTCCATTTAGACACATTTATTGTTCTCAGATCACAATAGAATTTCGCGATTGATCTACTTAGCCTATAAACAATAAAACTGAGAACGTATCCATCTAAAAGTGATTCAACACTTGTACGTTACCTAGTAGTAAATAAAATACAGTGACGTCATTTCAAAAGAGAGATTGCAAGTGCAAGTAACTGCAATGCTTCAATTAATACATATTATAAGACTTCGCAATGTAAGAAGCTCTGACAGTTCATGATTCTAGACAATGTTATTCCTTACAGACAAAAATTGGAAATCGTTGTCATCAAGATCAGTATTGAGTTGTTGTAAACTACAATCCCAGGATGTCTTCGTATGTATAATTCTGTTACCCAAAACTTTACAGAAAATTTACTAACTACGGACATTGATTGCACTAATTCGTCGGGAAGTCGATTGAAGGCTTGAGTGCACTGAAATACAGCGAAGCGTCTTTCAATTTCAAAACGAATGTTAGGCAGATTGAGTCTAACATTTCGAGTGTCATAATTATGAGCAGGTAGAAGTGAGCTAAAGTGGGACGGAAAATACGGATTTAGTCAAGTGAATACTGTGAAACAATTTCAATAGTAGGGTTTTTGATGGTTGAAAATCCAGTTGTATGACTTTATCAGGACTTCGGATGTAAATTCATGTTTAGAACCCCATAAGTGATTGATCACTTTCAGTTAGGTATGTTCCTGTTCTTAGTCTGTAAGCAAAAAATTGCCATTTTAGTTGTGTAAATAGTCTTAATGCATTTAGTGAACAATACATGAGTAAACGAGCATTATGATATAAATTCTATCGCGATTGTCACATACTTTGGGTTATGTTTTTCACTGGGAAAGTAACCTCTACTCTCAGAACTTGGAAAGTTTCGCACATTCTTCTCTTGTGGGCGGCATCAAAAATGACATTACTGCATCTTTTTTATTATTATTGTTGTTGTATTTGAAAAACAATAGCTGGTATTTAACTTTCATTATTGTTGAATTAATTATTTTCTTTAATCAAGTTTGCAGCAAAATTTTAACCTGTTAACAATCAGTAACCCCATGGCCCTTACAACATCCTGTCGTCGGTACTAAAATAAAAGCAGAAGAAGGCTGATGAAAGTTACAGCAGCTAGATAAAACTTTTCCCTGTGTCTTAGATACTAATTTTATATCAAATATTTGAAGAAGCCAAATGAGCGTCCAATGATAAGCTATTCCGAAAACAACGCTGAGCTACTGTATCCTAAAGAATCCCTTGAACACTAAATCATATCAAAGAATCGTTCAAATTCCACAATATATACTATTTTTCACAAGTACTTGGAGAAACAACTATCTTCTGGGTCACCCAGTTGTCTTCGGTCGGCTCTGCACATCGAGAGCTTATTACCTCCGCCAACGAGGCTATGTTTTCGTCGGCTTTGTCTGTTATATTGTTGGTCTGTCGGTCCGTCTTTTTGTCCGTCTGTCTATCATCAGGATAACTCAAACAGTTATGGACAGATTTAGACGAAATTTACAGGGATTGTTAAGTATGTTACGAGGAACAGATGCTGCCAGAACTTTTGGTGAAGATCCATCCATCCGTTTGCTTGTTTATCTCATTTTTCCCAATGCCATAACTCAAAAAGTTATGGACGGATTTTTATGAAATTTTCATGAGTTGTTAGGTATATCACGAAGAGTAAAGAACAAATTTTTGTGATGATCTGTTTGTTCGTTCATTAGTTTGTCGTTGTTTTTAATGTAATGCTTATTAACACAGTAACTGAAAAAATTGTGAACGGATCTTTACGAAATTTATAGGAGTTATTAGTAATGTTGAACGACATAAGTGATAGAATTTTGGTGATGATCGGTTGCTTCGTCTGTGAGTTTGACTAATGTTTCTCAGACTGTTTGTTAGCAATATAACTAAAAACAAACGGATCTTCAAAAAAAATTGCTGAAGCTGTTAACACTGTTGAAGGGCACAAATGATTAGATTTTGGTGTCCATACAAAGAAATTTGCGGTCTCAGAACCAATTTTTATTTTTCGTAACTGTTACCTTGCTTGGTACAGGTATGCGCTCTCAGAGTGCTCTAGTTTGATATTCAAGCCATTAAAGCAACACTGAAATATATTTCAACAGTATAATGCTCGCAGAATCCAGTCATATCCAAGTAACTTTTTTCACAAGATAAAAATTTAATTGAAGCCATGAAGGTAAAAGATAAAACTACTCGTACAGTGAACTTGAGCTAACACCCCTCCTGGGATTACCACTTGCATTGATTCGTGTTACAGATAAATACTCGCCAAGCACGGAATAGTGCACGGTTGCAGTCCACCAGAAATTATCAGAGTTTTGACGTCTCAAGACCAAAGCATCATAAAACAGCTACGGCTTCACCCGACATTGCTGGTTAGGTCAGTGCTCTTAAAGTGGATGTGCTACGTTAGATACATACTGCGATCTCGAGACCGTAATACTTTAGTCTTTCGGCTAGGAAGCAAACCTCAGACAGACTAAACGCGGTACCACAGTGATAATTTGCTTATGTTGGACTTCATAGGCGTCTTTGAACATTCACCGAATTATATTAACTCACATTTCTTATGGCGCTAATACATGCTAGTTAAAGGTTTTACGGTTATGCGTGAAGTATTATTCCATCAGTAATTTTTGCTTCATATTCGCATCAATGCTAATGGTCGATGTACTGGAGTAGATATTTCATTAACAGTGGTATCTTATTTTTCTGCGAATCCAATATACTCTGATCGGTCTTCACACATATTATCATTAATATGAAGAATTAATTACCTGCAACATAAATGTGAAAATGGCCCACGTTTCTTTAACTACCGCTAATAGCATAGAGCGGCCTGTATCAACTACAGAACAGCTTGTTGTATTAACGTGCGATGGATGGATGCCCACATGTCCATTGAGACAGTAATACTTGATGAAACTATTTTTTGTGAGCAATTTATTTGAAATCAGCTGCATGAATATATCTTCGTGGTAATACTGTTTTATTATAATGAAATTTTTACACATCACGGTGCTCCTTCTATAAAGGCTTCTACATGACATCTTGCCGCACTAAAGACAATGCAATAATGATAACGGCTGTATTTCGATGCTCCAGGTCACACAAAGCAGTGTATCTGTTACCCCCACGGAAGTGTAACCATCAAAGTGCCGTTGTGTAGCACAAGCTGTAGAATGCACGCAGCAGTGCGGTGCCACACTGACCGGCGGTCTGGCATTCAAAAGACAATATGACACGGTAGCTGTTAACTTAATTTACCCTTAACCAACTTTGATCGGCAGCTTCTAGGCTCCCTTTGCTGAGTAACGCAGTCACATGCTCATACCTGCCCACAATATTAGGTGCACTTTACAAGTTACGTCGGAGTAACGTATGACAGTGTAAAAGTTGAAGTGTATATGGTGACAGTGGTATAGAGAGATTCACAACGGTACTAACATACACCATATGTACATTTGCATTTATTATATACTAGTGGCTCGTGTCGTCATTATAAATGACGGCAAAAAAATGACACTTCACCAAAACCCCCGCCGTCTTTTGGTCTTCCTCGTTTTTCCCCTATCTAATACTGAAGAAAAAGATTCCAAGGTACCCAACTTTTTTTTCGCCTTTTTAAATCTAAATTTTCTCCTATCTTATAAGTTCTATTTTTCCTCTATCTAATACTGAAGAAAACGATTGCAAGGTACCCCACTTTTTTTTTTACAGTTTGAAATCTGAATTTTCTCCTATCTTATTCCCATAGAGCGTGACATGAAAGATATAAATATATGAATAAATAAATAAAAACACGACGTGAATTATTATATAGTACTGATTTTTTCGTAACTTTAGCATGATTTCGCTACGTTTCTAGATAAAAAAAATAGCATCTGTACTCATGAAAACGTACATAAATATATATTTCTTGATATACGCGCATATATATCATCATTTATTTACTAATTTGTGCAAATAAATCTCTCGTTCGTTAAATACCACTTTTTGCAATCAACATTTTATCATGGGTGAAGCGCAACTCCCATTTTGCTATCGAAAGCACAACATCTTACAACGATCATCTACATATGTATGGGCTCTCCACGCATACCCTTTTGGTACCTGAAAGATGACGCCTAACAACCAGCATCTTTGTATGGACGGTCCACAATTTCCTTACTCTGCAGCCGGGTACCGGAAGCACAACTTTCTGCAATCAAAAAGGCTGCATGGGCGAGACGCAACTCCCTGCTTTGGACCGGAAGCGCAACATTTTACAACCAACAAAGTTCCTCTGCTTGGGTGGTCCATAACTCAACGGAAATCTTACTACATGATCCATTCCGAGCCACCCTAAATTCTAAGAAGCCAAGCGCCAGGCACTGAGTCATCGAAAGAAAACCTTTTCCTGCTGACTGGCATCCCGGCGGCAAAACTATACTAGAGCATAGCTAACCTAGTAGAAATACTACAATCTAATCACCTCGGTCCGGCGCGCCACTGGGGTTCTCCATGTTTCCCTGGCGTTCTTAAGGGAGCTAAGAAGTTTGCTCGAAAGGCAATGAAGATAGCTGGGTCCGGAGACCTACGGTCAAAAGACGATCCAAGACGAATGTTCCTGCGAGTCCAAGAGCTAAATTTGAAAGCCATCCGACCTAAGTTTCGTTGTCAAGGGAGACTGAAGATAGATGGCTGAAAGTTGACCAGATAGCTGTAACGTTATGCACACACCGATACATCGGTTCCTGTGAACCGCTGCCCCTTAAAATTTCAACTTACCATTTCAAATGTTTGTCGTGAAGATTAGCAGTTTATACTCTCTTTAAATCTACTTCATAGAAAAATGAACTGCAGAGTTTTGATGTTTAGCTGATTAGCATGAGCGTTATAATGCAGATTCACAATTTCAGCGTAGTCTCTCGCTATATAATAAAGGTTTATAAGTTACCATCAGCAAAACATTACATTCCACTTACATTATTGTAAAATCTCAATGTACTGTTTGTCTGTTCAGCTTCAGACATTTTTAAAAAATTAGTATCACGTTTTGCAGCATTTAACTTATCTTTCCAACGCATTCAATGATTACGGCATATCAGTGGAAATTAATATGTTTAAGAAAAATAGCATTTGAGCTCACAGGGCTCTCGCTGTATGGAACGGCTACGGCCAGAAAAAGCTGACATGAAGTGAATTCATAAGTTACGGTTACGGTCCATGACTTGTTTTTAATCCCGTATAAAGGGTAGATGCAGTACTTCTTCATAATCGTGTTGCCTAAAGACCCGGTAAAACATAACAGTAATGGTATGTTCAAGAACTTTATATGAAAAAAATGCTGTAAATAAGAAAAAAAAATTAAGATACCGTTGCCCCCTCGCACAACTCGCAAATAGCATAAGAGTGAACTGCTCTCATTAAGAGACTGAATGGCCACTGTTTATTCAATTAAGAGCGAATTTCACATATTACTAATTCACTAATTCACCAAGTGCACTACATTCAAGAACTCACTAGCCTTCCTTAGCAAGCACTGTTATCAGCTAGGTACCTATCAAGTTCTTCATTTCGCTTCATCTACCGTTATACTCGTTTCCACTCAAGTCCAGAACGCTCTGCTACCATTGTTACCAGCTACCTTGCCATCCGTTCAGCTACCACTCCAGTCTTTGACACTCTGTTCAACTACCACAGATGTCTTTAGAGCTCCGTTGTGGTATTACTAAAGTTTATCTACCATAAGGTCTTTGACACTCTACAGATAGCATTTAAATCCGGCTCAATTCAGTCAGCACTGTTTCAAACAGACTTAAAAAAATGCGTACATACAGCACTCATCGTATACATAGCGAGTACGACCACCAAGCACAATTCCAAGGCAAAGTTTCGCGTTCCTTCGCAGACCCCAAAACCCTACTTAGCAGGACACATTTGGCTGTTATTTGATTTGTTTTTCTTGCCTTGGGACTCAATGGAGCGCTTGCAGCATCAGCGCAAGCACAAATCCATGCCTTACCTCGCACCAATACCAAACACTGTCATCATCCGCACAGTCGTTGCTGTGAACAAATGTCTCGTAAAGTGCTCGCACGAACGCCTCATTTGAGCGTGCGCAAACAACACCGGGATTGTGTTTGATGTCCTTCGAGTGATTTAAGGGAAGCTTTGATGATGCTGCGCGACACATCATCTGTTGAGCGCAAATTTATCGGCTGTTCTAGGCAATGCGCGCTGGGGAGAACAAATCCTCGGGGTAGTGCCTTATAGGAGGGAGGCACTTCGACTAGGGGAACGCTTCTGCTACACATCTAACCTACATGAATAACTATAAATTTAGAAAAATAAGCAAGGTTAAGTAAAGTTAACCGTACACCCCAAATGGGAGATCCACGTGCACTGGTTTGTGCTGCAGATAAATGCCCGCTTGCCACAGACAAGTGAGCGACTGCAATCGACCACGTATTGTTAGAGTTGTACTGTCAGAGGCTAAAGGCTCATGAAGCAACAGCGACCCTATAAACCATCCTACTTTTGTTTAGGTCAGTATCTCCACAGATGCCGCAGATGCTGACTAAGCGAAGCTTGCGCTTTAACAATGTGCCACTAAAAGTATTCTATTTGTAAATGGTAAAGATTGTAATTATTGTTTAGTTTACATGTTCATCTGACTCAGACGTGAAACCTATTTACAGGTCAAGTCTCTGGTTCAGCGTAAAATAAAATGGCGATTTACTACACAACAGATGACATACGTTAAATCTAAATTCTTTTCTGACTTTTAAAAAATTTAAAAAAAAGGTAAGGCCTTAAAAACGGTAAAAAAAAGTTAGTCGAGCACTAGAAGTAAAAAAGCAACAGGAATATGAAACTCCTACAGCTAGTAATGCAGTTATTCGCTCTTTTAGTTGCCTTACCTAATTAACCACGGCTGATATAAGTAATCTATTATTAAAAATTTGATGAGTAGGCACTCTTTATATTTTGATAAAGCATTGTATCAAGCATGTCACTTGATGGTAAATAACTTTCCCAAAACCCAGTTAGGATGCTACTTTTGGAAAAAGATATATTTATAAACATTGCCGGGAACAATCTGCTGATAAGATTCTCCAGTTGAATTGCCACATTGTTCTAAGAACAAGAGTTTACGATTATAAATTTTCACTGCTAACCCACAGAGACAGCTATTTTCAAATACTTGAAGCTGAAGTAGAATCTTTCATACAATTTCCCCTGCGTTTTCCCCTACGCTTCCTATTTTTTTCACAATCATTCACTACTAAGAACTAAACTGTATCTTGTAATGGCTTGCCTTTAAATTGCTTTCTGATTTTATTGCCAGAAAGTTCACAGCATTCAACAACACACCGTCAACTGTTGAAAATATTTCTACAAGTAATTATTCCTTTCTTAACTAGAGCACTCTGAGAGCGCATACCTCCGCCAAGTGATTCAACGGTAGCAAAGAATTCAAATTGGCTCTGAAACCATAATTTTCCTTGTATAAACTCCAAAATTTGATCATTTGTGCCTTGTTACATTAATAACAGCTTGTTCAAGTTTCTTTAAGATCCGTTCATAACTTTTTGAATTAAACTGTTAACAAACGTTATGACAAACATGAGTCAAACATACAAACGAACAAACCGATCTGCACCAAAATTTGATCATTTATGCCTTTTAACATTGTCAACAATCTCTATAAATTTCATAAAGATTCATTCCCTATTTTTTGAGTTATTGTGCTAACAAGCATAAAATTAAAAACAGTGACAAACGAACGAACGAACAAATGGATCATCACCAAATTCGGCCATTTACTCTTTGTTATATACCTAACAACTCATGTTAATTTCATCAAAATCCATCCATAACTTTTTGAGTTATGGCATCAAGAAAAATAAGACAAACAAACAAACGGATCGATGGACATATCTTCACCAGAAGTTAATCATCTGTTCCTCCTAACATACCTAACAATCCCTGTAAATTTCATCCAAATCGGTTCATAACTTTTTGAGTTATCTTGGTGACAGACAGACA
>LQNS02278170.1:12215916-12229657 GCA_001587735.2 Parhyale hawaiensis | reverse complement strand
TGTATTACCTGTCCGTGGGAGCTCAAGCGTGAAGTTTTAATAATAATGATAATAATAACATAGTTGATAATCGTGTTCTCTAGCGAAGAAAGCATGTCACTATTATACAGAATGGACTGTAACGGGCCAAGTACGCTACCCTCACCGACGCCAGACTCTACCGCAATTGAGGCACTCGAAAAACCGTCAACATACACACTCTGCTTTCACTCAGATACAAAATCACGAATGATTGACAGGACCCTACCACCCACACCAAGCAACTCCAACTTGTACAATAGAGCTTGTGGTTCACCCTGTCATACGCCTCGCTAAAGTTCAACTGCACGAGGCGTGCCTCAAACACGCAATTTAGCACAAACTGCAAATGGTATGACACCGACAACAGTGCGTCACAACAGCCCATAAGAGTTCTGTATGTAAACTGACCACAAGGCAGCAAACCCGTAGCCTCAGCAAAACACCCAAGCTTAGAAGCGATAAATTTCTCGAATACCTTCAACAAGATGGGCGTCAGGGTAGTCGGCGACATGGGGCGACACTGGACCCTTGGGAATAAGAGTAATGTTCCCAGTATGCCAGCAAAGGGGATAATTCCCTAACCGTATCAAAACCCGGAAGATCACTCCAAGCTTTGGGGCGAGAACGCCAGCAAGCTGCTTATACAGTAGAAGAAACATACCCACCCGGTCCACACCTCCATAAGGATCAAGACCCTCAAGCAGCACCATGGTAGTACCAGATCTGAACGCTAAGGAGGTTAAACGAGGTTCAGGGTGACATCCATGAGGCAATGACAACACATGTCTGTTCTGCTTTGCGTCAAAGTGAGCCGACAAGAGTTCCACCCTAGCCAAGGGGGCCAGCAATGATACCACCATTTGGACCAACAGGGGGCGGCAACGAGATTGCAGCACCGAAAACTGAACCCTTTAGCTCAGTCCACCAACGATGTGGATAGTCAATACTCAGTAGAGACTCCCTGTAACGCTGCCTCTGACCATGGTGTGCCCTCTCATACGCATGTTTAGCCTCGACCTTACGATCCACATACATAGGTCTGCCACAACGTGCAGTCACGCGAACGCCGAGAGGCCCAATAAACCTCTTATTTAGCTTCAACATCTAACCGACACTGGTAGTCAAACCACGGCTTGTCCCGAAACCTGACAAGAATAGTCCTCTTCGTAATATACATCACTAAAATGGACACAGTCAAGTCGTTAAACTTAGAGATAGGATCCTCACTTTGAATAATCTGGCGCCAGGGAAATGCCCCTACTGCTCCAGTAATAGCATACCAATTAGCCCTGCTCTTAGCGAACACCACTCTTCTGGTGTCTATCACAGGTACAACCTTGGTCAGGTTCAATGACACAGCAAGAAGTCAGTTGTCTGAAGTTCCAGTATGGAGCCAACTGACACAGTCATCAAGTCCGAGATATGGGTCATAACGAGGTCGAGACGATTTCCAGCAATATGCGTAGACTCACGGACTAGCTGTACATAACTAGCTAAGGAGCAAACTATCTCTGGATCGACGCCATCGCCGTCAGCAAATAGTCATACAGATAATCATCAGTTGTATGGCTCCGAGATAAGGGAGAATAAATAAAAAATATTCAACGGCCACACACCCTCACAACTATGAACTCATGACATGTGCACTCGTGTACCGACTGCCGGCAAACACAGAAACCACTCCGGACATAGACGGTCATGCCGCGAAATCCAGGCCCCAATCCCACCAGCCTGCGAAAAGGGGACTGGAAACCCGCCACGGCAAGCTCCGCGTTGTGCCTCCTACCCGACACCTGGGTCTTGGAACAGCACACGACATCCAGACCACGGGGCACAAAGTCAAGCTCCGCGAGGCTCGCGTACAGTCCTCTAATATTAACAATAAAAGAGACGACACGCACGAGCCCCACCCGGTCCCGGGTTACTCTCCACGTCACCACCAAGTAGAAGGGAAATAAAGGTAGAAACAGATGTATGCAGAAATATAAAAAATGTGCAAAATAAATTAAAGAAATCCCATGAACAGATGATCATCATAGGCATAAGTACGGTCCACGCGTTAGAGCTGCTTACCGAGCAAGGCTTATAAAACCCCGAGGTTCGTTAGGTTATGGAGGACACCAGTCACGGTGGACATGTGGGTGCCTCCACCAACCTCCTATGGCCCTGCCGCTCACAGCACAGGATTGGCACAGAAGAGGAAAAAAAGGAAAGAAGATGAAAGGAGAAAAAGAGGAGAAGAAAGAAGAAAAAAGAAGCTCGATTGTGCCATCGAGAGCTAGGGAGAGGAGCTGACAGTGGAATGCCGGACACAAGGCTATGGCAACAGCCAGGTGATCTCCTCTCTGGTTGCCGTTGGTTCCAAGGAGCTCATCAGCCTTTGATACGCATTTCCTCGTATGCGGGTTCCTACAACGCTCCTTCTCAGGCTCATACGCCTGCCAAACAGCATCCGGTGGCCAATGAGAAGGGATACGAGCTTAGACGCTTGGAATCAACCTTGCGTTGGTCGCCTCTTACGACTAGCAGGACGGGAGTGGAATTCTAATGCCCTACTCCGGAGGGAATGAAAATTGGGAGGCCTTACTTTTGGAATCACACTCGTACATGACTGTATTACTAATTATTATTTATTAATCAATTGGTAGCACTCACTTTTGTGAAATGGAGGTAGAGTATAATCATTGAAGCAAGTCCCAGTATATTCCTTTTCGGGGATCAGATTACGGCATGCCTGTCTCTTTTCTGTCATTGGTTTTCTACAAAATTTGACTATTAAGACTCTTAGCTTAGAAGCTCAGCGAAAAACTATGTATGTGAGAAGAAAGTAAGTTCAATTTATTATAAATCTAAACGGTACTTCAGAGGCTTCCAAAGCTTAGACTGAGAAAAGTTGGACAGGCAACTGGTAGCTTACTATTCAGTAAATTATATCTTTCCTCTCTAATGCGTCAAACAGGGACGGAGGAATAATCAAGTAAGCAGTCAATAAAACTATGCATCCACTATATATTAACAAAAAGTTTGTTAAGTTTGTTGATTGCTTGGTAGGTTGCTTGATTGCTCCGTCCCAATTTGAAGGTTTAGTTGAGAGAAAATTCAACTGATAAATCCCAAGCAGACGAGAAAGGAAGAAATTCGAGCCTTAAAGTAAAATACCATATAAGTTCCTCGAAAATGCTCCAGATTCCAGGTACTGCATTTTTGAAGTCTACTTTACAACCAGGTACTTCTTGTCGTCTTTCTCTTGAGCTTGGAAGATGAAAGACTCATCTTCGATTGAGTTTCCGCTCCCTTCGTGAATAATCCATTTCGAATATTTTTTCTTCAAGGAATTTATTCGTGGAGCTTGTATCGTCACGGCGAGCAGAGGCAAAATGTCTTCTATTTTTATTACCGCCGTCTATTGATGCTGCTGGCATCTGTCTTACTTGCAGCCATGATACGCTGCTCAGCGTTTCTGGAAAAATTCTTTTGGTTGCACTCAGTACTTTATTAGCGTTACCAGACTGTCAAACATGTTCAACAGTGGTAATTTTACTTACAGGAGGAAATCCTGCCGCTCCAACGTATGTTGGCATTGACCACAACTTTTATTCCATTAATAGAGAATCTAGGTTGCAGGTATCGTGCATCTTTCGTGGCAAAACAGTACCACGAGCGTAGACAACATCAGAGGATTATCAGAAGTATATTGCCGTCATTTTTGACGGGCAGGAGCAGGAGTTAATTTGTTTGTCAATAAGAACAGCCTGACGATCTACATGCAGAACAGCTGCAAGAATACCTTGAATAAGCATTAAGCAACCATTTACCTCCGGCATACCTGACTCGTCACAGTCTATAGTTAGAATATTCATACGGCTCATTGCTCTACAATTTCCGACATCATTCAGTTATTTAAAAAGAGCTTTAAGTAAAGCCTCTTCTTCGGCAGTGAAGGCATGGAGCACCGCTTAGACACCAAAATGAACTGTTTGTCTCGATTTTGAAGATTTTATTGCCTTTTGTTTTGTCGATTCCACACCGCGGCCATGTTAAATTTAATGATCATTAGCTTTGCAGTCAAGCTAAAATTTCTTACTGAATTATTTGACAATTAAAAACTTGGGTGGTGATATCAAGCTCAAGAGTTCATTTCAATTATTGACAAAATACTTGCGGTCGCTTTAAATTTCTTCGATTTACAAGGACAGGCCATTTTTAATTAGTTCGTTTCTAGCAAAAGGCTTGATGAGAAAGACGTTCAACCCACATGAATACAGTATCATCGTACAGATCCAACTGTATCCTACTAACATAATGGCAATAGCTCATAGAGGGCCGGGGCGTATGTTCCGGTGTCTCTTTGGGAATGGGCCTATTGGTTCGTCTACTGCCGCCTATCTAATCTAATCTAATCTAATCTAATCTGATACATTTGACAGATATGTCTAATATCTGCAACTATTACTAACGTAGAAACCAACCAAAGAAATTGGATACCGTGGTCTCTTTCTTGTCTCTGTCACAGACTGCTTACGACCATCGCTAAAATCTATAGCTAAGAAATGGTTACTGTACTGACATTCTTTTCGCTCTTGTAAGTTATCAAAGCATTTGGCCATTGCTAAAGTGGAAAGCTATCAATTACGCGCCAGCAACGACATACATTGCATTGTTCTCCTGTACCGGTGTTAGCCAAGTTCATATTCCGTCTCTAACGAACCATGCACTCACGAGAATAATTGGCTCCGACTGCAAATATTTAAGCGTCCATAAATAGCAAGCAAATGCCNTTCAAGTCTACTTTACAACCAGGTACTTCTTGTCGTCTTTCTCTTGAGCTTGGAAGATGAAAGACTCATCTTCGATTGAGTTTCCGCTCCCTTCGTGAATAATCCATTTCGAATATTTTTTCTTCACGGAATTTATTCGTGGAGCTTGTATCGTCACGGCGAGCGGAGGCCAAATGTCTTCTATTTTTATTACCGCCGTCTATTGATGCTGCTGGCATGTATCTTACTTGCAGCCATGATACGCTGCTCAGCGTTTCTGGAAAAATTCTTTTGGTTGCACTCAGTACTTTATTAGCGTTACCTGACTGTCAAACATGTTCAACAGTGGCAATTTTACTTACAGGAGGAAATCCTGCCGCTCCAACGTATGTTGGCATTGATCACAACTTTTATTCCATTAATAGAGAATCTAGGTTGCAGGTATCGTGCATCTTTCGTGGCGAAACAGTACCACGAGCATAAACAACATTAGAGAATGATCAGAAATAGATTGCCGTCATTTTTGACGGGCAGGAACAGAAGTTAATTCTAAATTTTTGTCAATACGAACAGCCTGACCATCTACAGAACAGCTGCAAGAATACCTTGAATAAGCCTTTAGCAAAACTGTTGCTTAATGCTTATTCAAGGTATTCTTGGACATACCTGACTCACCACAGTCTATAGTTAGAATAATCATTCGGCTCATTGCTCTACAATTTCCGACATCATTCAGTTATTTAAAAATAGCTTTGAGTAAAGCCTCTTCTGCGGCAGTGAAGGCATAGAGCACCACTTAGACACCAAAATGAACTGTTTGTCTCGATTTTGAAGATTTTATTGTCTTTTGTTTTGTCGATTCCACACCGCGGCCATGTTAAATTTAATGATCATTAGCTTTGCAGTCAAGCTAAAATTTCTTACTGAATTCTTTTCTTTGATAATTAAAAACTTGGGTGTTGATATCAAGCTCAAGAGTTCATTTCAATTATTGACAAAATAATTGCGATCGTTTTAGGTTTCTTCGATTTACAAGGACAGGCCATTTTTAATGAGTTCGTTTCTAGCAAAAGGCTTGATGAAAAAGACGTTCAACTCACATGAATACTGTATCATCGTACAGATCTAACTGATACATTTGACATATGTCTAATATCTGCAACTATTACTAACGTAGAAAAAACCAAAGAAATTGGATACTGTGGTCTTTTTCTCGTCTCTGTCACAGACTGCTTACGACCATCGCTAAAGTCTATAGCTAAGAAATGGTTACTGCACTGTCATTCTTTTCGCTGTTGTAAATTCTCAAAGCATTTGGCCATTGCTAAAGTGGAAAGCTATCAATTATACGCCAGCAAGCTGTATGTAACGTAACAAGAGGACATGGCCACAATCGGTTCAAGTATAAGGCAGAGATTGCTTGGTACGTGAGTGCTCTTATTAACCGAGGCTGACGTTTATAAATTCGCAGGTATTTATCGTTCGTTTACGGTGCTTGCTCTGAGAATGTTTCTTGCTCCTAGAAGGGCCGCTGGGGCGAAGAGAATGTTAACGGAACATGCTTTCTGAGAGACGAGAAAAAATGTTGCGTCTTAGGTTAAAATTCTGATTATTTTTTGCGCAGATTATCGTTGGTCGGATAGAAGAGCGGTCAACGAGTTGGGCGAAGGATGTATAGGAGCGAGGGAAAGAAAGTTAACGAGTCACAGAAAGACCATTTTGGTAGTGAGGGCAGATAAATCAGGGAGTAAGAGAATAAAAATCTACGAAGAAGAGCAGGTAACTTTAAGCATAAAAGAATGAAAACCTCCTTGTAAGCGTAGGAAATATGCGACTAAAAGAAAAGAAAACATCTGCGAGTAAAACAGGAAGACCTTCTTTAACGCAAGCAAAGAAACAATCTCTCCAACTAGAGGAAAGACGAGAGTAGGGTACAGGAAAGAAAATCAAGTGGCAAATCAAGGAGCGAGAGAAGGAAAAGCTTCAAGTAAGTGAAAGAAATTCACATTTAAAAATTTTGTAGTCCCTAATGTGCCTATGATGGGTTAGCAATAAAATTACCGAGGTCGGTTATTAATGTACATTCAATTAAATGCGGCCTCAAACGGAGCCAGGGAATATCGCTTTTAACATATTTTCCTATAATTTTTGAATCATTCAACAACTTTTGCAGCATACTGGGTACCTTGCATCAAATAATCCAGTGTTATCCACCGAAAGGAAAGGGTGTTAACATTACAAGAAGCTTTCACAGTCTGCTAGCTGGAAACTTTGAGGTTATACATCGCCTGCATGTCAAATACAGCCAGGCTGGCCGGTCCAACTTCTACGACGTCGTAAGTGATGTCATTGGGTACCGCCGAAATGCGCATGTATGTCATAAATATAAGATGTAGACATATACAAGTCTGTTTTATGTTTGTGGAAGAAAATATATTAAGTAAATCGCATCTAAACATCCATATTGTAAATATTGTAGGCATTAAGGCGGCTTATGCAAGACTAAAATGAAAGAAAGGTTCAAGGTGCTACACAGGCTCTACCTACACAGGGCGTTGTCTCATCACAACTGTATTGGTGGCTCTAGCAGTGTAACATGTTTATCATGGCATAATCCATTACCCGTCCATCAGTGCTTGAAGTAAGGATTTTATTCTCATTGTCTTCTATATTATTGTGCACTTTAGAACTAATGTGCAGCATATGCATGACCATTATTTTTGCGTCGCCTAGACACGGAGGAGCTGATATGTTACGGGGTTTATATGAAAGTAAGAGCGGTCACATAAATAATTAATTATTATTGTTCATTATAATGAATAAATCAATGAAGATTGTGTAAAAGTTCCTACTGCGAATGAGTGATTAATTACAAATGATCCAGTTGATCATTCTCAGAAAATAGCACATGACAGGATTGTGAATATGAAATAATATAGAAAATGCACATAACAAGTTAGACATGTCCCCAAGGGGCGAGCTATTCCCCAGCCTACCTAACTAAAAGACTCAGCGATTGGGTCCCATACTGCAGCTGGATCAGTAAAATACGCGTAAAGATCTAAAAATATACTGGAAAAGAGCATGGAAATTAAATAGATAGAAGAACCCGCATGACAGCAATTAATTAAACAAGTTGTATTGAAATTGAAACACTTCGTAAGAAATCTGAAATTATAAACTACTACCTGTTATAGATGAACAACTCCGCACGTTGCTGGAGATATATATGAATATGTAATTTTCACACTAGAATAGTGAAAATTTGGAAACCAAAAAGGAACACAAATTAAGCAGCTGAAATATTGAGCCAGGTGGCAAAAACGGTGCTCTCAGACAGCGAAGATACAATACAATGCATGTAAACAAACATTTTATAATATCGATGCTGTGTTTACGAAAACTCCGGGAAAAAGACCACACTGGCTATGCAAGTTAATCATTAATTTCTTAAGACTTTTTTTGCTGACCCTCCAATTCGTATTTTAGACCCTACAACCTTTAGGTTACTAAGATAGTTGACTCACCATAGATCAGTGCGTGCTCCCGCACGCATTAAATAACTCGTTTCACCCCATGAAATATAAATGCAGTATAATATTAGTCTAATTTTATCATTGTTCTCTAAATGTTGAACTAAGGCATTTTTCAAATATTTCTTTTTTTTAAGCGCGATAAGAGTCCGTGAACAGACTACAAGCTTCATTTTTTATGTACACACATTTTCCTTTCTTTAAGCTTAAGACATTTACCACAAAATAGAACCTTTTCCGTCAGTCTCTCTGCAGTAATTCCACTTCTATCAATGCAATAATACTCCATATTAGTTAACTAATGACACCTACCCTACCCTCACTTCGAGACACATCACTTGCTAATTAGAGAACACGTGAATCACATCGCACTGCGAAGGTCCAGTGACACACTTGCTTGAATACCTACTGTAATTAACACTCAGAAGTAAGACACTAAAAGAGAGAGTTTCTGCCTTGACGTTGTCATTTCTTCATCTCCTCCTCAGACCACATATCGAAGTGATGACGTTCGTCGCAGACCTCTTCGGAAAAGGGGCTGCAACGGAAGTCTACTGTCTACACAGTGCGTAGTTAAACTGATATTCCATTACTTGAATTTGGATTCGCGGGGGCTGCAAACCTTTCCTACCCTTCACGCACAGCAAAGGAAGCAAACACTCTGAATTAGTTTAGCATAAAGAACACGTTCACTCAATCACGATGCTCTTGCTGCATCTTGAGGAAACATTATTTTTCGATTACGACTACCAACTTCGTCACGTATATTACAGAGATCACTGCAGTTCGTATTAAACAATTTATTTGATGAGTACACTGCACAGCTGCAATAATTGTTTGTGTAACTCGACAGCATGCCGTAGGAAACATAAATAACACATATCAGCATTTATGTCACGTTGGAACTAGCACGTTGAAGCCCCGTTGAACGGGGGAGGTTCGATAGTTAAGACTATGGAAAACAGTTCTCAGAAGAATAAGACTAGGGCGTTTGTCAACTAGCGAAATTGGAACGCGAAATTAAAACACTGAGGAATCAGCGGACCGCTTTTGTTGTGGGTGTGTCTGCTCCACAGACAGGTTTCATTGGTTTTGAAACCTTACTAGGCATTATACTTCAAAGAAGAATAAGATAATAAATATAAGTCAATTTGAATACGGAGACAGTTTTCTTACATCGATTCTCTAGCAAAGCGAACGCTGCAACTGAATGTCGGCCAACCGGCTTGCTTCGCTCCTCCCGTGTACCCAGTCGCTCTTATAGAAGCTGTGCACTGAAGTATTTTAATATTTCCAAGCAAGCAGTGGAAGTTAGGACACGTCATACTACTCAATGAAATCAAATGATTACTGTGTGAAATCCGTTTCATTTGCAGCCTAAAACATCGAGCAAATTGTGAAAAACCCCATCGGAGTTCGAAGGAAGCTGCCGGAGGGAGCAGCAATTAATTGTTGCCAGAGGTGCGAAGTAAATTTCACTGCATATAGAGCGTTTAGATAAACAAAGCTAACAGATGATTTTTTGGGGAAATGTTTGTGAAAATACTTGGAAAACATTAATATTAGCTAATGTGAACCACAGTTGCGCTGGTCCCAGACATTTTATCAGCTAGGAATAGTATTACTGGTTTGAAAATCGCACACAGGCCGAGGTTATAAGATATGCTGCTCTTATTTGATGTTTGTGGTCTGAGATGTTTGCATTTTTAAAATGTCTTAATGCGATGGTCCATCGCCGATTGTGACACCTTACGATGGTCACCTCTGACGGTTGTTTCATCGTAGGTCATCGCCGATGAAAATTGGTGATTTTGGGTTCCGATGCTCATGCAGCGATGGAAGTGCCATCGTAAGAACGATGGAAATTGCCATCGTAACATCGGAACATTATCGGAGATGCCGACCTCTGACAAATAGTTTCATTGAATGTTATAGTACTATAAAAAAAATTAGATACATTGCAGCTGTGATATCGCAAATTGTGTGTGAGTGATTGTAGCGGCATCAAGTGTATGAATTGCTCAACAATACCGTTTTATATTGCAAGATATTACATCAAAAGCATTTGTTATTACTTGAAACTTATACTTTATGTTCGTGACTATCTAAACTAAAACTCCTCGTCTAATGCCTGACGAACTATCAACTTAATTTATAGACTATTAAACGAATTTACTAACATAAATTTGAAAAATAGTTTTCATATCTGATTTAAACTTGAATTCATGTAATTATTAAATTGACAATAAATTTATCCTTGTGCAATAAAACGCTTGGTGTGTCTATTTATTTATTACGTGTCCGCTCTCAAGGAAATAGATAGGTGGAAAATTGGCCTGATTGCAGAAGATGGCGAAAGGTTCGTTATCCCTCTATCTGAAGGCTCTTCTAGCTTGAAACACTTCTTGAGAGAGCTGAGCACATCAGCCGATACTCACAGCTGATCCTGGCTTGTTAACAAATAAATTGAAAAATCGATAAATAAAGTGCATCCGGAATAGAGAGTCGTATGCATTCTGTTTGGATGCAGTTCACATATCAAAGGCTCATTAGAGATTCCGTCAGGCCGAGGACGCTCGAGGCGCTACTTTACATACCAACACGACCGGTACAAGACCAAAGCCGATGGCAGCCGGACCGCAGACCACACAAGCTACAACGAATGCCAAACCACGAGGGCCACACACCCGAAGTATGGGGGGTACTGCTGCTTGCCCATTCAAGCAACTCGAGCCTCTTAGTGGATGACTCTTCCGACAGAGAGGGACCATGAGCGACACCAGAGTACAGATTCTGATTGTCACTACTGCATTGGTGCACTTGCATTTTATGTAAGAAAGAATGCAATCGCAGAGAACGGGAAGTCACGTGACTTGAACAGTTGCCAAGTACCGCCACACAAGTTGTAAGACGCTGACTCAAATAATTTCTCTGTACCTCGGTGAAACATAAACGTTTAAATACTAATTATTGCCATGACAACAATTATTCTTGTATGCATTTTCAAGTCATCGTGTGCGTGAAGTTCTTAATACCAGCAAAAATTCGCGAGATATGATCAACCCGGAGACTCAGTTTTATTAGTCAAAAGTAAATCATGCAGGATCCGTGTAGTGCTACCAATGCCCTACGAAGTGACTGTCATATGGAGCGAAAACACAAGACGTCCTGCCGAAAAGACTATCGTCTGCAGCGGGCCTTAAATGACGGAGCAGTTTTCTCTTCTTCTTTATTCTCTTGTTGCGTTCCCATTTTCGTAGGGGGTCGCTGTTTCTCGCAATTTTTCTCCACAGTGCCTGATCTACCCCCCAGTCGTCCTGCAGCGGCATTTCCCTGACATCTTATGACGCTCTCTCGCCCCATCGTAGTTTAGGTCATCCGCGACTCCGTCTGCCGCTTTCTCTTCACAGGCCAAAATTCCGGAACATCAAATGAACCAGATATTTAAGTTGGTAAGACGGTATCAACAGTATCATTGCTAAGGAGCGCTGACATTGTATATAAACTGACCTGACTGGAGTTGCATTCAAATTTATTAGAGTGTTTTATTCAAGCATTTACTTCTGTCTATCAATATAGAAGACCTAAGGATGATAGCACGAAGAAGGATCAGTGAAGAAAATGAAGAAGCAAGTCAGAGAAGATTCCGCACCCGGCCTATAGGTCCTATAGGTATTAGGCAAACATATTGATTATTGCGTGAATATTTTTACGCACGGGTCAACTAGAAATATCATAATTTGCATCATTCAGTTTTATTTATTTTCAGTAATAATTTTTTGATTTCTATATGTTATTTATGAGTTTCTCCTTATTTGAAGAATGAAGCAATTTCTGTGTGCAACCAGTAGCTTAATTTAATTATTTATTAGGCAATACACGTATTTATGATCTCTTTTTTAACGTGACTCCAGCATCCAGTGCGTCTCATTGCCTGACTGTCTCATTTCACGAATAAACTGTTGCTGTGCAGTTTTTGAGTTCAGCATAAATCTTCTAACATATCTTAAAAGGTACTTCATTAACGATTAGAAACAGTAATGGCGAATACTCAGTATCAGTTATGTTTATGCTATGGGATACATAATCCGCACACCACAGGTTCTACTAATTCCTGGGAACGCTCTTTCATAAAATACTTGAAAAGCGAGTCTTAGAGGCAAAACTAATTGATTTTACTATATTTCATCTATTTAACTAAAAATTGCCAATGCAAAACTGCTTGTGATCAAGTAAATAAACATACAAAGCGCTACTGTGGGCGCATGCCACAAGTGCTCTCTGTTATAATAACCTCACGTACGACGAATATCTCGTCCTTAGAATATTTATGACATTAGAACCCAATTACCATCACTAAATAAGAATGCTTTGTCAGGAAATATGTCTAAATATAAAACACTTATGCTACGCATTTTTCATCATAGTTCCCGCTAAAATCACTCTGTGTTCGCGTCATCAGGAGCGTGCAACCCTCAAACTTTGCAAAATAGCAAAATATAATTCGCTGCTGCTGAGGAATTCTTGCTCATGTACTAGGGCCTCCAGCACCACAAAAAATTCAATTTTATATTTAGATCAATTTGCAATTACATCTGCAAATTTTTTTCATTCATTGGTGTAAACGTGTAGTCCCCCCCCCCGGCTCATTCTGTGGAATGTAACGGCTTGCGGACAAATCGTAAATAATTTTAGCCATTTTAATCTAATTCTATTTCGTCCAGAGTACTTAGGCCATGATGTTCAAAATTGTTCCGCAATTTAGTTATTGCGTCCTACGCCTTCCGGTCAGAAAGAGAAATGCCGGAACTGCCACAACCACGCACGAGTTCCTGCTAAGCAATCGCGAAACTGTACTTGTAATATCATCTCTGATTCTCAAAGACATTTATCATTGTCATCTTTCAATATGAACCTTTTATTCGGCAAAGATAAAGCTAAAGCTGTTTGAGCGACTTGGTTCCACCAATATTCCAGGCTGTCAGTATGAGCATCAACCCTTTATTGTATTTTTATTATTTACGTCTCCTTACTAATTCGTTCAAGTGTCAGCATACCTACATGGATACGGAAAGTTTATATTCGCACTCGTGGAGAGTAACAATTAGACAGCTCTTCCACACAATCTTTACGCTCTTCTACGCTCTTTTTTTATTCACAGGGACGGGTAAATCCCATACTAGAACATTCTAAGCTTTTAAAAACCAACAGAGCTATTAATGTAGTACGTTTGTTCTATGCCCTTTTACACCCGTAGGAAACGACACGGCTACCATTAATTTAGAAAGGTTCGTGATCATTAGCCTGCGGTGAAGATTTTCAAAGGGACACTATATTATCAAAGAAAGAGCTCGACTGAAGGTAAGGCTGAGGTAATCAAGCCTTCAGCTCAGGCCAAACACACTCCAAGGCCTGGACTGTTTACTTCAA
>LQNS02278170.1:12162548-12177953 GCA_001587735.2 Parhyale hawaiensis | reverse complement strand
ACAATATGTTTGGGCATCACGCACCCAAGGGTCTCGAGTGCCTTCTCCGCAGGTGATGTAGCATCTGGCCGCAGTTCCTGCTGAGAAGGTTAGTTTTGTAAAGTTAGGTAGGCTCTCAATACTTCCCCTTCTGTTTCGAGAGGTGGGCTGCCGATCGAGGTGGCTGTCCTATCCCCACTAGACATCTACCTTCTTGCATTTCGTTTCCTTCCCCTGTGCGGCGTCGCTGAGCGAGAGCGTTCAGCCGTGCCCTGGGGTTGGAGATGCTCAACTTGCGCTTTTTTCCTGTCAGTAGCGCATTGGCCACGCTGAGACCTACCGGCAGAAAAGCCGAGATAAAAATCATTGACAATTTAAAATGCGCCCTAGTGGCGCTCGAGCCTGTGGTTGAACACAGGAATAGTTCGGCGCGATATAGGCCGTGTGCCACTGAAGTGCTAGTAAAAACTTCTACTACTACTACTTGCTAATTAGAGAACACGTGAATCACATCGCACTGCGAAGGCCCAGTGACACACTTGCTTGAATACCTAATTAACACTGAGAAGTAAGACAATAAAAGAGAGTTTCTGCCTTGACGTTGTCATTTCTTCATCTCCTCCTCAGACTACAATAATATTATTATCGAAGTGATGACGTTCCTACGCAGACCTCTTCGGAAAATGGGCCGCAAGTGAAGTCGACTGTCTACACAGAACGTAGTTAAACTGCTATTCCATTATTTGAATTTGGACTCGCGGGGGCTGCAAACACTTCCTACTCTTCACGCACAGCATGGTTATTTTAAGTTCGTGCGACTTTTAAAGGAAGCAAGCACTCTGAATTAGTTTAGCATAAAGAACACGTTGACTCAATCACGATGCCCTTGGTCAATCTTGAAGAAACGTTATGTTTTGATTACGACTGCCAACTTTGACACGTATGTTACTGAGATCACTGCAGTTCGCATTAAACAATTTATTTGATGAGTACCCTGCACAGCTGCAATAATTGTTTGTGTAACTCGACATCATGCCGTAGGAAACATAAATAACACAGACACAGAACAAATATCAGCATTTATGTCACGTTGGGACTAGCACGTTGAAGCCCCTCCTAGCGGGAGAGGTTCGATAGCTAAGACTATAGAAAACAGTTCTCAGAAGAATAAGACTAGGGCTTTTGTCAACTAGCGAAATTGGAACGCCAAATTGAAACACTGAGGAATCAGCTTTGTTGCCGGTGTGTCTGCTCCATAGACATGTTTCATTGCTTTTGAAACCTTACTAGGCATTGTACTTCAAAGAACAATGAGATGGTAAATAAAAATCAATTTGAATACAGAGAGTGTGCTAACGTCGATTCTTTAGCAAAGCGAAGGCTGCAAATAAATGTCGGGCAACTGTTGGGAATGGAGCGCCGCATACCGTACTTTTAAAGCTGTGTGTACGCAAAAATTCAAACATTTGCATGAGAAAGTTCATCGAATAGATAGTTAAGAACCATGAACAGCTTTTTTTTTGTGTGCAGTGCAAAATGTGTGAAAATGTTTTGTTTTCAGCTATTGTATGTCAGCCATAAGATTTATGAATATATCAGCCTAACGGCTTGGTTCGCTCCTCCCGTGTTCCCAGTCGCTCTTATAGAAGCTGTGCACTGAAGTTTTCTAAAATTTCCAAGCAAGCAGTGAAAGTTAGGACACGTCATACTACTCAATGAAATCAAATGATTATTGTGTGAACTTCGTTTCATTTGCAGCCTAAAACATCGAGCAAAATGTGAAAACCCCATTGGAGCTCGAAGGAAGCTGCCGGAGGGAGCAGCAATTAATTGTTGCCAGAGGTGCGAAGTAAATTTCACTGCAAATAGAGCGATTAGATAAACAAAGCTAACAGATGATTTTTTGGGGGAAATGTTTTTGAAAATACTTGGAAAACATTAATGTTAGCTAATGTGAACCACAGTTGCACTCGTCCCAGACATTTTATCAGCTAGGAATAGCATTACTGGTTTGAAAATCGCACACAGGCCGAGGTTATAAGATATTCTGCTCTTATTCGATGTTTGTGGTCTGAGATGTTTGCATTTTTAAAATGTCTTAATGTGATGGTCCATCGCCGATTTTGACACCTTACGATGGTCACCTCCGACGGTTGTTTCATCGTAGGTCATCGCCGATAAAAATTGGCGATTTTGGGTTCCGATGCTCATGCAGCGATGGAAGTGCCATCGTAAGAACGATGGAAATTGCCATCGGAACATAATCGGAGATGCCAACCTCTGACAAATAGTTTCATTGAATGTTATAGTACTATAAAAAAATTAGATACATTGCAGCTGTGATATCGCAAATTGTGTGTGAGTGATTGTAGCGGCATCAAGTGTATGAATTACTCAACAATACCGTTTTATTTTGCAAGATATAACATCAAAAGCAATTGTTATTACTTGAAACTTATACTTTAAGTTCGTGACTATCTAAACTAAAACTCTTTGTCTAATGCTTGACGAACCATCAATTTAATTTATAGACTATTAAACGAATTTACTAACATAAATTTGAGAAATAGTTTTCATATCTCATTCAAGCCTGAATTCATGTAATTATTAAATTGACGATAAACTTATCCTTGTACAATAAAACGCTTGGTGTATCTATTTATTTATTTCGTGTCCGCTCATATGGAAATAGATAGGTGGAAAACAGGCCTGGTTGCAGAAAAGGGCGAAAGGTTCTTTATCCCTCTATCTGAAGGCACTTCTTTCTTGAAACACTTCTTGAAATCCAAGTAAAGAAATTTTCAGCTTCAAGAAGTCCGTTTTCATTACTTTTTTCAAGTCACAACGTATAAATTTGGCAGATGGTCAACGAAGGGCTTTGGAGGTGGCGATTTTTCACGGGTAATATACAATTATTTCTTCTAGCTTACTGTACCTATTTCTAAAGGCCGCTGCAGACGATAGTCTTATGGCCCTAAAAATGAAAGTCTCGACTGATGCCTTGCATCGGTTTTGAAAGTCTCGACCCCGCACACGAGAGAGCTGAGCACATCAGCCGATGGTCACAGCTGATCCTGGCTTGTTCCCAAATAAATTATAAAATTTATAAATAAACTGCGTCAAGAGTAGAAAGTCGTATGCATTCTCTTTGGATGCAGTTCACATATCAAAGGCTCATTAGAGATTCCGTCAGGTCGAGGAGGCTCGAGGCGCTACTTTACATACCAACACGACCGGTACAAGACCGAAGCCGAGGGCAGCCGGACCGCAGACCACACAAGGTACAACGAATGCTAAACTACGACGGCCAGACACGCGAAGCACGGGTGGTACTGCTGCCTGTCCATTCACGCAACCCGAGCCTCTTAGTGGATGACTCTCCCGACAGAGGGAGGACCATGGGTGACACCAGAGTACGGATTCTGATTGTCACTACTGAATTGGCGCAATTGCATTTCATATAAGAAAGAATGCAATCGCAGAGAACGGGAAGTCACGTGACTTGAACAGTTGCCAAGTACCGCCACACAAGTTGTAAGACGCTGACTCAATTAAATTCTCTATACCTCGGTAAAAAAAAAACGTTTAAATACTAATTAAAATATGGTTGCCATTACAATAATTATTCTTGTATACATTTTTGGGTAATCGTGAGCATGAAACTTTTAATACCAGAAAAAATTCGGGAGATATGATCAACACGGAGACTCAGTTTTTTTCGTCAAAAGTAAATTATGCAGGATCCGTGTCCTGCTACCGATGCCCCCGAAGTGACTGTCATATGCCCCGAGACTTTTGTCATATGCAGCGAAAACACAGGACGTCCCGCCGAAAAGACTATCGTCTGCAGCGGGCCTTAAATGACGGAGCAGTTTTCTCTTCTTTTTTATTCTCTGGCTGCGTTTCCTTTTCATATGGTGTCGCTGTTTCTCGCAATTCTCCTCCACAGTGCCTGATCTACCACCCAATCGTCCTCCGGCTGCATTTCCCTGACATATTTTGACACTCTGTCGCCCCATCGTAGTTTAGGTCGTCCGTGACTCCGTCTGCCGCTTTCTCTTCACAAGCCAAAATTTCGGAACGTCAAATGAGCCAGATATTTGAGTTGGTAAGACGGTATCAACGGTATCATTGCTACGGAACGCTGATATTGTATATAATCTGACCTGACTGGAGTTACATTAAAATTTATTAGAATGTTTTATTCAAGCATATACTTCTGTCTATCAATATAGAAGACCTAAGGATGAGAGCACGAAAAAGGATCAGTGAAAAAATGAAGAAGCAAGTCGGAGAAGATTCCGCACTCGGCCTATAAGTCCTATAGGTATTAGGCACACATATCGATTATTGCGTGAATTTTTACACGCACGGGTCCACTAGAGATATCATATTTTGTATCATTTAGTTTTATTTATATTCAGTAATAATTATTCAATTTCTATACGTTATTTATTAGTTTCTCCTGATTTGAAGAATGGAGCAAATTCTGTGTGCAACCAGTAGCTAAATTTAATTATTTATTAGGTATTACACGTATTAATGATCTCTTTTTTAACAAGGTTCCAGCATCCAGTGCGTCTCATTGCCTAACTGTCTCATTTCACGAATAAACTGTTGCTGTACAGTTTTAGAGCTTAACCTAAATCGTCTAACATATCTTAAAAGCTACTTCATTAACGATTAGAAACAGTAATGGCGAATACTCAGTATCAGTTATGTTTATGCTATACGATACGTAATCCGCACTCCACTGGTTCTACTAATTGTTGGGAACGTTCTCTCATAAAATAGTTGAAAAGCGAGTCTTAGAAGCAAAACTAATTGATTTCACTATATTTCATCTATTTAACTAAAAAATTGCCAATGTAAAACTGCTTCTGATCAAGAAAATAAACATACAAAACGCTACTGTGTGCGCATGAAACGAGCGTTCTCTGTTATTGTAACTTCACATACGACGAATATCTCGTCCTTATAATATTAAATTACATTAGAACCTAATTACCTTTACTAAATAAGAAACCTTTACCAGCAAATTGGTCTAAATATACAACACTGATGCTAAGCATTTTCCATCATAGTTCCCGCTAAAATCACTCTGTGTTCGCGTAATCAGGATAGCGCAATCTTCAAACTTTGCAAAATAGCAAAATATAATTCGCTTCTGCCGAGGAATTCTTGCTCGTGTACTAGAGTCTCCAGCACCACAGTGAAGTGCAATTTTATATTTACATCAACTTGCAATTACATCTGCAAACTATTTTAATTCAGTGGTGTAAGCGTAGTAAAGCACACAGTCACCCAACCAGCTTTAGCGTTGTATTGGCAGCATAAAAAGTTCATATTGAAAAATGATAATAATAAAAGAATCTTTGAGAATCAGAGATGACAATACAAGTACAGTTGTCGCGATTGCTTAGCGTGAACTTGTACGTGGTAGTGGCAGTTCTAGTATTTCTCTTTCTGACCGCAAGGCATAGGACACAATAAATAAATTGCGGAACAAGTTTAAATATCATGGCCTAAGTATTCTGTAATTAGATTAAAATGGCTAAAAATATTTACAATCAGTCCGCAAGCCGTTACGTTCCAGAGAATGAGCCAGAAGGAGCGGGAGGGAGGGGGAAGGAGGGGGTTGTTACGGCTTGCAGACCAACTGTTGATAATTTTATATTTTAACCTTTTAATCTGATCCTATCGTTTACTCAGACCATAGTGTCCTGCGCCTTCCGGTCAGAAAGAGAAATACTAGAACTGCCACTACCACGTACAAGTTCACGCTAAGCAATCGCGACTACTGTACTTGTATTGTCATCTCTGATTCTCAAAGATTCTTTTATCATTGCCATCTTTCAATATGAACCTTTTATTCGGCCAACACAACGCTAAAGCTGTTTGAGCGATTTGATCCCACCAACATTCAAGGCTGTCAGTATGAGCATCAACTCTTTTGTGGGTAAAAGTCCTTTGTAGTATTTTTATTATTTACGTTTCCTTACTAATTCGTTCAAGTGTCAGCATACCTACATGGATAAGGAAAGTTTATATTCGCACTCGTGGAGAGTAACAATTAGACAGCTCTTCCGCACAATCTTCACGCTCTTCTACGCTCTTTTTTATTCACAAAAATGGGAAATTCCATATTAGAACATTCTAAGCTTTTAAAAACCAACAGATCTATTAATGTAGTACGTTTGTTCTATGCCCTTTTACACCCGTAGGAAACGACACGGCTACCATTAATTTAGAAAGTTTCGTGATCATTAGCCTGCGGTGAAGATTTTCAAAGGGACACTATATTATCAAAGAAAGAGCTCGACTGAAGGTAAGGCTGAGGTAATCAAGCCTTCAGCTCAGGCCAAACACACTCCAAGGCCTGGACTGTTTACTTCAACAAGTTCAAGGGCCTCGAGTGCTTGGCAAACAAACTTCATTAGGATGTGAACTGTTCTTTGCCAAAAGTCTTGTTCAAACAAAAGTAGAAGATGTTTTGTAGCTTCAAAGCGGAATTTGTTAAACCTGTAATGTGGTTCATCCTTACTCTTCTGATTCTGCGAGCTTCTCGAGACTTGCTAAAATAATACAGGAAAAAGGACGCCGATTCAAAAGATGTCAGAATTTATCTAGCAGAATTTTCGGCGTAGCATTGCAAACTTTGTCGAGAAGGGAAAGATACACTCAAGTTGGCTAAATATGAGCGAAAGATGAAAACTTTTACAGAAGAATAATGAAAAACTCACACATATGACGTTGAGTTTCGCTAAATAGACCTTTAAAAAAGTTTCTTCACACCTTTTACTCTTACTTTGAAACTCTACCAAACTTACACACTTACAAAGTAATCGTAACCTCAATAAACTACCATAAGATGCGTGATTAGTGTTAACAGAAGAGTGGTGCAAGCAAAAGATATATTTCCTAGGGTGTAGCAGAGCGAAATATATATTCAACCTTCTATTAGATTTTAAATTACTTATCTAGTGAATGCGTGAATGTCAATATCCACATTACTCATTATTTCCTTTTCATAAGAGAAAATTTAATGTTAGAGCTGAAAATATCTCGAAATATGTCGCTTCAGAGTTAAGTCTTTTTTTTTGCAGGCCTTCTTGCATCCGTAAAAATATTTTAAATTTCGAGAGTACTGCATGGCTTACGCCTCTTAATGTATCTTGGAAAAGATATCGCTGCGCATCTATTGAATTCTGTTATTGCTATCGTGCTGATAACTTGGGTTCGATACTATAACCGAGTAATCATCGTTGCTGTACCATAATGGAGGTACGGATTATCGGCTTAGCCAGGATTAATAATAAGTAGTATAACTCTATGACCATCGATGGTTCATCTGCATATTTTGATATTCTGATACAATTCTTAGGGGCTGCAGATCGGTAAATACAGGAACAACCAGCAGGGGACGTGGCTGTCAACGTTCTGAACAGCTAACGCATCTAACTCGGGGTTTGTATGCCCTGCGGCTACAAGAAATGTACAGGGTGATACGTCGTAGACCAATTACAGGGGGGAGGGACAATTAGGACCCTCTCTGCCCTGTTAAGAGGAGTTCAGCAGATGCCCTTCTCCGGAAAGAAAAAAAAAATAAAATTTATTTCTGACGGAAGAACAATCTAGAAAGAGATCTGTATAAAATTCCTGACTTTTTCATTAACATGAGCAGGCCTTCCAAGTCCCTGAACCTTCTGAGTACCGTTCGTGTCTAATATCATAGTGAGACCGGTTAGTACTTTCATGATTGCTGAGTGATTGTCTGTTAGACACTGTCTCACTAGATACCTCATGATATTACTCAGAGCACATTAAAGCACATTTATTAAGCAAGAATCTTGCACAATTACTACATAGATACAGACCTTATGTAATAATACAACTATTTTTTTTTAGAACTTATTGTAAAGTTCGATGCTTTCTTTACATAGTGCACTTTTAATTCAGACCAAAAGTAATTCCCTATAAATTGTGGCTAGTAGATTTATGCTACAGAAATCTAAATTATTAAAATTTAAGCTAATGTTGCATTTCGAAAAGTAATGGAAATATATATTCATGGTATTGGTAATGCACCAAAAAAGGAAGCAAGCAATTTTAACCTTCACAACTGCCTGTCCTACCCCAAATGTACACCTTTAATAAAATCGAGCCCTTGTAGTGCTTAGTTCGTCCCGGCACCCCGGGGAAAAAACGAGAATTGGGGTTTACTGCATATGTACAGTACGGGCGTTCGACAAGATTGGAGAAGCCCAAAGGATTAACACTTTTTCTCACGGGAGATCCACCCAACGATAGATTACTTCATGCGCTAAAACTACGGTGATATGAACGCCATCACAGGAGACATGTTAATTCTTATTAGCACATTAAACTACTGGGAAGAGAGTACACGAAACAAAGTCTATGGATTTTCTACCAAGTATTACACTTACTCTTCTTTTACTAGTAAGTCATTCGCCATGGATGCGTCCACAGACATACTCAAATAAAAGCAAAGCGCTAAATAAATTAATTGGCACTAAGCAAAATCCCTTTCCCATGCAACGCTAGGAGCCCGAGACCACAGGGAATTCGTCACTGTAACAATTTCATACTCTATATTGTTCTGACTAGGTTCATGCACACAGCACCCGAGAGTACGCACCATCACCCGAACCGACCAATCAGTAAACGTAGACACACATACTGCTCCCAATTTAGTAGTGCTTCCGCTCACACTATAGCTGACTTTACCTGCTCTTGTAGCGGTTACCTTTAAGTGTAAATTAGCAATTAAGGTAGTTAATGTCAATAAAGATTCAAATGTATATCGTGCTTAGGAAGGTTTTTAAGAGAAGCCAACATGATAATTTTATATCAGTAATGAACAAAAATGAAATTTTCAGGGGATCTTTTTTATTATTATGTGTTCATCGACGACAGCAATCTACAGCAATACTTCGCTCTACTACATATCGTATCGGCAACAGTGTAAAAAATTAGCAAACATTGATATCATGCAAAATATAATAAGATACACGCTGTATGCTGGGTTGCTTTATGATCTCAGAACAAATTTCAAATTTTTCTGCAAAAAAGGGGGCATAAATTACGTCAGATGTGGCAGGTTGTGTGACATCAAACTTGATAAACGCATTAATTATATGTCCATTACTATACACATTAAGCATCCGTCAAATAATAGAATACAATACTGTATCGACCACGCGAATTGGATGTATAATATAACCATAGTAAATTTACCTCCACCGCGGCATATTATCTGGAGCACGGGGCGTTTTATTTTTTTCCTATGTTATCCTTAAGGAAATACAGTAAGGTACAGGAATGAGGGGCTAGGGTGCTAACTTTATTGGACACAGCATCCATATGAAACATTAGGATTAGCTGGCCATTAAAAATGACATCTTTGAATTTTTCCCCTACCGCGGAGGATGGTCTTCCTCGACCGAGGCGTTCTAGTGTATTATGCGAATTATGAACACGAATATAGCAAGTTGTTATTTCAATCGCTCGCAGAATAATAATCAAGCTAATTACATGCACGGCAACTGTGCATCGCGCCAGTATGCTAAACAAGACTATAAAATACAGGGCAGTAATAGTGTGTCGGGCAGAAAACTAAGCCTTGCTATAATGAAAGAGTTGTCTGTCTGTCGTCTCTTTGTCTTTCCGAGCCCTTTCAAAATTCCTCAGTTATAGTAGCTCCCTTGGACTCTGTGGGCTTGATGGATTTTGCCGATTTTTTGGACTTTGTGGGCTTAGTGGAGTTCGTGGTAAAAAGTAAACGTAAATTCTGCATGACTGTGCCCCTACAGAGAAACTCACATGCACCGTTTTGCGCTGAAGATATAGGCCAACAGGATCCAGTAGAGTGTACAGCTGCAGTCGATGACAGATCGTCCAGAGCTATGGCGCCAGAGACGGAAGGCGCTATGCCACTGGCAAAAGTCAGTAAAGCCACAGCGGCACCCAGACCGGATGCTGACTGATCACATCACTCGCTGTAATAAACTTGCCTACTTGGCGAAGAAGTTTGAACTCACGGCCTTGAGCGTCAATGTTGGAACCTTTAGTCTGCTGCTACTGCGGGTGTAAATGCGTACTTTTCGGATAGAATGGCAATATGTATTATAATATATATTTTTAAAACTAAGTGAAGTAGAGGCTCATGTGTGGCCTAGTATCAGCTAGAATACTCTGAAAGTGCATGCCTCCGCCAAACAGGGCAACGTTAACAAGATATTCAAATTGATTCTGAAACTATTACTTCTTTTTATCATCACCAAAATCTAGTCATTTGTGCCTTTTGACAGTAATAACAGCTTTTGTAGTTTTCTTGAAGATCTATTCAAAACTTTTTGGTGGTAAATTCTTGTCAAACATGCTAACAAACATTAACGAAACACACACGGACCAACCCATCGTCACCAAAATTTGACCATTTATATCTTTTTACGTTCCTAAAAATTCCTATAAATTTCAAAAAGATACGTTCATAAGATATGGAGAAACACTAACAAACAAAAAATCAAACAAAGAGACAAACAGATCATCACATAAATTTAGTCATTAACTATTCGTGATACACCTAACAGCGTATGCAAATATTTCATAAATCCGTTCCTAATTTATTGAGTTGTGGTTTGAGAAAAAACGTGGCATCCAAACAAACACACAAACGGTTAATGGGATCTTCACCAAAAGTTCATCATTTTTTCCTCTTAACTTGCTAAACAATTCCAGCAGTTTTTTAGAGATTCGTTCAAAACTTTTTGAGTTATCATGATAACAGACAGTTTGATTAACAGACAGATAAACTCAACAAAAACTTAACCTCCTTCGCGGAGGTAATGAGAAAAAAAAGCCAGATCAGCACAACTACGTTGTTATGAATCAAAATCATGTCCATACTATAGTCGCCAATAACACACTTATCAGTAGATAATAAAGGCAACTAAGTCAGATACACGCCATTTGTAATTCGTGCTATGTAATATATACAATAACATCTACACTGATAATGCCCAGCGCAATGCACGCTAATAACATACACGCCAAAATACGCAGCGCGATACTCGCTAATAACATACACGTCAATTGTACGTCACCAATTATAATAAACACGTCCATCGTGCTGCGCATGTTTACCCCTCCAACTGCAATTGGACATCAACACACGAGTTTGAGCACTTCGACCTTGATCGGCATTTGGAATTCTGAAAATCCCATAAGTGCGCAGTACTACCAATTTAGGTGAAATTAATGCGCACTTCACTCTCAAGTATGGCAGGAGGGGCTCCGCAGCAGGAAGTAAGCGTTTCCGTCGAGCACTCAAAGTAATATTTGGGTCCCTAAATTGCGTTAGTGCGTTTCAGCTTACGTGTGCAATGTACATAGTTTATTCAATAGTAAAGAGTGAATGTTTGTGTCTTGTGTCTAGAGCAATATTTGGATACGTTAAATGCGTTTCTGAGCACCAGTTTGAAGAATTTCAAACCGATGCAACCTTGAAGCAAATTAAAACGCGTGTCTGTCAGGCGTATTCAATGTAAAACGAGTGAGTAATGTGGAGGACCATTGAGAGCTAGCAGGGCAGATTATACCAATTCATTAATTCTTACAATTCTTAAGTTTGAAAAGTTCATGAAACTCAGAGCTACCGCAGCCTTGAGAAATTCAGAAACGAATTTCCAACACCTGATCTCTATTCAAATTTATACTCTAAAATAGCACTGCAAAGGGCCTTTAAGTCGCCAGCGTAGTGGCTGATTTTAAACCTTTAGGTAAATTGTGGCGAAATGTTTAGTCTGCTGCAGTTTACTGGAGAGCGTTAATTTGAAATTCAGCATTGCGACTAAATCGATTCAAGAGATGTGCAGTGAGACACGCCAATTAATAAAAAGGCAAAGTTCGAATAATGTTTCCTGTGGGTTTGTGTTCCATTTAAAGGCCCATCGAGTCATCAGAATTTATGCACCACTTACAGAAATTTCATATTTTACTCCCAGCTCAAGCTGTTCTGACCCCTTTAGCCAAAGTTAAAATTAACAAAGTGTCTTTGGAAAGTAAATACGTCAGAGGAAAATATAAAATCAACGGAAAGCACGCAGCTAGAAGAGATTGAGACTTGAATCATTGAATAAACAGTAGATTTTTCTCGTTCTCGCTAGTTAGAAGCGCGGATAAAATTTATATGAACGGCATGATTTGTGCGCGCTACAGAAAAGGCAAGTATCGAGACTGAAGTTGGATAAATGAAAATGACATCACTACACTGCACCGTATTACAACATTGCAGCGCATTCCTACATTGCTGTGCATTGCTAAATGCATTGTAGCGTACTGTATTACCACGTTACAACACATGTTACGTATTGTTGCATTGCAGCGTGTTACTACATCTCAGCGTATTACCGGACCGCAGCGTATCAGTATACTGCGGTGTATTTTTGCACTGTGACGTACATATTTTTACATTCCAATTCCTTACCGAGAATGAATTACGTCGAGACCGTTACACGGCAATTACAATGCCAGGTGATAAAAAATCGTAATGCGCTACCCACGGAGCTTGTTTGAAACATTTTACTACAGTTCAAAACATCCTCTGAAGCAAGGCCAAATTGAAAAATAAATTCCATCAAAGAAGACAGATATTGCTGATATACGATTCACCCATAGTCTCTCTTTGTGTAATGTTGCCTGTCATTTTGCACAATGCAGTCAAGGGCAGTCCTATCTTGCCCGAAAAATTGTAGCATAAGGAATGATCTGTTGATATTTTTGCCGTAAAAAATTAAAAGTGAATATGAAATATATTGCACCATGAGAAATAAAATGCTCAATCATTTATGTCAAGAGTCCTTTGCTGTTGGCCTCAAAGCAACAACTCTGTCTTACTGTATTATGGACGCTGCAAGCTATTAAGTTTTTCAAAGAAAACCAACTCAAACAGGACTGCGTCTCAATTATAACAGTTTCTGAAGTTCTAAGACGACCTTAATTGCTGTGCCAGCAAAGCCAAATAACTTGCAATCATTTTTCTGAATAGAACAGTAAACTACGTATCTTCATAGGAATTTTGACGCAGAATTTCAGAAAATATTTTCTTTTTGTGCACCGTAAGTTTACTATTATGAAGATGCCATCATCAGGAATTTACTGATGAATTTTTGCTGTTTTCATTCTAAGTGAGAATATAAGAATGGCAAACATAAAAATTATTAACTTAATTTATGCTCTATTCGCAAGCATACTATAGTCCTCGCGGAAACTCCCATCCAGCAGCATAGCAAGAATCTGAGAGGCACTGAATGCCAAGCAGACCTTACTCTCGCAGAGGGCGGACAATCCGAGTAGAACCTATCACTGTTGTCTATATAGCGCCGCTTTCGGATCGGTACACTGGCTGTAAAACAAATCTCTAGAAAACAAATGAATGTCCATCAATGCAAAATTACCCTAAGAATTACTATGCATTAAAAGCTAGCGAGATTGTTGCATTCCTAATCCATAATTTTATGTCTACTACGCCTGTGCAGCTCACAGAAAGGAAGACGAGACATGCAGTTCAGTGAACAAGCTGATGAGTCCATGCGGAAGATGAATACAGCAAAATTAGAATCCTCACAGAAACCCACAGCGCAATAACGTGCCAGATAAACCAGCAGCTGCCAACGTTACGTGCACTGTGAAGATTTTTCGCTGCTGGCTTTCCTGCTGATTAAAAATTGCCACTCACCAACTGGGATAATGATTGGGAAGCCAGGTAGAGCGCAAATATCACCTGGATCTCGTTCAAAACTTCACACAGTAACAATGTAAGTTATGTACCTCAAGCTCAGCTTCGAATGAACATTGATGGAAGGGTGCAAAGGGCGGACACACACGCTATACTGTCGCCAACACAGCCACACCTCTACTTTGTTTCAAGTTGGTACGCCGCGCTGCTCGCTGTATCGCTGATTTAGTTAGGTTAGGTGAGGTTAGATTAGGTTAGGTAAGGATAGGCAAAGCTAGGTAACATTAGGCAACGTTAGGTTGGGTTAGGTTGGGTTAGGTTAGGTAAGATTAGGTTAGAACATTCGGTAAGGAGGTTAGGTTAGGCTAGGTCAAGTTAGCCTAGGTAGTGTTTATTTTAGTGGTGGTGCGCGCAGGAAAGCTTACTTGAACGCAAAATCGTCGTGAACGACGATAGTGCGACCCGATAAGGGATTAATAGAAGGAGTCAAGTTCACACCTCAGCTTCTACTGCTCGCCGGTCTAGGGTAAAAGCTTCACTGCCAGACATGGGAAGTTTTTCAGTCGTCGTATGCATGATACTGGTCCGAGGGCATCACAATCGAAGGACAATTCATTTGTTACGTAGAATTTCCACATCATTGTTCATTTAGAATTAGATGGAGGAAAATTCGGATGATATGGGACTAAGATAGCACGGAAGAACATTGATTCTGTTCCGTGGAATTTCCGCTGATTCCAGCTGCACCCATGTTTCGTTAGACTGAATTCGTCAGGATTAAGTGACTGGCGTTATCGATGGGGTAAGTGAGGTTAGAGCTGCGTTAGGTCAAGCTGAAATGCGTTATAATAGCGTAACTTAGATTGCTTCATCGTATAAAGTGAGAGCATTAACTTATCGATGAATTCCCATCGTCACGTTAGCTTATGCGACATACAGTAATTAGGCTTGGGTGGACAGACATTGTCGAGTTCGAATGAGTTCGTCTCAGGATAAACGACGGACGTTTACTCCGACGGGGTGATTTAGATTAAAAAGACGCATTAGGTTAAGCTGAGGTAAATTGCAATAGTGTAGCGTGAGCCTGGTGCATTTGCAATCGATAGACTTATTCGACTAAGAAATTCCACGGGTCCCGTTTGTTATTATGTTTATTATTGTATGTAATCAGTACCGTAGAAATTCCCCTACCTCACCGAATAGCTCAGGGCGAAGGTTGCTGACTTCGCTGTTTATCAGGACGTCGGGAGTTCGAGCCCACACCAAGGAAGCAAAGTCTTAATCTCAGAAATGTATAGCGTCAGTAATTCCCCCATTCCTATTTTGTCACTGGAGGGTAGATGACATTCCGGTCGGGGGGAGCAGTTGACCATCGGGTATTCCGTCAATATGATGCCATAGCCCGGACAATCTGTGATCGACTGCAGCGGTACATTCTGATGAGCCCGAGTGGGCATTTACTTGCGCATGAAAGAGTGCATTTAGGCTACTTTACCTTCACCTCTATCCCATCAATTATTTTTACCCAAGTACCCAAGTGTCTGCGTACCCCGTCCATCTCACTATTCATTGTCGAAATTTCTGCTATTCTAGGAACAAAACTTTACTCTTTTCCTAATGACGATAAACAAAAGTACAGCTAAATCAAATCTCTGGGCATAAATTTA
>LQNS02278170.1:12151748-12162096 GCA_001587735.2 Parhyale hawaiensis | reverse complement strand
TTCGGAAGTTCCATCACGGACACAGGCTCGTAATATCGCAGGAATCCCAGTGCCCCAATTGCAGAAGATTCTCATGATTGAACGACAAGTTCAAAAGATTCCCGACTGCCATCGCCATCATTCGAGTGAAATTTGGGGAAGAAATTATAGAGACAGAATAGTGAGATAATGCACGCGGAAATTGTGGGCGTCACTCGACAAAGCGAAAGACTTTGTGTTGAGCGTAATTTACAAAGAACTTAAGGAGACAGAATCGTGAAATGATGCTCGCAGAAATTCTGACCGTCACTGATCAAAATAGTGGGCTTAGTGTGTGATTTTGAAAGCAGTCTTACAGTAGAAGCGTATCTGTTATGAACAAAAACAAAGTTTCTGTGCAAGTACTGCAAATTGCTACTACTCATTCAAATGTGTTTCCATAAAATGATTGCAGTAGCAATGTATGGCTCAACAATAAAGGAAAAAGCGGTACAAAAAGTTATGATACTGGAGCACTCTAAGAGGGCATGCCTCCGCCAAGTAGGGCGATATTATCGAAAAATTCAAATTCGCCCAAAAACCAAGATTTCCTCTTCATTATCACCAAAATTTGGTCATCTTTAGCTCTTAAAATTGATAACAGTTCCATTAATTTTCTTGCAAATCTACCCGTAACTCTTTGATTTATATTCTGATATACACAGAAACATTCATAGAGACAAACGGAATGATAGATGATCATAAAAATTGATCAGTTGTTCTTCGTAACTTTACCAACAAGTCCTACAATTTCATGAAGATTCTTTCACAACTGTTTCAGTTATGTTACCAAGAAAAAACAAGCAGACCAACAAACGGTCGAATCTACCTAACAATCCCTGTAAACTTCATGAAAATCCACCCATAACTATTTGAGTTATCTTGGTTGCCGACAGTCTACCAATGAGACAAACTGTCAAACCCGACACAAAATAACCTCCTTGGCGGAGGCAATGATATTGGGAGTGAATGGGAATAGGAATTAATCTGGTGAAACTCTACATTAATTTACCATTATTAATTCAGCTTAAGGATAACAAGCAAATATAAAGGAAAAGGTTTCGACGTTAAGAAACCGTAGGATTTCTACTGGCGGTTATTAACAGCTTGCTTACATAACGAGCCTTCCAAACCTAGCTATCATAGGAGCTTCAGCACCCTACTCTCGAATCAGAAAATTTAAATCTTAATAGTACCAACAATATTCTATTTGCTATCACGTTGTATAATAAGCTGATAAGACACTAGTAAAGTTGCAGCTGATTATTTAGTGATAACTCATTTAACTGTTACAGTGTAAAAACTTGAAATTTGTCTTAGGTGTGCTTCAGGACTTGATGTCCTCCATTAAACCAGAGAAATTTCTGAAAATTTGCGTGCTGCCACACACAAAAATACATTACATACTAAGGGCGACTCCTGATGGATAAGTCCTTCCGCTGATTAAAGATACGACTATGAAATGTGTTCTAATCAACGTAAATACCTCAAACAAAAAATAAATATACAGTTTATAGGGACGCATTAAATGCGATCTTTTCATTTTTATATACACATTATTGCCAGAGTAATAATAACAGTAATAACATATTTATTTCTTGCCAAGTTTTGACCAGCCATTATTGGAAGATAAAATTAATATTAATCGTTTATAGGGTCATTTTAGTGTCCCAAAGTTCAATAATTATCTCCCTAGATGACGTGTATTGACTAATTTACATTTCTCGCTGATTAAAGCATTTTTTCCGTCACTGTGAACTGCTTTCTCTTTGTAATGATGTTGTTATGTTAAAAAAAAACTAGTATACTTTTCTAGTGATATTTTATCAATTAGCCATAGCATGTTTTGTAATTTGTGGGCCATCGGGTATAGTATATATATATATATAGGCTTTGACTCCACAGCGAGAACAAGCTCTTGATCTCGCTAATGTTCATTATTTAATCTAATATTTTTGTGTTAAAGAAAACACAGGTAAGAAAAATTTGCTATTAAAATCACTAGGTGATGAAACAGAATTTGCTTCCATCTGGCGCTGCAGAAAAAGAAAAAAGTGCAACAGGCGGTGGAGAGCCAATACCACTTTAAATCTTTACGATAGAAAAACCGAGAAAAGTAACGGATCGCAGAAAATATGGAAATGTTGTGTTGCCACACGAACAAACATCTGAGGATGAGGGTAACTGCAACGCATTTGAAAATGTTCTGTTTCCCCTTAAGATTTCTACATAATTCAGTTTTTATTTTTTTTTCTATTAATTCAAGAAGCCTGAAATACAATTTAATACCGCTCGTGTATTCATGAAGAGAAATTTTAGTATACTCCAACGACAATTGCACTAACATTAAAATACGTCCCAAATTCTGAGACTAACTTTCATTCTTTAATGCGACATTACACCACCGAATACCTGACAAACCACAACAGTATAAAAACATACTCAGACACCCTCTAATATTTGTATATCGCAAACTTAACAAAAATGTACTAATATTATTTTCTTACACTTCCCACTCTAAGTAGAGTGGCATCAGCAATTCCATCCATCAAGTGAACAAGATGAGGATCGTAGCTGTCATAATAAATTCCTTTACCATCGCTGCATGCTTTTCTCCCACTCATGTTACACTCGTGTAGCAGCATTCCAGTAGCACGCTCATGTTTACTTGATTGACGCAAAAACGTTTACGCCTACGTCTCTAAAAAAAACGTGCCTTAAACGGCAGCCCCAGCATCACAGTATTAAATACATTTATTTTACTTTATTTTTGAGTCACAGAGCATTTCACATTCATTTCATTGTAAACTGCCACCGGTAGGAAATGACACTTCACTGTTTTCATAGGAGCATAATTATGCTCATTCCTACGTCATTTGAGCATCAGTCATCACTTTTATGCCCGTTGTTGTGCACTCTTGCGGCTCATAATAGTAGCACGTGGCCATATTTTTCATTCCTACTTTATCCATACGTCATTAAGCACTCGCAAAGCAACGCACTCTCACATGCAGTAAGACAATACGCCAAGAGCACCATACCAGCGAAATATCTTCATTCATAGTACATCCAACATGACGTAATACTATGCAGCCATTGCTCAAAGTACCACAGCTGGGAATGATAAAATACCATTCTTCTACAAGTTTCAATCAACCCAATTTTTACCCTTGCCGAGGGCCAGTATGTATAGTTCACATCCATGCCATGTCTCCATGCACTCAAACCAGTCATAGCAGAATAAAATTCATGAAAATTTCCTCGTTGGTACTTCACGTGCGAGTCAGTGAGCACTTCACTCCCATTTCTGCTCCCGCTCCCTCCACCCAAACCAATTCTGCATCACCATACAGATTTATTCTTACTGTGTCCTAACGTCAGGGAGCATTCCACGCCCATCTCTCGTTCCACTCTCAATAGTCATTATTTCTATTATTTGTATACGAGTACAACCATAACCAACTCGTTGTTATTGTGTCCCAACGGCAGTGAGTACTTCATAAAGATATTATTTATTGATACTGTAACAACAAAAAACGCACTACAGGAAGGTATGCAAATTGCTATACTTCGGAATGCTCAAAGATCTTCATGTCTCTATGCGCTCCCACCAGTCGCTATTCTTACACGAGTACAACCATAACCCGACTCATTCCTACTTTCCCGGAACGTCAGCGAACAGTTCACAGCCATTTCCCGCACGTTCCCGCCTCTCAGCACACCATCAGCTCGCATCGACGTTATGGCGGCGATCACAGCAGCCACTAGGGCATGCAGTGTCTGAATGTCGATGCATCGACAAGTGGCATACGTGACACGCTACAGGAACCCGTGCCTATTGACACGTGGAGCCTCGCTCGTGTTCAGCAAGTGCCTGGTGACGTAGATTGACGCTAAGGTTACTGACATACAGATATAGGTAAATGCATACTAGGCCCACCACCCCAAGGAAAGTACATGCGACAAGGTTCCGAAGCTTGGCATGTATGATGTCTGATATGAATATATCATTTCTTGATGAAAAAAGTGGACTTTAAATATTCAAGTTCTGGCCCTAGGACAAAACTAGAACGCCTCGTGGTGTAAGACCATCACCCGCGGTGGGGTTACAATCTCAACACCGTCATTTTTAATGGTCAGCTTACTCTAGAGTTTTGATATTTTTTACATGTGGGTCAACCCACCTGACTCCCTGCAAAAAATCATGAACATTGCTCAACTCCTCCCTATTTTTGGGTGAACAGATAGACAAATACACATACTTAAATCCTAAGCAAGAAAATTATCATCACTCTCGCTCTGCTAGCGGGTGATAACAAGTCCAATGTGTTTCCGGCATCCCTAAAAAAATAGAGCAGTTCATTCAGCGCCCATGTCAAATAGGGGCAATATGGGCCACTACTCAAAAATTATTTCTGAGTTTTTTCTAAACTGGAAGATATTAGATGTCTCTACTAAAGTTCTGCTTTTTCTCTATTGTTAGGTGAAAAATATTTACTGGAACGCCAAAAGTGATATATTTCCTATGACAGAGTAAAAACCTAACAGATATAAGTGATACTCTTGAAAATACAACTAAAATTTTCAATTGAATTAGTAGGGTAAAAATACATTCTCTTATATTAGACACTAAGTATTATGTAATTACGTAACTTTAACCAGAAAAATCTGTTTACGCAACCCCTTCACACGGTGACTATCGATACAAATCAGAGGTTGTCAAAGACGCCTGAATGTAAGCCCTTGATCATAGTTTTAGGCAAGACTATATATGTTGTGTCTGTATCATCATGCATGTACATTCAAAGATAACGCCTTCTCAGCCATGATATTAAGGATGATTAAAGTACAAGAAACCGAAACCATATGCAGGATTGTGTCAAGAACAACATCTACATTAAGCATCTATTGCCCCAAGACTGGTACTGTATAATCAGTAAATGAATGGTTCTTTTCAGCTGTACTATAAGGTTAAACAAGCCTTGAATTTACCCCCTTCGTATAACAAGCGACGCAGTATAATTCATGTATAAGTAAACATGCACTTCAGTTTTGCATAGCTATATCTTTGGCAGCATTTAATATCTCCATAGTGTGGTAAAGCAAATTTGAACGTTCCACCTCTTCCCATGACCATTGCCAAGGCGGAAAACTTCTGATCCTCTATCCGTACGGAATTCTTTACAAACAGAAACAAGCAGGAAGGACGTCATAAATTTCAGCGTTTGCCTACACAATTAAGAATGCTTAAGGTATGAGTTCACATCAGGTCTGCCTCATTGTCAAGAGAACCGAGGCAGAAAAATTTTCCTAGCATGAACGCGCCGGCAATTCATGGCTCCATAAAACAGTTATATCGGTACTTTTTCCTCTAGAAATTAACTGAGCTGCTATGGGATTTACCGAGTCGTAAACCTGGAGGTTTTAGCACCGATGACTGACGCTTCCGTGTATTGCAAACAGGCCTTCAGTTCTTCAGGGTTTTATAGTAAAATTCTTGAGACACCACGGGAAGCTTCCCTTAGTCAGGTATGCCTGTAAATTGAAAGACCAAACCGATATTATTTAATGTTTCTCATATATTCATCGGGTGTTTGCCTAAAATTATCCATTTAGATATTCTGATGTTCTTTTCATCCCAAGATTTATTTCCTCAATACAATACCAATTTCCTTATGATCCTGGGCAACTGTTGAACTTGACTCCACGTCGCATCTAATTTCCGTAGGTGGCAGGTTAATATGGTGAATATGACAACAAAACCTTTGGTCAAATACGGATTTTGCGTTTCCGTTGCCAGTGAAATTTGAGAGCATACCAAGAATCCTCTTATTTTTGAAAAATTAAATTTAGTATTCTTGCGAGTACTGTAACTACTGCTGTAAACAACACGTTGTATCCAAATCATTGAAATTTGGTAGTCTATTTATTATCCAATAGTATACTATTAATGGTGTTTGCTAAGTTTTGATCAAGACAAGTCTCGTACAAAATGCAAATTCTTCAGAAAGTACCGTAGATCACGAGATTGCTCGTGGAAAATCCAAAATCTGTCTAAAATAGAGCACGATATATTTCGTGAGCCGTACAATTTTTTTTAGAAAATAGATCACGAAATACTTCGTGGACAGCACAAAAGTTTTAGGAAATAGATCACGAAATACCTCCTAGACAGTCCAAATTCTGTAGGAAATAGTCAAAGAATATTTGGTCTTTAATTGGTCAAAGAAAGACCAATTAAAAAACACTAGGTGTCTTGTAATGCATATATAACTTATATAAACAATCAAAATTTTATAGAATATAAATAAAGAGATTCCTCCTGGGAGGTCCAAAATCTTGAGCAAATAGATCACGAATTATATCCTTGAGAATTTAAAATATTTGCAAATCCATCGCGAAAGTTCAGTGTAATACGATACTAGACACGATTTTCCTCACTACTTCTCATCTTTCAAGGTCGGTAGGAATGACGAGGACGTCCTGACAGACAGCCAGACGTTGATGAGGGAGTGAGAAACTTACTCCTTCAAGACACTTAGAGCGCTTCAATATTCCAGTTTTCATTAAGGGATTTCTGGATGGCAATGAAAGACGCCAGTTTGCTCTCAAACGCTCTGCATGAACAGGAAATTAATCGTGGAGTTGGAGCACGAATTGGACTTAACTGAAACTCCCCCAGCCATGCTCAAGCACAAAGTTTCCCTGGGAAGCGTTCTGTATATATGTAGTCACTTATTTAATCTGCTATACTGAAGCTCGCGTTTAGAAGACCGATTTTCATCGATCTGAAAGAGCGCACATTCGCTGAAATTTTATTGCAGTTTTCGGTTAACGCAAGAATAAATGTGTTTCAAGAGAGGGAAAATTAAGTGATATGTAATACGTCGGGTGATAGGTGGAACTCATGCACGAGGGTGCTCCCACCAATGTACATATATGGATACTAGAGTAAAAAAAAAAAAACACATTTTAAGTAGTAATGGGATCAATAAAAGGAGTGCTGCGGGAGTGAAAGACATATAATGCCAAGGTAACAGCCACAGCTCCCTACAACATAAGAAAGATGAGATTTTCTAAAATTTGATTGCAGTCACCGAACTGCTGAAGAAGCGTTAGCTTTGAGCAAGAATAGATTTTTTTATTGAATTCCGAAATATTTGCCTCTCTTCGATCGTACTTGCCTGAAACTCGACCGAAGTTGCGAATCGAGGGCTGCAATATGAAGTTCGGGAACTTTAAGATTAATCAGATGAGGTAATCTAGCTCATACTCGGCAAATCGAACTCTCCTTTTGCATCTCGATTCCGCAACCGTACTTATTCTTTGCAGAGACATCTCTTGACTTTTAAACTTCAAGTCGCTTATGTAACTTTGCTTCACTTTTAAGGAGTCCAAAGTCCCTTTGCTCTCGCATATCGCAAGCCGATTTGCACATGATAATTAAACTTGAAAGTTCGCTCCCATGGGATCTCTCTTTGATGTATTTGTTCAATTTTAAGCAAAACAACTTCATTTGCAACGACTTTGACATCAGCAGCGAGTGCGACATGGAATAACGGCCGATATTAATGGCGAACGCTTCTGTCATCACCAAAAAATCTCATTTTTCAGCCATTACTTGTATCGTTGAACTCTGCCGGCGCCGCGTCCCAGCGGATTAATTCGAATTCAATTAAAAGAAAAGCACTAAAAGTTCCGGCAATATATCGAGTTTACAACCGAGTCCTCTTTCTCTCGCTCTTTGCAGGATGTTGAGTTACGTGAAAGTTAAGAACAACCTGTGTTCCACATGCGGTAAAGCGAAATATAAAGGAATGACTGTGAAATGTCAGTACTTTTTGTTCCTTACCATTGAATATCATCGACCGGGCCCATTTCTAATGAAGTGCTATGGTCAGCTTTAAGAACACGCTGAGTGAAAAACGATCGTTAGCAATGTGAAGCATATCTCGCTTTAGCAACCAATATTGTTATTCTACTTATGGACTACTTAACTTTCAAATATAAAATAGAACACTTCGAATCATTATGTGAATTGCGTTTTCTATTTACAAGCACATTTCCTGCAGTTACCAGCATTAATTTTCCCCTATGACTCTGGGGCATGAGTCAAGTTAACCCTATACCTACCACCAAGTGTCAACTTTCCTTCACGTTTCAGATAATGCTATGCTTACGAGACGCTTGATTTGGTTCGTTGGAATAGGGCTTAGTTTGATGCAAAGTAAGGTTTCATTTTTTTTTGTCCTATAAGAGGGGCATTCCTGCATATAGTAAATAAACTGGTGATTACTGCGATTGAATAGTTATTGAAAAACCAAATTTGCTTAGAACTAGAACGCCTCATGGCGTAAGACCCTCACCTGAGAGGGGGCAATTCAACGAAGTCATTTTTGATGGCCATCTAATCATAGTTTCTCCTATGCATGCTGTATCCAACAAGGTGACGGCACGGCACCCCGTCAAGATCTCCTAATAATAACATAGGGAAACAATAGAGCGGCACAAGACAATCTACCGCGGTGGAGGCAAATTCATTGCCGTCATTTTTGTAGGCCAGCTATGATTATTTTTTTGCATGGGTTACATATAGACCAACCCCCAGACTCTCTGCAAAAACATGAACATTGCTCTACTCCTTCTACCACTTTTTGGGTGCACAGACAAATATATATATATATATATATATATACTAGAATCTTCAACGAAAACATTATCACCACGCTCACTTCTTTCGCTGGTGATAAAGGCCAGCTAGATTTCATAAACGACGTTTCAAACAACGCTAGTCAAGCCAGGAACTGACGTTTTATTCGGTCATCATATTGTTAAATTTGATTTCTGCAACAAATTGAATAGTTTTGCCAATAAAAATTAACCCTCAGAGCTATGAGCTTAAGATCAGGGCATAAGGGCTCTGCCTTTGTTGGTGCGGGCATTGACAGCTTTAAACAATTTTGTAAAGAGAGTGATTCTGTGATCGAAGATTCTCTCGTTTTTTCTTCGCCTGCTAGGCTGGTTGCGTGGGGGCTGATAACCTTATGGAGCTTCCTCCGTTCTCATATCGTCAGTCTGGTGTATTTTAATAATAATAACAAGGCAAATTGTCAAATGAACTTGGGAGGAATACTGTGCAGGTCGATCAGCCTACCAATGATAATAACGAAGCATGATACCCCGTACGTCAAACTGACGACCCAAAGATGAAAACGAATGGAAATGTATCATTGAAGAAATGTGGAACCAGTACACGGGAGTGTTTCTAATTTAGATAGGAAAAGAAAATTGGGAAATGGGAGAGAAATTATAAAAAAAGATAGCCAGCAGAAGAGAGAAAAAGTGAGAAAATGCAGTAGGCACGAAGAAAGATGTTCTGAAGGTCTGTCTAAGCCACAGGTAATCTAGAAGGGTCTCCTGGTCTAATAATACATCGTGAAAAATTTACTTTTCAGTTCAAGAAAGAGAAACTTTACCCTCTCCTGTATTCGAACTGAATGACGCTGCTCGCTAAGAAATAGTGAGAAGCAAGCCGGACCCTCTAGCAGTGATGGGTAGAATCGTAGCTATCAAGGGAAATTCCTATTCGCACAAGCAATTTCAAGAGGTTGAAAAAAAAGCCTCTCCCGTGGATACTAAGTAAAATTATTGGCTCAAAATTGCACAATGTAGCGATTCCACTGAAAGTGATGAAAACATAAGGTGGGGTGCATCTGCCAAGCTGGCCGATAAAAATAATACTCGCTATATCTACGTACGTCAGGAAAACCTGCACAATTCATCGGATTTGCATTCTCATCCCTGAATAATCGACATTTGTACTAAAGGTCATTTGTCATACACAGAAGCGACTTCAGGGGAGTTAGCAGCACAATATACACTTCATAGTTACAGCACAAAAGTGTCTTGAAGAAACAGTTTATGTATATGCACAACATATCAATAACGCCTAGACACGCTAGTACAGTTGCGAGCATAATTAAGGGACAAAAATAAAAAATTTCATGCCTCAAAAACTGTAGAAAGTTCAACGCTGAAATTTTAACACAAAAGAGTTATTGGGATACCTAATAATATGCTAAGAATTTATTACGATCCGAAGGATAAGAAAAAGTTATGTATATTTAACTTATATTTATGAATTTAGTGTGAGCAGAATTAAGGGACACTTGACAAAAAACGCAACAAAACAACAAATTCAACAAAAACCTTCATCCTTAATCAATATTTTGAGAACGATCCTTTATGTTTGATGACTTCAACACATCTTCGAGGGCAAGATTCAATTAAATTGCGGCATCGTTCAATATCAATCCTGCCCCATTCCTCT
>LQNS02278170.1:12097729-12111436 GCA_001587735.2 Parhyale hawaiensis | reverse complement strand
ACTTCTTCTCACTTCCACTCCATCTATATATTTAAGCTCCGTATATCAGCGGCAATCGATCATGCTTGGGGGCATTCATGGCGGAGATTCTTCTCCCCATCTGTTTTTATTTTTATTTTCTCTTTCTCTTTTTTCTCTTTCGTCTTCCGTTTTTTCTCCTCTCGTTTCCCCAATCCTCTATATCCTACTAATAATGTCAATAGCTCAAAGAGGCTGGGGTGTTAGTCCCGATGTCTCTTTGGGAATGGGCCTCTTGGTTCGTTTACTGCCCCCTATCTAATCTAATGTAATTATTGCGAAATAAATTTACTGAAAATCAAAAAATGTCATAAACAGTTGTTGTATGTGATTACACTTCAACCCTCAATATTTTTGCGAAGCTGTTGTGCATAGAAGTATTAGATGTATGTACTGGTTTTACCAGTTAGTACTGAATGTAAAAGAATTAAGTCATATAGCCTAAACAAAGTATGAAAGAGTAATGGGAGAACATATAAAAATGTGTTTGCAGCACTGTGCAGTCAGGCCCAGTTGAGGAACCGAAATCTGTCTTAGGGCCAGTGTCCAGTCTATGTATGGTGTGGTCTATGGGTGAATTGTTCCTTAGACGAATTTTACATTAGACAAACTTATCTTAGACGAATTTACCTGCACCCTTGAAGAACAGTATCAGTCTACTGCTTTTAAAGCTAAGAGGAATATTAACATACATCTACGCCTATGAAGTACTTTTATTGCAGAAAAAATGCGTCTCTCTGTATTTTGGTACTTTAAAAATATGACATAATCCACTCCAAATCCACGAATCGAGCATAAAAAATAAAATGCTTAGGAAAAGTTTTTAGAGACCTAACGGGTCGCAAGCAGTCAAGTTAATTGTAAAAAATCTCATCCACTTATTAACTACGTAACAATAAAAAACTTTTTACTTTAGTTCCATGAATATCAACTGTCTGTGTCTTCCCATTATTGCACTTTAAAGTAAAATGTAGAGTATAACTGTACCTAAAATCTTTTCTGAAAAGAGTAACTCCAAGGAATTGATTACTTGTATTTCTCTAGCTGGATCAGGTGAAGCTTATCATTACGAAGCCACTAATATATTGTTACGAGGGACACCATGTAAATACAATGGTATTATTGCATTACTAGTTTCTACCAATCTTTCATACAACAAAACTAGCTCATAAACATTATCCTATCATGACATTACTACCAATCTTTCATAACAGAACTAGCACATAAACATTATCCTATCATGACATTACTACCAATCTTTCATTAACAGAACTAGCACATAAAAATTATCGTATCATGACGTTACTACTAATCTTTCATTAATCGAACCAGCACATAAACACTATCGTATCATTACATTACTGCTAATCTTTCATTAACAAGACCAGCCCATAACACGATAAACACAATCATCACTCTCTGCTACACAAAGCGCCAGCCAATCCGTAAATACCACCTAAAATGAGCACCAGGCCTTCTCTCTGCGCTACATTTGAGAGCTCCTCAATCTTGCTTAAATCCCCCAGTAAATTAGGCTACTTTCGCTTGCTCGACATCGGCAGCGTAATTCATTAACGAGCCGTGTGGACTTCGCGGAGATTGTATCTTAGTGCACGTATATATGCTTCTTGTGCCTGTGCAAGGGACTCAGAAGTTTGCGGCATCGAGTTAAATATAGTACACATGGAAAAAATAATAATACTTTATAATCAACGAAATAAGTTTAATTAGTAAACAATCGGGATAAATCAGTTATTGGTAGTACACTACTGAAATATTTGCATCAAGGGAAAATCTTCAATTAATAGAACTGTGTTGATGCGCCAATGCAAAGCAACTAATTAGATACATCTGCATTACTGTCCATAGATCAATTAACGCAATTACATTAGGGCACAGCAGCAAATCAAATGTAGTTAGTTCAAGCCAAAACACGATATTAATATCTCTGCGTCAATGGGAGAGAATCAAACAACTATACGTACACATCTGCATCAAAGTAAAAGAGTCAATCAAACATATCAGCACTAAGGTAAACCAATCATAACAACATACTTGCAGTAAGACAAAACAATCAAATAAACAAATACGGCAATTAATTAGTTAGCCCCATACAGAAAACCCTTCTTTCTCTTGAGAATACGTCTATTAATGCCATAAAAAACGGACAGTATGCACTAAAAATAAGTTAACCACATATGCATCAAAGTCAGCCTATCGATACGGTAGCACAGATGAACATGTACACAAACAAAAACTACCCCCCATAAGCTGACGCGTAATAGCCCGTTGAACAATACATCACACGAAAAGGGACCGCTTAAAATCGTTTCAAATTTCTCTTGGCAGCTTTTTGTGCTCTTAAAAGCGCCCAAAGCTTTTCATCGGTAAACTTTGCACTTCTAGAAATCTCTCAACGAGTTCTGTGTGGATGAATTGGTGCTGCCAAGAATTCCAATCTCGCCGGTTCGAGTCAAGGGAATCAGAAAGGTCTATAAATTTCTTATAGAGGCTCAGAATTGCTCGCATCAAACACTGCAGCGTCCCTGAACTTATCCTTTACCCCTGAACGGATAAAGCAACTCGCCGGAATTCTTGCTTTCATTTCGATGATCTCAAAACCGCAAAGAATTTTTTTCAATTTCCGATATTGAAATGCAAGCGACGCGGCATTTAGTGAACTGTTGGGCTATAAATATAGAAGACTGCATCGCCATATTCACTTGTGATGTGTACATGGCATTTACGTCAATACGTTGAATATAGCAGCCGCTGCAGTTAGGTAAGAGACAACACTAGATAACATGAATGAAAGGTTTAGTTTGAGATTAATTCTATGATTAGTAACAGTGCACAAACGAAAGAGCATCAATGTTAATGACAGCAAAACACTGCGCAGCAACATGCAAAATGACAGCACTGAATAACGCGAAGGAAGGCTATGTTTGAGATTAATGTTGTATTTAGAAACGATGCAATCGTGAAAGAGCTTCATGCTAATTAAGGCAATTCAGTCCACGATTGAAACAGATCGCTGAGTATTACGTGAGATAGAAACGCTATTGCGATAAATTTTATAAATAAACTGAACACAAATTTTCTGAGTTCTCGATTTCAATCTATACTATAATAAGAGAGCTGTCTGTCAGTCCGTCCGTCCGTCCGTCCGTCCGTCCGTCTGTCCGAAGCCTTATTTTTCCCCTATCTAATACTGAAGAAAAAAATTCCGAGGTACCCAATTTTTTTTGTTGCGGAGAGGGTATCNTTCCAATCTCGCCGGTTCGAGTCAAGGGAATCAGAAAGGTCTATAAATTTCTTATAGAGGCTCAGAATTGCTCGCATCAAACACTGCAGCGTCCCTGAACTTATCCTTTACCTCTGAACGGATAAAGCAACTCGCCGGAATTCTTGCTTTCATTTCGATGATCTCAGAACCGCAAAGAATTTTTTCAATTTCCAATATTGAAATGCACGCGACGTGGCATTTAGTGAACTGTTAGGCTATAAATATAGAAGACTGCATCGCCATATTCACTTGTAATGTGTACATGGCATTTACGTTAATACGTTGAATATAGCAGCCACTGCAGTTAGGTAAGAGACAACACTAGATAACATGAATAAAAGGTTTAGTTTGAGATTAATTCTATGATTAGTAACCGTGCACAAACGAAAGAGCTTGAATGTTAATGACAGCAAAACACTGCACAGCAACATGCAAAACGACAGCACTGAATAACGCGAAGGAAGGCTATGTTTGAGATTAATGTTGTATTTAGAAACGATGCAATCATGAAAGAGCTTCATGCTAATTAAGGCAATTCAGTCCACGATTGAAACACATCGCTGAGTATTACGTGAGATAGAAACGCTATTGCGATGGATTTTATAAATAAACTGAACATAATTTTTTGAGCTCTCGATTTCAATTAAAATCATTCACAAGAGAATTTGTAAATAGAGTGGACGTATAAAGTGTAATATCGATATTACTTTTCATCGGCCCATTTCATTTAGGAAGTTGGGATTCTCTTGATGATGATTTTTCGGTTGAAACCAAATTTGTTGGAATATTGGGTGTCAACCGATGCATCTCAATATTTTGATTAATTTAAACTGTAATATAGTTAAACACCATATATTTTATTAAATTAAACTAAAAAAAAACTCTCATACCAGAAATTCTTCGGAGCATTGAGTAAAAATGTACTTAGCTAATTTCAGCACCACATGCAAATCAGTTAATCAATCAACTTTTTTATTCAGTATACACTGAGATAAGTTACAAATGCTTGAAACGTCGCTTCTGACTAGGGCTTAATGAGACACAGTATTAGTGAACGGCTATGTTGATCAGCTTGTAGCCATTAAGAGTAATCTTTACCCAGGAGTTAGTCGATATTTCTCTCCTGGTTTGGAGACTGAAGGAGTATTTCCTTGTTTTGACTTTCAGGCAGTCAGTATTATACGTATGAGTAAATATCACGCTCGCAATGGTTAACATTTCCGCCCCGGTGAAATATGTCATTATAAGCCACTTGAAAGCGCCCAATGAACTTCTGCTTGAAAAATTCGCATAAACCAAATTACAATAGAAGTAATAGCGGTAGCTCCGAAACAGCTGACGTCTGACTTCTACAGAACAGTAACCAAACGCTCTTGCAGGCATGTTACCCACCGCGTGAAGCTTCCACATTTCTGTCTCAATATCATGATCATCACGAAGATCGTCAGTGAGTTTATGACACAGATAAGACAAGCGGTTTACAGAAGAGAGTTTTACGCAACTGAGACGACTGACTTTATCGGTAGACAAGTTTCCTTTCCTATGTTTAATTTGCAGCATACCAGGATAACAGTAGGTGCTACATTCAATGCAATGTTTGCTACATTCGTTCTCGCAAATGGAAAGTAGTTTTTGTAAGGCAGAACCATGTCATCAACGTGGCTGAGGGAATTTACATCGTTACCATGTAATGTGGCATCGTTTCCCAGCTGTATTACGCACGATGTGAATACCTTCAATGAAGTTATTGTAGAGAATGGGGGAGAGTAACCCTACCTGTCCTCCCTGTCTCATAAATAAGTTATGCCAGTCCTCTCGAAACTTCATAGCCCGCCGTATGGCATAACCTCATGCGAATGCACTTTAACAGGCAACGTGCCACAATCAGAAGTTTCCTCTGGAGTGGAACATGCACTTTACTGTCGCCTATACATCCTCGCATTCGCTTCGCTATAGGAGGCAGTAAAGAAAACTTATATGCGAGGCATCTCGACTTTGAGCGTTGAGAAAATTTTCTTAGGGAAGCTGGTGAACTCTGCTGGCAATATGTAATGACAGCCGGGATGTTGCATAACAGTTCAAACTCTCTCTCTCTCTCTCTTATGTCTAGAACCAAGTTTTCGAAAAGACAGCAAAGAAACTAAATAATAAATATTTAGCATCGTGTAAGGAGTAGCCGAGATCCACTACACTATTATTCTAAGTGAGGCCTCGATGAAAACTTTCTGCCCGTAAACTGCAAAAAATTAGATTCTGAAAACTGAGTTCGAATTCATACAAGGTAACTTATATATAATGCCATGCCTTTTTGCACGAGTGGAGACACTAAATAAGTAAATGAATATCTAAATAGCATTCCTTGGATTGTATAATAGTCCTTTGACATTTTAGACATTAAATTAACATATTATTTTTCGATCGAGCTTGCCATCGCCCAAAATATACAATGTTCAGATTACAGCGAAGAACATTTATTTATCAAAATGGAGCTTAAAAGGACTCTTGGTAACACTCGGAACCTCGAGTACATAGGTAGTAAGCTGGATCCCGCAATGCCCTCTACTGACGAGACAATGACTTCCATCCAATATTTAAAGTGGTCTAGTCGCATCTGACAGGGGCTTCGTTCTGTGCAAGCATCTGCCTGTCCATTAAATTTTCAAATACGAGCAGCACCCTGCGTCCTACAGAGACTCTTGCAAAATTAATTCTGCGTACTCAGCAGGATGCAACCTTTTATTAAATTACTAGCTGTCTGCTCCAGCCTCTTTAATTCTGCAAGGTAGCAGACTGGTTTAAGTTCATATCAAAGCGAAGCGTTATCCTGACATTCCTTCGATGCGGCACGATGCCACCTCTTTTCAAGATAATTTCCTTCAGTCATTTCTCTTCTCGATGCAGTGCTTCTCAAAGAAGAGTTGCAGCGGCCTAAAAGCTAGCAACTCCAGAAAGCATCGCAACTCGTAGAGGTTTGAAAAGCTTTCTCTCGAGCAACTGGCCCAAGTCATTAAATCAGAAATAAAGTACTTCTCTGTCGTTCACCAAAGACCTGCTTTTTGGTCTTCCGTAAACCGCAACAAATCCAAAACTTTGGAAGCTTTCTTTGAGGCCATAACTTCGTTGGGAGATCCGTGGCTCTGTCTGCCCTGGAAGCGCCATCTTCTGAACAACTTAGAGCTCCAGGCCATCCTGCATGAGGCAGCTTTTGTTTTCTGCTCTGATCATTGCTTGAAAGTTATTAGTATTTTTACTAGTGGGGCCTGTGAGAATTCTACAGAACAACAGAAAATTTGTGCCCATGACTTCAATTTGAAAACACTGTTAATGAAAGTGAATATGAACCAGACGCGCTTGCCCTTTCTGCAGTATTTTCATCGGATCCAAACCTATGCGGCTAGTCAAATCAGCAGCATAAAATCAAACTCTTTCCCCAGTCTGGGTAAATAAACAGCCAGCTGAAATTCCCCTATCTAATCTAAGAAAAAGTGAAACGAACGTACAACAAATAAACAGAGGAAGAAGAAATGAGAATTTCATTTTGTAAGGATACAAGGCACGTTGATTGTTCATCCATGTATACCATCAACTTTTCCATAGCTTGTTATAACATACGGCGTATCAAATTACATCAGATTCTATTTGCTATTCAAAAACGCATCGCGGTTAGACGGAATGCACCTTAATTCATATTAAATTTAAAAAAAACTGTCCATCGCTAGAAGATGCGGTAAGACAAGTTATCTTATGTAAAAATCAAATTTTTAGATAATATACCTTAATATAGAAGGGGTTGATAAAAGTAAATTTTTCATAAGGTGTGTTTCATAAGCAATAGATACATTAAAATGTCAACTATCACTGACAATATAATCTTAATTTTGCTACAAAAATGTATTATAACTCGTCAGAGTTATATATAGTATAAAAATTGTAAGATATGAGGTCATTTTTACGTAAGCGCCAAATAAATTCAAATTTAGCTATATTTTATTGAACACTTCCCTTATGATACTAAAAAATACGTTCGTACTGTTTCAATGAGAGGCAAAGCGCTCAAGAATTATTATCTACCGATGTCACAAGTAATCTATATTGTTTTATCACTTGTCCTCCGTTGGTTAGTTAGTTAGCTAAGTACTTATTTAATATGACCGTGACTCTTTCATCAGTATTAGATAGGGAAAATTAGGGACTTCTTGAGTTGTCCTTGATACGACCTGGAAAGGGACTGGTGGCGGAAGGAGTCCAGTTCAAATTTAAGTTGCTACTGCTCACAGGTCTTGGGTAAAGGATTCACTGCGTGACTTGAAACATTTTTCAAAATTCGTATGTGTTATACGGGTCCGAGGAGGAACAATGCTTTTCTTCAGTAGAATTTCCAGAGGTTCCTTCACTATTAGATGGGAGAAAATTAGGAAGCTACTGATGAACTTGGCGGCAACAGTGCAGTGGGACCAGATGATGCGCCTGCAAAAATCCTTAAGATGTGCATGCTAAGCATCTCTTACCCTCTATACCTTATGTGGTGAAAATCAATGGATGATGGAGTAATTGCACTCACCTACAAGCACGCGATTATTTCACCTATTCCTAAAGCTGGAAATAGCATGGATCCAGCCAACTTTAGACCTGTCTCCCTGGCCAGCCACGTAGTGAAGACGTTTGAAAGGGTGGTTAGAAAACACCTAGTACATTATTTAGAAAGCAATAACCTGCCTACATCAAATCAACATGGCTTTCGCCATAAACGTTTAACCACTTCGCAGCTGCATGAGCATCATGACTCTTTTCTCGAACTACTATGCCAAGGCAAAAGTGTGGACGTAATATATTTAGATATTGGCAAAGTATTCCATAAAGTAGACCATGGAATACTGGTACTCAAACTCTTCAACATGGGCATCAGTGGAATATGTAACAGATGGATCGAAGCTTTCCTGACAAACCGAACCCAAAGCGTAATTATAAATAATAAAGTGTCCAAACGACAGCCGATACTTAGTGGAGTCCCACAAGGCACCGTACTTGGTCCAATACTCTTTCTCATCATGATAAATGATATGGGGCACCAATGCAATTTTGCCGTTCCCTCGTCGTTCGCTGATGACACACTGATATCAGCAGCGGTTCAATCAATGGCAGACGTACGGAATGTGCAACTAGACCTAACCAACATCTTTCACTGGACATCGGTTAACAACATGACCTTCAACGAATCAAAATTTGAACTTTACGATACGGAAAAACACTTCTATCTTACTGAATCTACGTCCTACACGACGAGAGATGGGAGTGAAATCGAGAGACAGTATATTTTAAGAGATCTTGGGTTGAGAATACAAGATAATGCCCCTTTTGAAGATCACGTGGCTCGAGCTGTTACCATAGACAAGAAGTGGAGCGGATGGCTGCTTCGAACGTTCTCTTCACGAGAGGCAGACACAATGCTCATTTTATGGAAACAACTGATACTGGCAAGGATTGAATACTGTTCACCTCTTTGGATGCCGAGCAAACGGAAAGACTTACAGCGCCTCGAGGCGATCCAGAGATCGTTCACTGCCAAAATCCGAGGCATGAAAGACTTAAACTATCACAAAAGACATGCTCAATTTCAAATGTACTCACTTGAAAGGAGATTCGAGAGCATTACGATCATATATTTTTGGAAAATCCTAGAAGAAATTACTGTCAACGTCAATGGGCGAATCCAGGCCAGACACTCAGACCGTATTGGTCGCACTTGTGACGTGCGACTTCCGATCAAAACTGGTGGTGACGCAGTGGCCACCAAATATTCTAATAGTTTCGCAGTTCGAGGGGTGGGGGAAATTATTCAACAATACGCCACGTCACATCCGAAATGTCACAGGTACAGAGACTGCGAAATTTAAAAACTTACTCGACGCATGTTTCCTGAAAGTGCCAGATAAACCTGCTGTGAGCGGCTAAGTGAACTGTGGGGATAACTCGCTGTTAGCCACCCCGCTGGTCACGGACTGCAGCATCACTTTTGCACAAAATGGGTGGCGTGCATAACGTCACTGGACCTAGTTCGAAGTATCATCAAATGTACTGGACTGAGATATTACTTACATTACTTTTGTTCTGTGGAATTTCCACGGGTTCTAGTAGTACTTTCTAACGTAAATACGATGTTTATGACGTGTAATACGTTTACTACTACTTTGACGGTGAGTCATCCTGGACGTAAGTTTCAGTACACATTGTCATGCATCAAGTTTTTAAATTTAAGATCTACCTATATCATAACATCTTCTCACCACATACCTTGCCCGTGTTTGCTCATTTTCATTGTGTTTCGAGATCATGATAAGCCCCCTTTAACTCTTACCGTTTCCATCAAATCACAATTTTCTTAGAAATAGCAAAGTTTACATCTTGACCGATCAGTCCTTGTTCGATGGGAATGGATTGATGGCACGGAGGAAATAGAAAAGGAGTGAGTCTCAGGTCTTTACTCCTGTCAGATAAAAAAGTAAAATTTACCAGTTCTGGCTTTGATGACACCCTCGTGCTAAAAAGCATTGCGGTAGATGGTGCTGCAGCCTCTGAGGAAAAATCTGAAGTATGATTTGGCTTACGGTTTCAGCCGTAAGCTGAAATTATTATTGTTAGCTTGTTAGCTTCCAGTATTAGATGGGCGAAAATAGGGGATCCTTGATACAGTCTCGGGGAGTGACCACGGTGCTCATCACACCAGACTTTGGTGAGTTTGCTAACTGCCCTACCAGCTATTTCTCGGAAACTTCCAGGCGGATTTTGACGCTCTTTAAAAGCTAAGCTATCTCTAAGCACTCTTTACAGCCATTTCAGCCACTTGATATCAGTAATTTCGCTGCTTTCTTAGAGTGGTGGCAGAAAAAAGCTTATGCTTAATCCTTTTATATTACCAGCTAGTTGATGAGCTTTGAAAAATCTCAACTTAGACACAAGGAATGGCACAATTCACGTAATAGTCGAAGAACTGTAATGAAGACAACAGTATCTACTGTACATTATAAGTCTGCTTGTCCCTCAGTTAGGTACTTAGTTATTTAGGACGTTAGTTCAATCGTGACCCTTTTATCGGTATTAAATAGGGGAAAAATAGGGCATCCTCGGAAGGGGTCCCTGGGAAGAGATCAATACAAGGAGTCAAGCTCAAATTTACACTGCTTATGTTCCCAGGGCTTAGGTAGAAGATTCACTGCCAGACTTGGAACATTATCTAACCTTCGAAGGCATGATACAGGTTCAAGGGCTTCATAATATTAATTAACAGTTGTTGTGTTCTGTAGAATTTTCACAGGATCCTTCACTATGAGATAGGGAAAAATAAGGATGATACGGATCTGCGATATCACCCAAGAACATCGCTTTTGTTCTGTGGAATTTCCACAGGTTCCAGCTGGTATATATATTTGGTATCTCCTTCCTTGGCTGGAATTTACATGTTTCCAGGCAGCTTTAATTTTCAAAATATGATTCAGAACCAAATCCACTTTCGCATTAACTGTATCTACAGTGGGTGCAGCTTGATTATGCAAATCGTATTTTTGCAATAGAAATTAGTTTTTCAAGTATTACTGCCGAAATTTTTATGTAATTAGTTTTAGCATGGTTCTCTCCTCACTTATAGGTGATATTCGTAGCAATATTCACCTCAATAATTCTGCTTTTAGGAAAACTAGAAAAGCTGTGCTTTTAGGTGTCCGGCTTGATTACGCACATGTAAAAAAAAAATAATGGTCTCTGCTGTTTCAAGCACTTTTATTTAACAAATATAGAATCGAAATGAACAGAGAAATCAATAAACTAGAAGGTAACGTAAACACAACTGGTAAAATGCTCTTCATTTCACCTCAGTAGTTAACATAGCCTACTCCATTTTTCAGGATCTTCAGGAGACGCTTGTCGACAGATGAAGTCAGATTAAACACTTCACAAAGCTTGATCGACCCCCGTCAACCTCAATTGCATTCCAAAGAGCATCCAGGCTGCTATATTGCTTTCCATCAGCATATATGTTCTGCTTAATGATAGCCCTTAAATTATTAATGGGGTTTAAATCGGGACTGTTGGGGGCAAAGCCACCAAATTGCGTTCATTGAAGCCGTGATCCGAGAATCATCTCTTTGTATAACGGGACTTGTGCGCTAATGCATTATCCCGCTGAACTACTAAAGATTTTCTATTCAACAAAGTTTGCTCTTCCTACCAAGGAACAACGTATTCCTTAATAAGCTAGCATTATCGCTTGGAATCTGTTTTTAGCCCTTCTAGCACCCTAAACGATCCAATAATCTTATTTCATATATGATTCCAGCCCAGAACGTCACCCCTCCGCCGCCTTGCTGTCGGCGAATCCGGGTTACTATAGGGCACCCTTTTAATACCGAACCAGACGACCATGCGTCTGGTCCATCCAGCGTGGCGCGACATTCATCGGTGAAAACAACGTTTATGAAATTCATTTCAACATATTTTTTCAACCCATTGAACACGCTTTTCCCGATTAAGTTTGCCCAGTGGAGGCTTTTTAGCCGGGTTCTTTACTTTTCCAAGGCTCCTCAGCGTCTCACACCTCGAAGTTTTTCTCATTTGCTGTGCTCCAGCTGCATCAAAATTCTTTTGTTAGAAGAATGAGGTGTTCTAACCATCTCCCTAGCAAGTTGGCGCTTATCCCTACCGGCAAGTTTCCCTTAAGCTCTTTCAGGTACTTTCCTACATATTACATATGCTTTGAATGTTCAATGATCTCTGTTCATTTTTTGAATATTTCGATGGTAGTCATTCTCTTGCTAAGCATTGATGCGATTTTCAGTCGATCAGAATAAATTAACCCAATTTTTTCCCCATTTTTGAACACTTGCATAATCAGTCGGACTCCTAAAAACATCACTTTAGTAATTTTCCTAAAAACAAGATTATTGAACTGAATATTGCTACGTATATTACCTCAAAAGGAAGAAATTATCTTGATTAAACGAGTTACATCAAAATGTCAGCAGTAAGACTTAAAAAATACAATTTTTATTGTAAAAATACGATTTCCATCATCAAGCCCCCTATTGGAGAATACATTTCTGCGCGGGATATAAATACTTCCAACGTCACTCGGAGGAAATGTAATTCCACTAAATTCATTTCCTCCGAGGTTTCTCTGTATTTTCTATCATATTAATCAGCTTGAAGCTCCGTACGTCCGTCCGTCCATGTGTCTGCACGTTACATTTTCAGCATTATTTAGGGGAACATTCAACTTTCAAGAACGGCTGATTTTTCCTGGAAGGAAGTTCAACCATAGCTGTCTTCTTTTTAGCTTCTTCAAAAATTTTCAGTTTCTAGGCAAAGACATGAACCTCATTTCAACCGTACCATATCTACCGTTTTTCATTTTTTTACTACATATTATGCTCACTTTGCTGGTGGCGGATGACATTCTTAATAGGGTCAGATGAGTAGCCAGGATATGGCACGGGAGAACAGAGCGGGTAGTGATGGACATTTTGGCTATAAAGTATTTTTTGAAGCGAATATACGATGTCTAATGAAATACAATAACATGTTCAGGAGAGTGGGTTACTCTGCTGCGACTGAAGCCCTTAATAATGTAAAAAAAAATCAGATACGCAGATAAAAATTGCAACCTGTAAGATTATAGAGGGCTAAATTATCTGTTAACTGTTGGCAACAGAGTTAAAAAAATCTTTACAAATACATAAAAGAAAAATGCAAGAAATACAGTCGTACCTTATGTATTTATCAAGATACAAATACGAACTTCATTGCTAACAGAACATATACGAGATTCACAGGTGAAATCAGAATACTAAGCGAGGTTACACGAGGTATAATGATGTATGGGAGACGGACTGTCAGTAGACAGGGTTATGCGAAATTCATTAGTTTAGATGAGGTGGGTTAATTAAGTTAGAAGCGCTGCCTCATGTCTAACTAAGGTAAGTGAAAACATTAATTAACCATAGAATTTCCCCGGGTCCCGCTAGTCTATTACATTATTCTGTTGAGACTCCGTACGTCCGTCCATTCATCCGTCCATGTGTCTGCATGTTACGCGTTTTAGTATTAGGTATGGAAAATTGAACATGTAAGAAGCTCTGATTTCCGTTTGAAGAAATTTCAACCATAAATATCTTCTTTTCGCTTCTAGAAATAATTTTCAGTCAATTTTGAAGCAAAGACAGAAAGATCAAATCATCCGTATCATACCTACCGCTTTTCTTCTTATGTTCACTCTGCTGGTGACGGATAATATTCTCAGTAATGTACGTAGGGCTGGTGAACTCTTCCATCCCATTGAAAATGAATGGGACGGAATTGGCTACTGTCACCCAACAACGTGACTTAGGAATCACTATTACAAACAAACTACAACA
>LQNS02278170.1:12035955-12063575 GCA_001587735.2 Parhyale hawaiensis | reverse complement strand
ATTGGCCAATTCTTTATTTTGCGGCAATTCTGCAGTTCATTTCGGCAATGTACAACTCATTTCGACTGGTGTGACTCATTTCGGCAGTCCTACGACAATATTACTGCGATTATTTTTGCCTGGGAAGCGCTCCAGAATTATTATCTACCGATGTCACAAGTAATCTATATTGTATTATCACTTGTCCTCCGTTAGTTAGTTAGTTAGTTAGCTAAGTACTTATTTAATACGACCGTGACGCTTTCATCAGTATTAGATAGGGAAAATTAGGGACTCCTTGAGTTACCCTTGATAGGACCCTTGATACTGCTCGCAGGTATTGGGTAGAAGATTTACTGCGTGATTTGGAACATTTTTCAAAATTCGTATGTATTACACGGGTCCGAGGAAGAACAATGTTTTTCTTCAGTAGAATTTTCAGAGGTTCCTTCAGTATCAGATGGAAGAAAATTAGGATGCTACTGATGAACTTAGAGGCAACAGTGCAGCGGGACGAGATGATGCGCTAGCAAAAATCCGTAAGATGTGCAAGCTAAGCATCTCCTACCCTCTATACCTTATGTGGCGAAAATCAATGGATGATGGAGTAATTGCACTCACCGACAAGCACTCAATTATTTCCCCTAATCCTAAAGCTGGAAATAAATATCATGGATCCAGCCAAATTTAGACCTGTCTCCCTGACCAGCCAAGTAGTGAAGACGTTTGAAAGGGTGTTTAGAAAATACCCAATACATCATTCAGAAAGCAATAACCTGCCTACATCAAATCAACATGGCTTTCGCCATAAGCGTTCAACCACTTCGCAGCTGCTTGAGCATCGACCTAATATGCCAAGGCAAATCTGTGGACGTAATATATTTAAATATTGGCAAAGTATTCCATAAAGTAGACCATGAAATACTGCTACTCAAACTCTTCAACATGGGCATCAGTGGAAAATGTATTATATTAGATGGATCGAAGCCTTCCTGACAAACCGAACCCAAAGCGTAATTAAAAATAATAAAGTGTCCAAACGACAGCCGGTATTCAGTGGAGTCCCATAAGGCACCGTGTTTGGTCCAATGCTCCCTCATCGTGATAAATGATATGGGGCACCAATGCAAGTTTGCCGAACCCTCATCGTTCGCTGATGACCCACGTATGTTAGCAGCGGTACAATCAATTACAGACGTACGGAATGTGCAACTAGATCTAACCAACATCTTTCACTGGCCATCGGTTAACAACATGATCCTCAACGAATCAAAATTTGAAATTTTATGATACGGAAAAAACTTCTCCCTAACTGAATCTACGTCCTACACGACGAGAGACGGGAGCGAAATCTAGAGAAAGTAAATTTTAAGGGATCTTGGGGTGAGAATACAAGATAATGCCCCTCTTGAAGATCACGTGGCTTGAGTTGTTACCATAGGCAAGAAGTGGAGAGGATGGGTGCTTAATTCGAACTTTCTCTTCACGAGAGTCAGAAACAATGCTCACCTTATGGAAACAACTGATACTGCAAAGGATTACATACTGTTCACCTCTTTGGATATCAAGTAAACGGAAAGACTTAGAGTGCCTCGAGGCTATTCAGAGATCGTTCACGGCCGAAGATTTAATCTATCAGTAAAGACTTGCTCAACTACAAATGTACTCTATTCAAAGGAGATTCGAGCGCTTTACGATCCTATATGTTTGGAAAATTCTAGAAGGAATTACTATCAACGTTAATGGACGAATACAGGCCAGACACTCAGACCGTATTGGTCGCACTTGTAACGTGCGCATTCCGATCAAAACTGGTGGTGACGCAGTGGCCTCAAAGCATTCTAATAGTTTCGCAGTTCGGGGGGCGAGATTATTCAACAAAATGCCACGTCACATCCGAAATGTCACCGGTACAGAGACTGCAAAACTTAAAAACTTACTGGATGCATGTATACTGAAGGTGACAGATAAACCTGCTGTAAGCGGCTACGTGAACTGAGGGGATAACTCGCTGTTAGCCATCCCCCTGGTCACGGACTCCAGCATCACTTCTGCACAAAATGGGTGGCGTGCAGAACGTCACCTGGACCTCGTCCGAAGTATCATCAAAGGTACTGGACTGAGATATTACTCACATTACTTTTGTTCTGTGGAATTTCCACAGGTTGTAGCTAGTACTTTCTAACGTAAACACTATGCTTATGACGTGTAATACGTTTACTATTAATTTGACGGTGAGTCATCCTGGACGTAAATTTCAGTACACATTGTCATACATCACGTTTTTAAATTTAAGATCTACCTACATATATCATAACATCTTCTCACCACATTCCTTACCCATATTTGCTCATTTTCATTGTGCTTCGAGATCATGATAAGCCTCCTTTAACTCTTACCGTTTCCATCAAACCACAATTTTCTTAGAAATAGCAAAGTTTAAATCTTCACCGATCGGTCCTTGTTCGATGGGAATGGATTGATGGCACTGAGGAAATAGAAAAGGAGTGAGTCTCAGGTGTTTACACCTGTCAGATGAAAAAGTAAAATTTACCAGTTCTGGCTTTGATGACACCCTCGTGCTAAAGAGCATTGCGGTAGATGGTGCTGCAGCCTCTGAGGAAAAATCTGAATTATGATTCGGCTTACGGTTTCAGCCATTTATTTGTTAGCTTCCAGGATTAGCTGGGCGAAAATAGGGGATCCTTGATACAGTGTCGGGGAGTGACCACGATGCTCATCACGCCAGACTTTGGTGAGTTTGGTAAATGCGCTTCCAGCTATTGCTCGGAAACTTCCAGGCGGATTTTGACGCTCTTTAAAAACTAAGCTATCTCTAAGCACACTTTACAGCCGTTTCAGCCACTTGATATCAGTAATTTCGCCGCTTTCTAAGAGTGGCAGAAAAAAGCTTATGCTTAATCCTTTTATATTACCTGCTAGTTGATGAGCTTTTTTGAAAAATCTTAACTTAGACACAAGGAATGGCACAATTCATGTAATAGTTGAACTGTAATGAAGACCACAGTATCTACTGTATATTATAAGTCTGCTTGTCCCTCAGTTAGGTACTTAGTTATTTAGGACGTTAGTTCGATCGTGACCCTTTTATCGGTATTAAATAGGGGAAAAATAGGGCATCCTCGGAAGGGGTCCTTGGGAATAGATCAATAGAAGGAGTCAAGCTCAAATTTACGCTGCTTATGTTCCCAGGGCTTAGGTAGAAGATTCACTGCCAGACTTGGAACATTATCTAACCTTCGAAGGCATGTTACAGGTTCAAGGGCTTCATAATATTAATGAACAGTTGTTGTGTTCTGTAGAATTTTCACAGGATCCTTCACTATTAGATATGGAAAAATAAGGATGATACGGATCTGTGATAACGTCGAAGAACCTTGCTTTTGTTCTGTGGAATTTCTATCGGTTCCAGCTGGTATATATATTTGGTATCTCCTTCCTTGGCTGGAATTTACATGTTTCAAGCAGCTTTAATTTTCAAAATATGGTTCAGAAACAAATCCGCCTATGCATTAACTGTATCTACAGCGAGTGCTTGATTATGCAAATCGTATTTTTGCAATAGAAATTGTTTTTTTCAAGTTTTATTGCCGAAATTTTTATGTAATTAGTTTTAGCAAGGTTCTCTCCTCACTTATAGGTGATATTCGTAGCAATATTCACCTCAATAATTCTGCTTTTAGGAAAACTAGAAAAGCTGTGTCCGGCTTCATTACGCACATGTAAAAATTAAGGGTCTCTGCTGTTTCAAGCACTTTTATTTAACAAGTATAGAATTAAGATGAACAGAGAAATCTATAAACTAGAAGGTAACGCAAACACAACTAGTAAAATAATTTTCATTTCACCTCAGTAGTTAACGTAGCCTACTCCATTTTTGAGGATCTTCAGGAGCCACTTGTCGACAGATGAAGTCAGATTAAACACTTCACAAAGCTTGATCGACCCCCGGCACCCTGAATTGCATTTCAAAGAGCATCCAGGTTACTATATTGCTTTTCATCTGCATAAATGTTCTGTTTAATGATAGCCGTTAAATTATAAATGGGGTTTAAATCGGGACTGTAGGGAGGCCAATCCACCAAATTGCGTTCTTTGAAGCCGTGATCCGTGAATCATCTCTCATACATTATGCCGCTGAAATACTGAAGATTTTCTGTTCAACAAAGTTTGCTCTTCCTACCAGGGAACAACGTATTCCTTGACAAGCTGTCATTATCCCTTGGAATCTGTTTTTACCCCTTCTAGCACCCTAATCTATCCAATAATCTTATTTCATTTGATTCCAGCCCAGAACATCACCCTCCGCCGCCTTGCTGTCGGCGGATCCGGGTTCCTATAGGGCACCCTTTTAATGCCCAACCAGACGACCATGCGTCTGGTCCATCCAGCGTAGCGCGGCATTCATCGATGAAAACAACGTTTATGAAATTCATTTCAACATATTTTTTCAGCCCATTGAACAAGCTTTTCCCGATGAATTTTGCCCAGTGGCGGTTTTTTAGCTGGGTTCTTTAGTTTTCCAAGGCTCCTCAGCGTCTCACACCTCGAAGTTTTTCTCATATGCGGTGCTCCAGCTGCATCAAAATCGTTTTGTTAGAAGAATGAGGTGTTCGAACCATCTTCTTAGCAATTTGGCGCTTATCCCTATCGGCAAGTTTCCTTAAATGAGCTCTTTCAGGTACTTTCCTACATATTACATATGCTTTGATTCTTCAATGATCTCTGTTCATTTTATTTCGATGGTAGTCATTCCATTGCCAAGCATTGATGTGATTTTCAGTCGATCAGAATCAATTAACCCAATATTTTTCACATTTTTGAACACTTGCATAAACAGTCGGACGCCTAAAATCAACACTTTTTAAATTTTCCTAAAAACAAGATTATTTAACTGAATTTTGCAACGTATATCACCTCAAAAGGAAAAAATTATATTGATTAAACGAGTTACATCAAAATTTCTGCAGTAAAACTTGAAAAACATAATTTTTATTGCAAAAATACGATTTCCATAATCAAGCCCACCTAGTGTTGAATACATTTCGCCACGGGATATAAATACTTCCAACGTCACTCGGATGAAATGTATTTCCACTAAATTCATTTCCTTCGAGGTTTTTTTTCATTATCTATCATATCATTCAGCTTGAAGCTCCGTACGCCCGTCTGTCCATCCATGTGTCTGCACGTTACACTTCTCAGCATTATATAGGGGAAAATTCAACTTGCAAGAAGCGCTGACTTTTCTAGGAAGGAAGTTCAACCATAGCTGTTTTCTTTTAGCTTCTTGAAAAGTTTTCGATTTCGAGGCATAGACACGAAGCTCATTTCATCCGTATCATATCTACCGTTTTTCGTTTTTTTTTTTTTCACAACATATTATGTTCACTTTGCTGGTGGCGGATGACATCCTTAATAGGGTCAGATGAGTAGCAAGGATATATCACTGGAGAACAAAGCGGGTAGGGATGGACATTTCGGCTATAAAGTATTTTTTGAAGTGAATATACGATGTCTTATGAAATACAATAACATGTCCAGGACAGTGGGTTACGCTGCTGCGACTAAAGCCCTTAATAATAGCAAAAAATCAGATACGCCAATAAAAATTGCAACTTGTAAGATTATATAGGGCTAAATTATCTGTTAGCTGTGAGCAACAGAGTTAAAAAAAAGTGGTGCAAATATATAGAAGAAAAATGCAAGAAATACCGTCGTACTTTGTGTATTTATTAAGATACAAATGCGAACTTCTTTACTAACAGAACATATACGAGATTCACATGTGAAATCAGCATACTAAGAGAGGTTACACGAGGAATCAGGATGTATGGGAGACGGACCGTCAGTAGACAGGGTTAAGCGACGGACATCAATATAGATGAGGTGGGTTAAGTTAGAAGCGCTGCCTCATGTCAAACTAAGGTAAGTGAAAACATTAATTAACCATAGAATTTCCCCGAGTTCGCTAGTCCATTACATTATTCTGCTTGAGACTCCGTACGTCCATCCATTCGTCCGTCCATGTGCCTGCATGTTACGCGTTTTAGTATTAGATATGGGAAATTCAACATATAAGAAGCTCTGATTTCCGTTTGAAGAAAGTTCAACCTTAAATATCTTCTTTCCGCTCCTTTAAATAATTTTCAGTCAATTTTGAAGCAAAGACATGAAGATCATTTCATCCGTATCATACCTACCGCTTTTCTTCTTGTGTTCACTCTGCTCGTGACGGATAACATTCTTATTAGGGCCAGATGCGTAGCTAAGATACGGTACGGGAGCACAGTATTATTTGACATCTTTACTCTATATTATTATTTTTTACGTGAATGTGCAATGTTTGAGGAAACACATTGACGTCTCGAGAACAGAGGGTTATGCTGCAGTGAGTGAAAAAATTGGCCGACTTCGTTGTATTTCGTTGTATAACTATCGCCTCAAACTGAGCAGAAAATAATGGGCTACTGAGCAATATCCACAGCTCCCGCAACAGGGTGAAAAAAATCGGAAACACCGACAAAAAATTCAAAAGTGAAAGTACATAAAACGGCTAAATTATCTATTAACTGTAAGAAAAAGAGCTTAGAAAAGGCGTGCAAATATAGAACATTGGCGAACAATGCAAGCTATACCGTCATATGTCTTCATCAAGGCAAGTGCAATTTGTTACTGAGAGAACTAATGTTCTCTGTTCGGAGAGTTGATTCACAGGTGAAATTAGAATACTGAGAGATTAAACGGGATGTTAACGCCGGCAAAGAAAAATATCATGACAGTTCAATGGTAAGAAAGAACTTTACACAGGAATTGCGAGTCAGTATTAGGGTTACCCTTCCCGCCATAATAAAGTGAGAGAATCTTCACGATAATGCTCTCCCTCTACCTACTCATAGCAATCGTTCATCGTCAAGCCAACCGTCAGTGAGGGTTGTGTGCTGCTGCAGTGAGACTGACAGTGTCGCTCCTGCCGAGCTATGTTTTTTTATATAAATTCTGGATTATAAATTTTACACCTGCTGCACACAGTGGGTCGAAAAATGATTCAAAGGGAGAAGTCTATTTATTAACTATGCTAATATATATTACGATTGAGATTCCCTAGAAATCAATCAATATCTTTGAAATTAACTATGCTAGAGAAGGGAGGCTGTGATTACTGTAGCCAAAGAGCTGATGGATGTCGAGAGAGAATCTATTAGTTGGAGCTGTCGGGGGCAAAATCACCAACAGGGACGGAGCCACCAAAGCAGTCAGGCTCTGGCGGACCTATGAGGACTATACCATATACAGATAAGCTTTTGATAAAGGACGATTGGTTGGAAACCGAAGTCTCAATAGGAATAAAAACACTAAGGCAACAATAAAAATCATCTAATTGGCACTCAGACCAGCTGGTTTTAACTGCGGCCCCAGATGCGAATGTTAGGGTTTTAAAATCCCTCTACATTGCTAAACAGCGACCATCATTAAACATCGATCAATCTGCAGCATCTCTTTATACAATGTGAATCTATAATTTCTTCTTTTTTCTCGAATGTTACTTTCAATTCCTCTGTAGTCAAAATATTTCACGGTATGAATTTTTGCTCTTTTATTTTACAGATGCATTCATTGATAATGACAAAGTGTCGAAACCAGCTGGTCTGAATGCCAACTAGATGATTTTTATTGTTGCCTTAGTGTTTTTATTCCTATTGAGATAAGCTTCTGAAGCGGAAGGTCATGTCAAATCGTGCTATAAAGGCTGTTAAACTAAAAAAAAAAAACAAGCCCCTGAGCTCCGCTAGAACATCGCAACAAGGAGAATTCACCATCGCCTGAAAATGGACCTCGGTCTTCCGAGCGGGCATACTGGCAACAAGGGTCCGGTACTTTTTGGCCACGATTTTTTAGCACCAATGTTTTGGTGCCTTTTTTTTTGCACCGAATATTTTGGCCCTGACTGAAATTTAACCAGGTTATATGGACTAGATGAAATTACTACAAAACCTTTGAATTTTGATTCATATCTAAAAACTAACAATGAAATAGTCGCACAATATGTAAAATGTGCTCGTCAACTTTCACATACCTAGGAAGGTAACAACACTAATATTGACCAAAGTTATTTATTTAATGCATCTCGTGATTGGGGGCTAAACAACGCAAATATTCTAACGACTCTTATTATAACCTGACCATGCCTAACCTAACCATACCTAACCTAACCATACCTAACCTAACCATATCTAACCTGACCTTACCTAAACTAATCATACCCAATCTAACCATACAGAACCTTACCATACCTAACCTAACCTTACCTAACCTTACCTAACCTTACCTAAACTAACCTAACCTAAATATTGGGCATCAAAATATTCGGCCCCAAAAAACCAAGGCCCCAAAAAAATTGGCGGCCCCCAAAATATCTGCGATAAAAAGTCCCATCCCGGGCCAGAAGCCCATGCTTTCAGCTGCAATGAAAAAGAAAAGGTTGAACTTACTAATTTTGCTCAAGTTGCTCTCACAGTAACAAATCATTGAAGTACCAGAAAAAAGTTAAAATTTCAAAAAAGTTTCTGGAGCGACCAATATTTTATAAAGGTTACAGTTCAAAAGTACGAATATCTTAAAAGTTATAGCCATGTTCAGCTGCTACCTATGAAATATAAAACATTTTTGTTGAAAATATTCACTCGTCATTCTTGAACTAGAGGTTTTGAAAGAATAATAATTGTGCTTTTAGAATAAAAATTATTTTTATTGAGCTGCCTCTTGTGATAAAAATTTTTGCATATCATTGGAAGTAATAATAGAAGCAATGCAGCCATTGCAGTTTTTAAGCAGAAATTCAAATAAAGAATACAAGCTCAGGTATAAAATACTAATGTTCCTCAATAGTTATTCAGTTCTAACATTACTCCCTCTAATGGCTCAGGATTACAATGAATTACTGCCAATAAATGTTGACCTTCACACACGTTATTACTGGCAATTTTTTTTCCAGCTCACAAATGAAGAGTCTTGCAAACGATTAAGACGTTAAATAATACTTCTCTATTATAACAGAAAGCAAGAGACGAATACACTCAGTAATTTGTACTTAAATGTGTAGCAAATGTACTTTACATCATAAAATTCGTGTGTGAGGCTGCAGAAGAAGCACGCCCAGTAATTTTTTATGATAAAGCGAGGATACCTAATACATACGCCTCACCTTCAAATCATAGTCAAAACTGTAGAACAACCACAATAAAACGAGTGAATACCGTATGTCTTGCTTGCGCAACAGAACCTGAACTGTAAAAGGGACGTATCTAGCAATTTATCGTAGAACAGGCAAAGTATACCGCACTTTTAACCTGGATTAGAAGCTGAGAGACTAACACACGCAGCAATTTAATAGGAAACGTGTCAAGTGTATTGCACATCCAAATCACAACTAAAACTGCACGTTGAAAACGCATAGCAATTTAAGATAAAACGTGTAAAATATGTTTTATTTCATTTCGAAGCGCGAACACTTGCAGCAATTTTCAATTAATCGTCAAAACTTTATTATGTTTGAAACATACGCCCATTACTAACTATTTGACCTTCCTGATATCAAAGTCCGTTCTTGGGTCGCTTTAACACCCGTGAGAGAAATGAATGCTCTAAAAAAATTGCGGCGCCGGCCGAGATAGAGATTGTGAATTAAAATTTCAAGGAATATTTCCTTTTCCGAAACCGCTTTCAGGTATCACCATAAAATATTTTCTCCAGCCCCATTAAGATTTTCAAAAGAGGCCAAGCTTGTTGCTCGCTGAAAAAATAAAGCGTGTTTTTAGCGGAGCAAAAAGCGGTGGCTGAGTTTTCCGGTGGGAAGTTTGCGCTCTAGTAAGATCTTCCAATTATGAACGCTAGGCTCCACTGGCGAGTAGGCTACATACAAGGAGCTTTCAGAACTTAGCTTATATGATAGCGTCTTTGGAACTTTCCCTCCTGTAAAAATGTTTAATATTGTGCGACGCCAATCTGTAGCTTTTCTGTGTAGTCATAAGACGTTATATGTATATTGGGTCTCAAAAATAAGTTCAGTAATTCTAAATCTATAATTTCAGGTGCGTCAATCGAGTCAATGGACATGATAAGAGCGCAGTACAATGCTAAGGGCACCTATTGTGTCTGCCGAAACAGACCAGCCACCTTGGAAGTGGCTCAGTCTTTTGTTACATATTATGCCAACGCATGAAACCAGTACTAGAGCTCACCATCAATGTGTGCGCCTACTCAAAGTGAATTATTTCCTAATGGAGTTTCTAAACCATACTAACGGCTTTGCAACTCACTGATCGTGCCCGACTACTTTAAGTGAATTAATCCTTGGAAATTTTATGAAATTATGAAATTTGCATTACAACTCCACCAATTTTTCCTTTCTCGAAGTGGCGGAGGAGTGCAGCACAAGCACACTCGCCTCGGAATTTGGTGTTCGTGTCCTCGCCAAGGAGCTAATCTCATAGACACTAGGAATTACAGAGTCAATCACAGCCCACTGCGAGGTCACTGACCAAACCACATAAATCGGCAGTCAGGGGTTGCCCTTGTCATATGGGCATTTCGCCTTTGATGTCATAACTCTTTCAATTTTTGGTCGATTACAGTCGTGCACTTGTCAGATCCCTAGCAGGCATTTAGCTATAGCACGAACCCGTGCGTGCAGATTTCCCAATTTGTGACGTGCTCTCAAGTTGACTCTAGTTTTACCGCTGCTCGTTGTGGATTAATTCAGGTACTTGGGTTTCAAAAATACACCAGCAGTATTATGGATCTACCGAATGTTCTCAGGTGTTCAGACAAGTAGCTTTGACAGAAAATCACCTTAGTTTAAATTTCTAAGAGTGCCGGTTTGTTGGACTGCACCTACTGGCATCAGCAGTTTTTTAAGAAGAACATCTATTGCTGGTTTATACGAAAATACCAACAGTTTCAAATCACTAATTCCGAAAACAGCATGCGTAGTACAAAAATAAACCTCTCGTAACTTTATAGATAACAAGAACCGTGATTACGAAACACTTTCCAGTCTCTTGGGGCGACCGAAGTCCTCAAGTTTGAAGAGTCTAGCAATAATTACGTCTTAACGTTGAAGAGAAAACGACTCTTGAACGACAAACATTTTCCTTCCTAAATTCTGAAATTCTGAGATGAAAGTTGAGGAGCTTTGCGTGACGCTTCCGAGATTTACAAATTTCAAGAAAAAAATAGAATTAATGAGCCGGGCGTTCAATTCTGCTTAGTAAGAGCAACGAACTTAAGAACTTATCCGAGTTTTTAATTAGTTTAATTAATGAAGGAGAACCTGCAGAGTATCGTGGCGGTACAGTCCCAGAAACTTGTAAAATTAAAAGCTATTTCTATACCGCATGTGGGCGTAACACTGTAGGACTTAACGTTAAATAAATTCAGAAATAAACTTAGAAAGTAATACCAATATTATTCAATACGCAATTCTAATGATGGGTCTTACAAGTAATGAATGATGTTCAATACACGAAGAGCTACCGGGAAGTTGGAAATGGATTAACAGAGCAATGTTTCATCGAAATACTGGTAACGAGGTGTAAGAAATGTGACTGCGGCCAGCAGGACGGCCTTACATTAAAAAAAAAAGTCGGAAGCCCGAGATCAAAATAAAATTTTACTGTCTGTGTTGAAGACATTCCGCAATATAATTGCCACTTTAAAAATATGATCACTGCACGTCAATCTGGGGTAAATTTAGCCTGATAGTCAGGGTAAAATTAAACCGTACACGTATAAACAACGCGGCCATGTTTACGTAGTGAACAGAGAACTTGATTATGTCGTGAACGTTTCTGCATTCATGCTTTGTCATCATTAGAATAAATGTGTTTCTATAGAAGTTATACATCCATTGTAAGATTTACAAGCAAGAGTTTTGCAAAATTTTACATTGCAATGAAGAATACTTGTCATTGTATCTAATTAGAAGGAATAGCTTTCATTAACAATAATTGTTGATGTATTCATGAAAGGCACTCTGTACTTTCTTGGGTTTGAGGAGGAGAACGCTGTTGACTTGATAGAGGAGACAGTAGAAGAAAAATACCAGCGAACAGTCAGATGTAATTTTCTTTTTAATTCCTAACATTGAATTTTTTAACTTATTTAATTTGGGACAAAACATCTAGGGGGCGGTAGTTCGTAATAATAAGGCTTTCTACTGAAAGCTTCGCCTGCAAGACAATAATAATTGTTTTTCTCTGAAAAGGGTTACAGAGCCCTGTCCGCAAAAAAAAATAAACACCAGAGAAGGACGGGGCCGCAATGCGCAGAAACATGCGTTACAGCTGTGCAGAAATCTATTAACAATGACCGGAGTTCGATTGATCTTCTAATGGCAGAAAGCATCAAACGTATTATCAAAAAACGGTGATAAAGAGACCTGATGATGACTGAGAGGTAACAATGTATCATAAAATAAAAGTTATAAGAATCTATGCATGAATAATTACATCATGGGGTTCACACAATAGATGCCAGGAAGGTATGATAAAAAAAAACAGATGGAGGAGCAGTAAATTCTTCATATTTTCCACAAGGTATTGTTGAATTTGGTGCGAAAAAAGAACGACAAACTAACACTAGCGAAATTTTCAGCGATTTGTCTCAGCATTGCAGAAGGCGAACTAGAAAGCTATCTTCATAAAACATCAGAAGAAACCTGAGCATTACTTGCATTTTCTGTCAGATGAATTAGTTTAGGAGACTCAACTAAGGATATTCAAAGGACCGTCTGAGATCCTTGGGAAATAATTATGCGACTTTTTTATTATGCACATTAGTAAAGGACGCCGGTGATGTGCTAAACCTACAGAATGATTCACATTTACTATAGCCGAATTAGATATAGTTATGTAACGTACAGATATGTAACGTACGCTCATTAGTGACAGAAAAATATTTTACGGGAATACTCGCATTTTCATCACTCACAATAGAGGCCGTTAAATAAATTAGACTTATTCGTATTTTATCTAGCACTTTCGTGACATTTAATTAAAGGGATTTACAAAATTACCGCATATTTTATCGCTCATGAGAGACTGATAAATTACTAATGGGGTTTTCCTCACATTCATTATGCACATTGATGATAGTTATATAACCTACAGAATTTTCGACATATTTCATTGCACATATCAGAGGCAACTAGGTTGCCTACTAAATTATGTGCCGATTTCTTTAAGCACATCGGTCACAGTTAGATATCCTGTGGAATTATCCACATTTGTTGTTACGCACATCGGTAAAAATTGAATAACCTTTTAAATTTTCTACATTTTACGTCGCTCACAACAGTGACAATTGAATAAACTGCTGAATTATCCACATTTTCAATATGCGCCTGAGAGCAGGACGGCAGTGCAGTATCACCAAAGGACAACTCAGCATTCGGCCGAAATTAGAGCAAGGCTCTACAGTGAAGAAAAAGAACGACCGCTGCCAAAATCTCCTGACAAATTGAGGTTAAAGTGCTCACCCTCCTTCACGCCGCAACTTTTGGTAAACTTGTCATGATTGAGCAGCAAGTTCCTGCAACTTGGCAGTTGGAGTTCAGATGGGCGAGCCTTGAGAGAAGTGCTTCTCCGTGGGCCAGGTGATACTGCTGCTGCTGGTGGTGGTGGTGGTGAGCAGGCGATGGTGACAGTGGTAGTGATGTGGTGTGCTGTGGTGGTGTTCTTGGTGTGCTGGAATTGACGTGATATAGTGTTATGGATGCGGTTTGCTGCGATGAAGGTGGTCTGATCGTAGTGGTGGGGAGGTGGCAGTGCTCCGTTGACGCTGGTAGTCTGGTAACTTTGGTACATGCTGACATACAGAATGTTACAGAATTCACATTTTGCTTTTCGTAAGTAGAACAACTTCTGAAACCCGAAGAAAAGTCCCGGCAACATTGCGTCAAAAGCTAGTGAATTGATCAGCAATTCATAGCAGCCCAACAGCAGCAAGGCTGAGACAGGTGCGCAGCGTGGCAGCTGCAAACCAAGTGAAGAGTAATAGAAGAATTTAAATTCTCCTTAGATACAACTCGTGCAGTGTAGTAGTTAAATCGAATTTAACTAGAAGAATATTACTAACTACCAGTAGTTAAATGGAAACACAAAATGAAAGCCAAACATGGGAATAGCAACTCTGAAAAGCCCAGAAGAAACAAAAGACAGAGTGTAAATCTGAATAGGAAATCGCAGGAAGCACACCGTGAACGTAACGAAGCTGGCCCGATAGCCCAGCACAGGCTAGCCAGAGTAACCGATGAGGTCCCGTGCACGGCGACTCCTGATGAAGAGTACAGCAGCAGGAGACCTGTGGTAAGTTTTTCCTTCCTCTCCCGCACTCACGCTCGTAAATCGGCATCCTAAGCGCAGACTGGGAGCTTTTCCCAAGGCGGAGCGCGGACGCGAGATCGCGGCTCATGAACAAGTGAACCAAAATAATATTATAAAAGTCAGGAAAGAGGTTAGTGGAAGGACATTAACCCCACTAAGACCAATTATTAAACTTCGGTGTTCCATGATAAAATAGCATTGTTCGAAATACAGTACTCTAGAAATAGGTCGATCCGCATGGAATTTAATTTTCATGATGAAACGAATCACCGAAGTGGACACAATCATTAGTCTTCCGAATATACTTAGAGCTATGATAATTAATGGCGTTTGAGAATAAAGGCACCAAAATCAATCTAAGCAATCAATAAAAAGTATGAACTAATTATACAATTGGAGAGAAATTTTCATAAGACCCCCGTTCGCTTAGCTCGTGCTGAAGTTTAAAATTTACGAGGATACTGAAATGCGGAGATCAGCAATTTGAACGTCAAATTGAATTAATTATACTAGTCAGGCACCCTGGCTTTAGAAGAAGTGAATGCATTACTCGCTCTTGTGTATCTGGGAACACCCATCAGTCACAGGTGAGTATATCTATACCCAACACACAATTTGCTGGCGACTTGTCTCGTGAGTGTCTGCTCCAGAAAGTTGCAATAGTAGGGATGACAAAAGATTTTGAAAAGTTGATTCTTTTGTTTAAGGGAGGAGTAACGAAACTGCCAAACTGCCTTTATAGTTAATACAGTACATACTTTGAATAAGGTACTAACTGGGGGGATGAGGGCAGTCTCTTGTCCAGAATTTTCCTTTGCTTGGGATCAAGGAAGGAAATTTATCCCCAACAGAGGACTACAGTCTCCTGATGGGGACAATTTTCGTTATCCCTAACAAAGGACTACGGTCCTTCGTTAGGGATAGTTTCCACTCAAGAGCAATGCATAAATTAAGCGTAGCATAGCTACTCCTAAGAAAAGAAATAATACCTGGACAGATGACCTGCAGTCTTCTGTCTGGAGTAACATACCCACGCATTGGTTTTCACAGGCAATTGCTCTGAACAGAAGACTGTGGCACTCTGTTCGGGATAAATATCGGACAATTGTGATTCAGTTATTTGTTCAGAGTATTTTATTGTTTGGGATTCCCATATTCGGAGTATCTACTGTACCTTATCTTTCAATTGTGACGTTTAAGCTCATTACCTGCAGCGCAATTTCTGCCCCATTCTCTAGATTCTCCTCCGTGAAAGTCCCAGATACATCAGCTGCGGAAATAGATTTCAGCAATTTCCTAGATGGATTTCATTGCCCTTCCATTATTCTCAAACGCTTATATAAAGATTACTTTTACAACACTTTTGACGGATTTTTTGTAATCCGAAACGTTTGTTTTACCAAATAATTGTGGCCACTTTGTTTTTCGATCCCGTTTTAAATATTCTTTTTGAAGAATTCTCGGAGTCAAATAATTAAACGATCCGTATCCCTAACAGAAAACTCAGTCGGCCTTAGAACTGGCACCATAAAACTGCTACTGGAGCGGCCAGAAAACCTGCGTATCGATAAACTAACTCACAGTGGATCTTTCAAGTTCATAACTACATATCCTGGGAATATTACAATTAACTGTATAACATTTACAGCACAAATACGGTTGTATTGTAGCACAGTTTAATTACCAATTTTACAAAACCCAAATAGAGTCACAACTTAGGCCAGGGTTGCACCAGTGCAACATGCAATGCAATGCTATTCTTACGGGAGATATGTTGACTGTGACCGACAGCAATGAACGGTGGGTCGCGCGATCTGGGTTGCGTCGGTGAGGACACTACGTTTCTTCGTGCAACAGATTTGTTGCGTCGCATTCTGCACTGGTGTGGCGGCGGCCTTAGGACTTAAAAATCCCAAACGCCACTTCACGACCCTACGTAAGATGAACTGAAACCGCAGCTCTGGAGACGTGTGCAGTGGTAGCGCGTCACTACTGAAAAGAGAGATCAGATCTGTTCTGTGCAGGGATATTCTGCAGTTAATTGATGTCAGTGGCCATCCTCCACTCGTATTATATGGAAAATCAGATACATTCTAGCTACCTCCGCCAACAAGGTTATTGTTTTGTTGAGTTTTTCTATATCTTTGTCTATTTTTCGTTTATATAATATAATATATATATAATATATATATATATATATATATATATATATATATATATATATATATATATATATATATATATATATATATATATATATATATATATATATATATATATACGTTAAATTTATAATGAAATTTATAGGGATTGTTAGGCATGTTAGGAGGAACAGATGGTTAACTTTGGTGAAGGTCCGTTCAACCGTTTGTTTGTTTGCTTGTTTGTTTGTCTGCCTCTTTTTTCTTAGTAATATAACTTAAAAAAATTACAGATGGATTTTTATGAAATTTACAGGAATTCTTAGGCATATTGCAGAGAGTACATGACCAAATTTTTGTGATGATCTCTTTGCCTGTCTCTTTTCGTCTCAGTGTTTGATTTTATGTTCGTTAACAAAAGAACTCAAAAGTTATGAACTGATTTTTATGAAATTTATATGATTTGTTCGGTACATTACGAAGAGTAAATCATCAAATTTGTGTGATGATCTGCTCGTCCGTTTGTTTGTCTCTATGAAAAGCTTTGTGATTAGAAATGTTAAAAGACATAAATGATCAAATTTTAGTGATTATCGATTTGCCTGTTTGTGTGTAAGACTAATGTTTGTCTGAATGATTGCCTGCAACATAACTCAAAAAGCTATGAACAGATCCTTATAAAATTTATAGAACTTGTTAGAAATGTTGAAGGACACAAATGACCACATTCTGATTACGATCGATTTGTTCGTTTCTATTTTTACTGAGGTTTGTCAAGATGTGTGTCAAAACGTAACTCAAAAAGTTACGGACGGTTCTTCGAGCAAATTATAGAAGCACTTATTTCTGCCAAAAGGAAGCAATGGCCAAATTTTGGTAATGATAAAGAGAAAATCATAGCTTGAGAACCAATTGAAATGTTTCTTTAACGTTGCCTTGCTTGGCAGAGGTATGCGCTCTCAGAGTGCTCAAATATGGAACTGGGGAACGTATTCAGTGCAGTCGTCACAAAAAAACTTTTGTATAAGCACGGGCGGCAAAGGAACGGTTCCACTGATTTATATACAATAGTATAGCACTGACGAACAACAATATCCACTGATCAAGATGTAAAGAGTTACACATGAAATATGTATAGCAACAGAAAGTTAAACTTGAGTAGTTGTAAATATTTATTTTGCTCCCAGCAGACTGAAACCGAATGATCATTTTAGTCGGGTATTTTATCGCTGAATATAGATATTGAAGACCCATGTAAACTAGAGAATGTGCAAGTGATCCAATAAAATTCGCTGATTTCGGCTAGCAGTTCATGACGTTTCTCAGCTCCTTCCAAAAATCCGAGTTCGTTTCTGAACTACAATGTAAAATTTATAACGTGACTCAGAGAAATTGTATCTATATACGCTTTAGCACCTAGACACAACGCGGTGACTCCAGAAGAGAAAGGGAAAGGACGTCGATGGCAGCGTGAAACCCATTCATGCACGAGGGTGTCCACACACCAGCTTAACTCCCACAGGGCTACAGAGACAGAAAAAGAGGAAGAATAATACAAAGGATCAGTGGCAGCAGTGTAAACAAGAAGAGGACGCGAAGTGAACATGAAAGAAATGTATCTCGGGGCCTAGCTGCTCCTCAGTTCGTAGCCTGTAATGTTATGTTGTTATCGTCACTCGTCTTTGAAATCCGCATTACCACCAATACCTCTTGAAATACCTCAAATAAAGGTGTAGCAATCTTCAACTTTAAATACTCGATCAGTTCTACGTCAAAGGCGGTGCAGGAAATAATGAAGTGATCCTCTGGCCCCGAGCTTCCTAGCTTCCTCAATTTTCTCCCAATACTGCCAGCAGAGCACACTTTATTTCTTCCAGGGCAACTTGAAGAGTAAGACCCTGCTGGAAATTAGCAGCCCTATAATAAATCTTGATATAGAGAAATACTTGAAATGTTTCATCCAGCTCGACTCCAGCCGGTAACTTGCTCCGCAGCATTCTTGACGGGCTCTAGGCAAAGACCGCCAAACTTTAGGTCTTCCCTTCAACCAACTTTTCAAATCAACTACAACAGTTACCTTGAACTTAGCTCGGTAAACTTCTAATGAAAATCGAAGGGAGGCAAGTAGCGTGCAAGAGCCGTTCCTGTACACGTGATCCAAAGGCTAAATTTCCATGTTCTCGAGAGCTACACATTGAATCCAAGTGCTTTTCGAAAATTACGGAAGCTTTCCGCCTCTTACCAGAACACCGTGGCAGAGGCTGCATAGCCTACCTTTATTTTATACGTCATGGTGACTTTATTAGAAAGGGTATAGTGTACTGTTTTTCTACTAAACTGTAAGATCACTGAGACATGTGCTGTGTGTAACCTAGAAATAAAATACATTCTCTTGTGTACCATATATCATTTCAATTTTGTAGTGTGGATGAGTACTTAACAAAGATTATTATTTTTTGTAGAAATTTTTACTAGTTAACATAGTGAGATGTAGCTGTATTTGATGTAATGCCATCTGAAGACAATTATTATAATGCTGGGTCCTGCTGCACAATAAATTACTTTAGATCATTTGAATTGTTGACGCAACAAATTCTCTTGTTAATGTAAACATAAGCATCAACCACTCGCGATGGGCTGGGAGGACTAAAGTACTAAAATAGAAAGCTCTCCGTACTAAATATCGTAAGACATATCTTGATCTCTTAGTTCTGCATAGAACTAGAATGATTCGTTTCCTGTTGAATCATTTGAGCCCTTAACTAGATAATTCACTCTGTAAGTACATACTGTATTTACTGTTCTCACTGGACCTAATAACCAGATGTGTTCGTTTAACACATTTAGTTAACTGAATTAGATATTTCTTGGTGTGAATTCGTAGCTCGAAGAAAAAAATATTTGACAAATTTTCCTGATTTTTACAATAGATTGTGACGCTCCCGATGTTCCTGCCACAGACCATCGTTATGCAACGTTGGGTAGAAGGCTTGAAATTTCGACCTTTTCAGCAAAAATTGCATAAAGTTTACAACCGACGATAAACTGCAACCGACGGCTTATCCATCGGGGAGCTCAAATATTTAACTGCGTCGAGAACCCAACACGTCTCTCTAGTAGCGCTTAAATTGCACCACTAGCTGCAATTCAGGGTTCACAAGTAATAAGCTATAAAACTCCATTAGTTTTCTGGCTACGCTGTACCTCAATAGTGACTAACTCTTCGGCCTCACCCAGCCTCAATTGTAGGAACTGGAAAATTTTCCACAAGTATTAAAGTACTTGTGCTCTAATATACCTTCTAATTATCAGTATCCGTGTGTCATCAGCGAACGATAAGGGAATAGCAAATTTGCATTGGCGCTCCATATCATTCATCATGATTAGGAAGAGTATTGGACCAAGCACGGCGCCTTGTGGGACTTCACTGAGTACCGGCTGTCGTTTCGACACTATTATTTATAATTACACTTTGGTTAGGTTTTTCAGGAGAGCTTCGATCGCTCTAGCAAGAAACTTTAAAAAACCGCAATGAAAATAAATTATTCATTAGTTATCAGTAGAGCTGGCAGTTGTAAAACGGCTGACTAAATTATCCAAAACATGTACACGATGGACGAAGCACATTATTATTTTCAACTGATATGAAACCTGCAAGCTGCTCAGAATCCACTAGATTCCGATAGTGTTCAGTGAACGATGATAATAAATGGATCATATCTAACTTCGAGCAATCATTTTTTAGATGAATAGAACTATTATTAATTTATTTCCATGCTGGTCTGCGGCGCGCTTGTTATTTTGAAGATAATAGTGGATCTATTTTTACGATGTATTTCGTGTGCAGTGCATCAAGGAATCATACTCTCAGTAATTGCTTTGTTATTAAAGTCTGACGGTTTCTATTCCGATGCACAAGCGGCCCAAACGTGTTGTAGAATATTTCTTTCATTTCATTACCTACAGCTTTTGAACTTGCTTTCGGTTACTGTCGTGAACCAAATTATATCAATGGTGTATTCCAGAGATGATATCATACGCTTACGTAATATTATCCAAGGCTTATTCCACGATATAACGCAAAATTTATCCCTTGGGCATTCATTAAATTAATTTTCAACAAGGGTTTGATTCAAACTGAGTCCATGGCTCTTGCCACGATGCTGCACAACCCCCGCACAAAATACAACGCTTAATTTATGTTCTTTACCTCCAATAAAGCTCTTCAGTTTACTTTCAGCTATGGTTTTGAACCAAACGAAGTCCGTCCATGGTTTATTCCAGGGGCTCTCCACAGCTCGTGTTCCAGCGTACGCGCTTCCTTGTACTGAATATCGCAGCCAATTATGGCGGTCCCTCAGACGCTGTAACACGAGCACTGCATGCTGGAGGCAACCAGGCTCCCTGGCCCTCACAACATGACTTGTGTTCGCTCCTTCGAAAATTATATAAACTAGTGGCCACTGCCTTCAGATGACCGAGGCGGCAGTTCCTTGAAAGGAAAAGCTAATAGCAATTCCATAAACCGCAACAGTACTTGTCTCTTAGGTCTGACGCTGTCGGCCAAAAGTCGGCAACGGAAAAATGGGATTTTTTTCAAGAGCTATTCTTTACCCCCTATCTAATACTGAAAAAAAAATCCAAGATACCCAACATTATTTTTTGTGGAGAAGGTATCTTGGATACGGCGGGAATGCACTTGGGCGCTTCCCTGCATGACCGTGTCTGGACTCCTTCATAATAGCTCCTGAGAAAATCCCATTTTTCCCATTTGGCCGCCAGCGTCAGAGGCCACTTGGACCTAAGAGTCAAGTACTGTTGCGGTGTATGGTAATTCATTAAATGAACATATAAGTCTTGAAAGGGGAATTGTGTGCATTTCTCTTGCAGCCACGCACTTTCCCGAAAGTGATCGACACATGAAGTTTTTGCACCTTGTTGCCATGAATGCGTCAAACTGAAAGCAACCTTTCTATTTTATTGCCGATATACAAAACTTAAAAAGAAAATAATGTTTTTTCTTTCAAAAATACCTTATTTCTTTTAAAAATTCATCACATTAGAGTATTTTGCTATTGTGGCAATATTTTCTCTCATTTCCAGCAAATTTTCTCTCAAGTTCTACAAGTTTGTTCAAGCCTACTTAAAACAAAAAAAACCTGGATTATGAAGATAAACTCAATATGATCATCCTTGCTGGTATTCCTGGCTATAGAACTGGCAGTGGACTTTGATTTCGATCTAACCACTGTCTTTTGTTTTGAGTATCGTTGTAAAGATAACCTTTCTTGTCCGCAGCGATAGTTCTTTCAAAGGATTCCCATGGTTTTTGACAGCGATGTCGTAAAGACAGTCAATCTCTGGTTTTGCTTGGCATCATTCAAACCACGAAAAACACCCTATTCCAGTTATTAGGTTTTTCTCTGTATCTTATAAAATTTGAAATTATGTATGAGTCGTAGTGAACTGCTGATCTTATTCTGTACAGGTGTACTTTGAATTGGCCTCTACTGGATTTTTAAAGACTACTCTCTTAAATTACAGTCTTTATCTCGGGACTGTGGATGATCACTAAGATTGAAGTGTTCCGATAAAAGCTTAGCAAACCGGTGTTGGTAATCTCTTACATTTAAAAGATTGCTTTCATAGACAACACAAATGTTTTTTGCAACTTGTGCATCTAAAGTTTTTTTTTTTATTCAAAGAACATACATTATCTAAAGTGTTCCTTTGAGGGTTGAAGCAATCAAATTCATCTAATATCACTAAGCGTTGTTTCTGAAAGTGTTGGAGATATTAAGACACTGAAATTAGGATCAAATCAATTTCATTGCTTATCTTATTTTTAAAATAATTCATTTAATTAAATCACTAATATTGTATTTAAGAGGATAGCGAAGGAAACATGATACGAAACGAAATTACAAACGTTCTAAATAATATCAGGCAGACGTATGCTATAAAGACATCCGAGAAATACACACATAACCCAAGAAATGAAACAACGTAATAAACGAAAGAAAAACGTTATAAGGGTGCTTGGTGTATTAAAGTGCTACTAGATAAGTAAAATATTATAATCTTTGCATGGATATTAGACTGTAAAGAACAAATAACAGGTAGTTTTTTCGTTGTTGCTTAGAGATAAGATTTTCGATTCTAAAAAAAAAAAGAGGCCTCTCTAACAGGCGTAAAGACTAAAGACGCAGGAAAACAGATAGGCACAGCTAGTGTGTCATGAGAAGCTATTAAAACCGCAGAGCTGAGGCAGGAAGTCGGTAGGCAGAACAGCCGGTAAAAAAATAAAGAAGGTAGGAAGAAGATCATTAGCAGGAATAGGAAAACATGGAAGCGAAATGAGCTGGACCTAAGAGATTTCTTGAAGACTTATGCAGCTAAGTGTAAGTTATCCTATGCAGTCCTCATAAGGTAGGGAGAGATATTTTGAAGGCGACCGAGAGATCACAGTAATGAAACATCAATCAATTCCCTCCAGTTGTCAGAATATTTTGAGCAACTTTTTGCTGCTTGTCGCAGCGTTGGAGTCCGCTCTGTTATCCTCAGGGTATCGATTACTTTTGTAGTCATTACCAGGAGCTGAAGGTGCTGCAGAAGCAGCAATGGTGATGAAAAAGATGATGAAGTGTCTTCCATGTTTCCAGAGTGGGGGCTCAGGGAAGTAGATGGATAATGGGAACTGGAACATCCCTCGATGACTTCTGTGCGTAGGAGATTTTATGACCTGCACAACTGCATACAACGGGCACGATGAGCAATGGCAGCTTGTGGGTACAGTGCAAAGTGCTACAGTGTCCTGTGCCAGAACATATATGTATACTGGAATTCATTTATGAACTAAAAATATCGACTGACAAAAAAAACATACAGCAGGAGTACCCTTTAGGACAGGTTATAAGAGAGTTAGGAACATCCTAAGCTATGGAGCTGCGCGCACACCATACACCCCCTCCCCCAACCCCACTTTACATGCGTATCCAGGAGCTGTCTGACTGAAAGTTTACGCCTAGGAGGACCGTGTAACATGTTCCAAACAGTATTATGCCATTAAAGAAAATTCTGTTATATCTTTACGATGCTAGTTGTTACTTTTGTAATGACATAAAAAAAATAAAATGAAAGAAATGAAGGGGAAATGACAAATTTACTCCAGTGGGGAAGAGTGGCCTAATGGAGTCTTCCGTCTATAACGATATGGTTTAAAAAATATGCATTTAACCGAGCAGTCTTCTGGTATTAATCAGTAGCACGAACGGCTATGTGTGGGTTTGCTATTTGGTGGAATGCGTTCAGAGCGACCTTAATTTTCACGTGCAACGAGGATGTATTGTTAACAGTGCGAGCCTCTCACCTTGTGTCTGAGGCCGGCGGGCGATGTCTGTTCAAGGCTCAGCTCATGCGAGACTCCAGTCGGGGGAGGATTTGTTACGCTGTAGGCTACAGCATTTCGCACGCGGTGTTTCTCTGCGGAACTCACTTGTAAGAGCATAACCTAACTAGTTATTCTTATCACTATAACTTCACACCTGGGCCGCCACAGACAGGTGGTGTAATCCAATTGAAGCATATGCAGCACCGGGAAGCCCGAAACGCTGTCTAGGAAAATCTATCAGAGAGCCAATAACTGCTGACTCAAACGCCCGCAAACCAACACTACCGAAAGCTGATCCCGACAATGAATTCCAGACCAGAACAGACCAGGTCAGAAAACACTGAACAGTTTGACTAGTTTGGGATCTAACAGTTTGCACTATGAAGGTTTAGACTTAAACCTTAGCACAAGTAATTCTTCCAAAGACCTCGAGGGCAGGGACAGAAGAAACAACTATAGTCTGACCATTTCATCAAGGCAGTTCGGTCGTGGTCAAATTCCTCTAAGGCGATGCCAATATTTCTGAGATTTCTCTATATACAGGTAGTGGGCGGGGCTAAGATATGGGCCAAACATAATCTCAGAAATGGCAACGCTATAGAGTTAACCACGACCAAACTGCCTTGATAAAGTGGCTACACTATAATGTAGAAAGCTGACGATGCATTGGCTTGAAGCTTAATTAGACCCAGGAGGAATTTTACCGGAGCAGATTCGGGTTTAAAATATCCACACGAAGCAGGTAAACGATCCTTTAAGTGCGGCTACTCGGCAATGAACAGAAAACTTGTCCGTTACTGTAACTCCTTAGCCGCCATCGCCGCGCTGTCGCTGTGGCGAGCTCATGAATAAAGCCACAACTGATGAGTCTCATAAAAGGCTTAGCAGCCTAATTACTGGCCGTTGACAGTCATCTCTATTTTTATCTTCCACTTTAGATACAATGGAACAAGGCGCACCGTCTTAATCTTTTTTCCAGCAAAATATAACGCATGGAAGACTGACAGCGCCCTGAATAATTAGGTTATAGTTTGTGTCTGTGCTTGTGTCTCTCTTTGTTAACTTCACTTGAATTTCTTTCTGCCTGTACAAGACAGAAGCATAACAGCATGTACGCTTGTACAGTAGCCCTTTAGGAACTTACGTTTCGCATGTTTTTGGCAATCTGTATATACATATATTATATATTTTCTAGCAATGGCATAAATGTAGATTATAGACGAAATATATATATTATATATATAAGACAGGTGAGATGTTGGCTTATATATATATATAGATCGATTAGAAGCAGTTAAAGAAATTTTGATACCCACGACGCGCGTTTCGCTGTTCTCCAGCTCATCAGGTGGGAGGGTCAAAGTTAGTAAATTTAGTTCTTGTGTATACATATATTTTGTTCGTTCACTTAAGAGTGACAGCAAGCCTGATGCTGCTGTTAGTCCGTTAACACCTAAAATACGAACAATCTATTGGTCCTTCAGCCTCTGCCTGTCTGTCTACAGTAAAGACTGGAAGCAAATCTCTGCTTGAATGTATATTTGTCTGTGTGCTCAGTCGCTGAAAAGTGACATTCTACTCTCGTAGGCAGCCACGAAGAAAAGGCAGCAGATCCCATACCGGAATCCTACCTCAAAACGTTTTATTGAATCGGTGCGTCTTGCATCCTGTTTGCGCTCCAGTCAAGTATTTCACAGAATGAGGTGTTATATTCATATTTTGTTTCCTCTTCTTGAATGGAATCTGAAGGCATATATGCATTCATATTCTTCCTGAAGGAAAATTGTCTTGAGTCGTTGAGTATTTATATTCCGTAGATAAGTATAAGGTGAACAAAAAGAAAGTTCTTCGGAGGAACGTTGAGTTTTTATACTGCGTATATAAGTATCAGACGAGCACGGAAATTGTCTTGGGAGTTCGATCTCATAAATATAAGTCACCTATTCATATTCCGCCTCCTCCTTTTCTTTCAAGAAACCCTCAAGCAACTCATCAATACCGATTCATCTCGGCGACTTTGCTCTAAGATTTTCCCCAAACTTTGGGAACGACTCGCAATTCATTTCGTAGATGGGAAGAATTTATGCAAATGAATGCGAGAGATTGTGTTGTTTACTGCACTTCAGGGGAAACTAATACATTCACCATCGCGCACCTCCAAAATTAGGGGACTTGGAGGCTTAATGCGCATTTCCAGGATCTTTTTACGGAGACAAATAAGTACAGACATGATGGGAGCGGCCGCAGACACAGCAGCAGCGGAGCGTCCTAAATCTAAACGAGTTTTTGCAGCAGAAAACAGCAAGTCGAAAATATTTTGAACAAGTGGAATGCAGAGGCAAAACTTTGGGTACAATAACATGCCAAACTTGAAAAATATTTATTAATAAGAATATTTTAAAGTGTGAATAATACAATCACCCATACATTCAATTTGGGAGGAGGTATTACTATTAGAAAGAAATTAGAAACACAGTTCACTTTAAAACATATTCAAGTCCAATATTTCGTATTGCATATATAATGTATAGAATCAGATTCCAAAGTCATAAACCTTGGTCTGTCAATAGATTTTACATATTATATATAATATTCACTCGCTTTCAATTCTTATGTGACTTATGTATCATCGGGCACAGTAAACTTTCAAAATTCCTATGCTTGTATTTATTTGTGACACAATCGAAAACTTCGTCAATGTATGCCTCATATTATGGAACGACTGTCAAGCAGATAGCTATCAAACTCGTGAAATGCAACTATACCACTTCTTCTACAACTTTGTACGGTAAGTGTCCAGCCTTGAAGAAGAAATACACGGTAATAGTGAGAAAGAGAAGGATGCTTTGTTTAAAACATGCCATGGTTTCCCATATCAGCCGCAGACTACTATAAACCGACATAGTGTGTGAGCAATATTCTGTCGGTACTCAAAAGCGTGACCACTAACTCAGTCGCTCTAATTTTTATTGAGTGGGAAAAGTTCTTGAAGTGTGATCGTGTCAAATGTGGACAATATATTTCTAGTTTCATACTATACTCGTGCAGCAACAACATCTCTGTGAGCAAAGATTATTTATAGGACACCCCTACTCACCCCATCACGCATTTCTAATTTGTGAAGCTCTTGTGCACCACTCATCTCTATTTTACTCACTAGGCCTACTTGTTCTTACTCTATGCATCACTTGGCCCTACATACGCACCTCTTGTACCATAATTTACGCATCATTCGTCCATATTCTACCCACTGCTCGTCCTTGCTGTACGTAACAATCGCACCTACTATGCATGTCCTTCGTCCCAACTCGGTACACCACTCCTCCTTACACTATGCACCATTCGCCTCTATCCTGAGCACCACTCCTGTTTCATGTACCACTCGTGAGTGCTGTATATGCACCACTCCTCCCTACTCTCTGCGCACCAGTCATCCCCTCTTTGTTCTCACTCATCCGTGTCCTTCGCATCATTTATCCATACTCTGTGCGCCACTCATACCTGGTCTACGTGCCACTCGTGCGCCACTCACCCCCACTCTACGCGCCACTCATCCCAGCACCACTCTACCACAATCCACTACCTCCCCGACCTCTAGCGGCAAACACTCAAGTCTAGCGGGAAATCAGCACAGCTCTGAGTAAACGCCTGACCATTGTTGATGTAAACAAACCTACTTCGCTAAAGCAAACAGACTCGCTTGTT
>LQNS02278170.1:12019543-12035553 GCA_001587735.2 Parhyale hawaiensis | reverse complement strand
CCACTCTACCACAATCCACTACCTCCCCGACCTCTAGCGGCAAACACTCAAGTCTAGCGGGAAATCAGCACAGCTCTGAGTAAACGCCTGACCATTGTTGATGTAAACAAACCTACTTCGCTAAAGCAAACAGACTCGCTTGTTAGCACACAGAACAATGGAAATATTCGGCAAGTGCTTGCTCAGCTTTTTTCCTGCCTTGTCCGTTTTCTTGTTTTTTTGTTCCTTTCTTTCAGCAAGTCTCAAAGAGAATGCATCGCAAACCGCTGTCTCTCAGCGGAAGATTCCATCAGTTGGCAAAAGTTGAGCTCTTTTTCTGTTTACTACGAACGTAAAAGTGCGGCTCTTGAGAGCCTTCATTGTTCATCGAAGTGTGCGCCTGTGAAGTTGAGTTCTTTTCTGTCTACTATGAACGTAAAAATTGGTCGCTTTGGAACATCGTCATCGCTCTTCATCGATGATTTTCTTGGCTTGCGAATTTGAACTTTTTCTCTGTTCACCATAAACTCAGCGTGCATTTTTGAAAGTACGTGATATTTATCGCTGAGAATTTCAGCCATTTGGATATTTAAGCTATTTCCCCTCTGGTGTTTACCATAAACGTAGCACTGCGTCTTTAGGAATATACCTATCTTTCATCGATGACCCATTAGTTTGAGAATATGGGGTCTGTCTCTGTTTGCTACGCACCCAAAATTACGTTTTAGTTGTTTGCATCAGTCTTTGTCCTGGGAATGTATCTCATTTCACTATTAACAGAGAAAAACTGTTTCTTTTAGAAGTTTTGTTTAATCGATTATTTCAGCTGTTGCTGAAGGTGAGATGCCTGTCTACCTCCATTGACTGAGAGCAGAAGAATGTCCCAAGACACCTTCCTCATCGTTGACAGGCAATTCATTCCGTACATTGGTGCAGAAATTACCACACATGCACCAGGTTTTATGGAAAACTTCACCTCAGTTAAAGAACGAGGATATGCACTTTTTTGCAGTATTGAAAGGTGAGTGAAACTTATTTCGCTTTGAGTATATCTGTATGTTTACTCGATAAATAACTATATATAACATCATGAGCAAACATCTTATGATTACTAAAATTCCGTAATAGGTGTCTTTTCACAAGAGTATTCAGCTATGATACGTTAATAATATGTTTCTAGCTTAGCAGCAGTACTAATATTGATGTTTTGATGTAAAAACATTTTGAGTTCATAGTGAAACATTGCAATGAGATTGATTTTTTATAAACTCTATAAATAAGGGTAACGATACCTTACCTCACACCATAGCTAGTAAACCACGCATGCTCTTGTTAGTGCTGCAGATAAATTCCCCTAGGGCCAGAATAACGTACGGCTGCAGTCGATCACAGGCTGCCTTAGGTATGGCGTCATAGACGAAAGGCTCATAAGACAACTGTTTCCTCCTACCGTAAAATCAGTACCGCCCCCAGCAAACTATTAATGATAAAAATGCTGACGCAGTCTTGCCGAACACCAATTCTTTCCTCCCTGGCCTGGGAACAGAACGTCCGACACCATGACAGCGAGCGAGGCAACACCTCTAACCACTGCACGACTGATGGTAATAGTAACAAGCACCCATTACTATAAACCAACATTTTTATATGGAAGTATTGTGGTAGGATAGCATTGGCTTTAACTGAGGGATCTTTTCCTCTTCACTTCGAGACAATGCAACATAGAATGAAAACACTACCACCAATGAGCTGGAGATCATCATAACCGCAGATTTGATCTTACTGCCTGCTGTGGACGTACAGTCCGTTTGCAGCCTATGGCTTTATGAATCTTTTCTTTCTCATTGCACTCATTTTTAAGAGTTGTACAAGAAACAGTGCTTTTCTTGCAGAGAATGTTATTTAAAAGAGTCAATTTTCTCTGCTTTCACAATGGCAATAGGACCAAGACCTAAATATGAACGCCTTTCTGGGAATAGACCTCTCTCTGTCCTTCCATCGTCCTATATCTTATCTGTCTAGTTTTTGTGAAAGTTTTTATGTTGAGAAATAGCAGTAAATGTGATAATTACACGTGTGCGTTAACTCTAATAAGACTCAAATAAACTTTTGTGATGAAGATTGAGGGGTTGCCGTACTTGCCAAATTAGCCTTTAATTATTATAAGGCTCATACATCTACCCAGTCGGAAATAATGGTTGTGATTAGAGCAGAATATAGTGTTGTATGAGAGATTACGATTGATTATGGATGATAAAATAATATGGTAGATATGTCGACCATAATATAACTTTGATTTTAGTATATTTAGGTCGATATCAGTGGAGGCAATATTGGTTGTTTAAGGTTTGTTAGGAAATGAAGGTCGATGGTAGTACATGGGTGTATGAAGACTGTGGATGGTAGTACATGGGTGTTTGAAAACTATATATGGTAGAGCATATGCTAGAGCATGACCATGGTAGGTTATCAACGGATTTCCATTCTCACGATCATGAGTGGAATTCTTCCCATTATTTGGGGAAGAATACGTATGGTTTGCCATAGATTATAATAATATGGCTAAAATTTCCAACACAATCGACAAAAATAATATTGTATGACTATAAGTTTGAATGGGAAATATCTAAAATTTCATATTATAGTGCAAAAACTGTGCATACATTCACTTTTACTTCCTGTCGAGGAATTGCAAAAAATTGCAGGGTATGTGTGGACGCTATCTGCCCTGTCGTTATTTTTATCTACTGTTTCTGAATTTTACTAAAGCTCTACCACTTTAGCGTAGTAACCCATCATTTGTATTTATTTGTTGTATCCCCTGTAAAACAGTATTTCAATCTTTGATCAAAATTAAAATTTAATATTGCTATCTATTTTTATGTTCATTCAGTTTATATCTGTGAAGTTTCATAAACAAATTATTCCCATTAGCCTACAGAAAACAATGTCAAGTTTCATGTTAAATTTGGGCTTACGTACGCTGACAACGGTTACGGCCAAATTTCATCAATTGACTAGTGACTACCTCTGAACTGTGTCGTATAGCTGCTTACCAGCTTAGATTTAGAAGAAGTTGTATATAAACGTGGGCTAACTGCACAGACTGGTTCAAGCTCCTGCTCTATAGCATCGTCCTGAAAAGTTTAGAGCCTTTCACCGTTCTGAGCTGCAGGCCTAACCAGCACATATAAAATACAATTTTTTTATAAGGAATAAATCATCCGCAAACAAAGCAGGCATCCAGGGCATAATATGTCAACAGTTGAAAAAGTTGATCTTGGTAGAATACAGTTGTATCATTCGCTGAACACAGTCGATTTTGATCGTGAATGGTGTTTCTTACGGTTCACTATGGTAGATCATGGCTGTGCAGCTAAAACCTTAATGGTTGTAATTGGGTATGTATGGTCGGGAATTAAAGTTGGCAATATGGTCGAAGGTTGTGACATATCTCTACCATAATGCACCCCATAAATGGTTGAATATGGAGGATATATCGATAATAAACAACAAAGATCTTGAGAATAATCATAGTTGTTCTACTATAATCAGAGCCATTATTTCCGACTGGGTAGTGCAGCAAGTTGATAAATATCACCGAAACAGCGGCATTTCTGATGAGTTTTATTGCACTTGTGAAGCTTTATTACTCCTTGAATTAATAAACATTTACAAACGTCACATGACATGAATTAGTTCAACAATACGCAAGTAAACAGTGACAAAGGGTGGTAATCCACGAATAATCTTTATTCAATTCAATAGCTGCTGCTGCCAAACTTCCTTCAACTTTCTTAAAGCCAAGTTCAAATGAGGCACGAATTACCGGTTGCATGTGATTCACGTTTCCATATTTCAGACCGCAGCTATTTTTTCAATAAATGACTGCCATTAAAATGATTCAGGGCTCCGAAGTCTGGCCGACGGGCGTCGATTGCATACAGCGGTAAAAAATGGCTGCCCGTCATAAAATTGCTTGAGAATATTGACTGCTGGCCTGAATTCTCCTCCACTGAGCTCAGATAAAAACCTGAGGGATGAAATTGCGGCTACTTGACACCAAACAGCGCTGGTTCTGTGCAAATTATGCAAGGACTACCCGTAGACCCCAACATCGGATATGCTTACATTCATCCGTTTGAAACGAAATTTCAAACATAGTCATGAAATAGCAGTTGGAGATGATACACAAAGCTTTAAAAATTCATATGAAACCTAAATGAGATGCCAAGCAAGATGGATTGTATGGTAATGAAATAGCAAAGCGAATATTTTACGTCAGCTAATGGCAAAATGATACTCTGTCTGCGGCAATGCTACAGGCAGGGCGGTAGGTAACAATGTATATTTTAGGTCCAGAGAGACGACTCGGTGTTTCATGAGAGGAAACGGGGAAAAACATATTGTGCGTAAAAAAAGTGGAAATCCAAGAACGAGACTCTGCGCGATAAAACAGTAAGTCGGGAAAGACAATAACGCAGAACAATTCTTCAGTGGAAGGAGAGAAGCCCAGAGGCATGCATGAATTGTATAAAAATATGACTACCGAAGTCCATATTTCAAGCAATATACTGACCAAAAGTTTAGCTCGTTGCAGTGCGATCTTGGAGCACCTCACCCCTTTTCCCCTTTCTTCTTTATCGCGTATACACAAAACTAATAAAGCTCATGTATTTCTCATATGAATGCTGTGTCCAACATATTTAGGCCACAACACCCTGAGATTTTCATTCATTCTTAATACTAATATAAGAATAATGGTTAGTTCTAACATAAAAGAGAATTAGCATGTTGTCTTTAGAGTTTCACCGGTACAACGCCTACGTGTTATAAAGAAGATAATGGCGACACTATGGGCGTATTCGATTGGGACATAAACTCAATGTGCTTAGTTAGCTAAAATCGAGCGGACAGTCAATTCAGACCTTTCTTTTCGTCACTTTGACTTGAGTTTAGGGCCTTAAGCGGAACCGGATTAGGCCGAAAACTCAAGTCTGCTACGGAGGTAGCTTTACTTTGTTATGCCAATACACTTGACGTTACCCTGATGTAAGCAATAAAGGTGGCATAGAAACAAACTTTTTTCCTTTCGATGAATCAATATTAAAACAAAGGGAAAATTTTTTGCAATTTTGACCTCCTAAAACAATGATTAAAAAAATGTTAGTTCGTTTTCTATGACAGCAAGAAAAGAATAAAAGAATTCTTATTATAAAGTTAACGTAAGCACATTACTATGGTATCATATACTCATACCATTGATTGGTAAAATGATAAAAACACATGAGTCACTCACGCGGACCAGTGCTGTGTTCTGTTTACATAGTGCCATCACTGTCGCGTCCGAAGTATCACAAATAACCTCTAAAAATTTAGCTGAGCCAGTTCCTTACTTCTAACCTATCTTAGGGAACGACAATGTTGCAGCTTTCGAATAAAAAACTCATATGATTTACTTCAAAGGATGCTCAACTTTTAAATGTTAGGAACGTAGGACCGGTTTTTCTAGTGACATCACAGCTTAGGTTAATATTTTACAGCTTAAGTCCTAAAATCCGTTCGATTGGGACACGTTTAAATCGGTCCGAAAAGTCACGACAAGTACATTTAAATATTCGACAGCGACGTCCCAATCGAATACGTCCTATCCTGCGTTAAGAGAAACGCCGGTTAAACAGAGGTGAGGTGAGAAAAGTATAGTGAGAGTATGAAGTGCAGTTTATATTTCCCAGTTCTGTGATAAATTTCCTATCAAAAAGTTTTAGTTTACCTCGAGCAAGCAACACTTTAAACTGCAGTGTGAAGGAAAAGACACCGACGTTGTGACCGCCGCACCATCTCGCTGACAGAGATACCGACGACTAAAAGAAAACACCTATTAGGTTACGTAACGCATTATAACGAAATCTTCGAGCACACAAGACGGTATTGTTATGGGCAGTTAGATAACATGTACATCATTACTGAGAGTATTGTTTTACTGAATTTCCGTTTTTTTTAACATCGGTGCGCTTGATTTCCTTGTTTCCCCTGTCGGCATTATACAACTGATGTATCCCTGGATTTAATCTCACTGTGTTGTCGCTAATTACACTAAATAATGGCTGAGACCCTGACTGAAGAGCGAAGAGATAAATGCCTCGTTGCTGAATACAAGACACATACTGTAGACGATGACTGGTTTGTGGACAAACGCACTACCTCAATGAATAGTCATTTTTTGTATTCTAAATTTTTGCAACGTTGAAGGGGCTGTAATATGACAAATATTTAATATTGCATTTAATGGTCAATAGATACAATATATAGAACGCTAGTAGATATTGTATATCATTTTCCTTCATTTTCATCGAAAAACAAAACTGAAATTGATTAGCGGATTTAAGGCCGAGTATGACTGATGTTGCACTTATTTTCACGATTGCAAAATAATTTCAAAAGTGAACAGATTTGATTTTGCTCGTACTTTCCGAATAACGGTTACAACATATTAAAAACTATATCAATGAGTGGTAATCCTCTAAAAAATTATTGTCTTTTATTACCTCCGCCAAGGAGGTTATGTTTTCGTCGTGTTTGTCTGACTGTCTGTCTGTCACCAAGATAACTCAAAAAGTTAAGAACCGATTTGGATGAAATTTACAGGGATTGTTATGTATGTTAAGAGAAACAGATCATTAACTTTTGGTAAAGATATGTTCATCCGTTTGTTTGTTTGTTTTGGCTGCCTCATATTTCTCGATGCCATAACTCAAAAAGTTATGAATGGATTTTGATGAAATTAACATGAGTTGTTAAGTATATAAAAAAGAGTAAATTACCAAATTTTGATAATGATACGTTTGTTCGTTCGTTTGTAACTATTTTTAATCTTATGCTTGTTAGCACAATAACTCAAAAAATAATGAATGGATCTTTATGAAATTTAAAGGTGTTGTTAGTAATGTTAAAACACATAAATGATCAAATTTTGGTGCAGATCGGTTTGTTCGTTTGTCTGTTTGGCTCATGTTTGTCATAACGTTTGTTAACAGTAGAACTCAAAACGCTATGAACGGATCTTCAAGAAAATTGAACAAGCTGTTATGAATATAAAGAGGCACAAATGATTAGATTTTGTAGTTTATACAAAGAAAATTATGGTTTCAGAGCCAATTTGAATTTTTTGCTACCGTTGCCTCACTTGGCGGGGGTATGCGCTCTCAGAGTGCTCTAGTTCTAACTGGTATCGCTAACCAAGGAAAGATGTGTTAGTGGTGGCATTTGTATCCTTGTTTTCTTAAGCGAAAATTTGAGTATATATTTTTTAAAGAATAAATATCTTGACAAAAAAACGTATATTTAAAATTATCTCCCTACATTCTTCTCCTATAATTTTTTACTTTAATTTTCCGAAAATCATGGTCCCAACCCTTTAAAAAAATGGATGTTTTTTTAGATAAATAAGTGTATGTTACTCATGCCCTACAGCAGGGGCGAGCAAACTACGGCCCGCGGGCCACACCCAGCCCGTTAGCCTATTTAATTCGGCCCACGGGAGACTTTGGGATCTTCGATATATCAACCTATTTTAAGCGTTTATTCTAGGCCTCACATGTATTCCAAACTTACATGCTCTATATGGTAATGTTTGATATGTATGCACCATGTGGTCACCCGGACCGCCTGTCAATTTTTAAAAGTCCATGTGGCCCCTGCCCTTTCCCTACAGACACGTACGTATGTTAACAGCTTACAGAATTGTATTACGTACATACCTTTGACTTGCTACTTACTTTAATTTACGATATCAGAGGAGAATATCAAATTTCATGTATGGTAATCCTTCATCTCTATGTAGTACAGAATAGGAAATTTATTTTTTGTATTTTCATAAATACTAACCAATATCTCATTACCGAAATTAAATCAAACTAAGAATGACCTTTTTACAGCCTACTTGTGCATCACATTTCATAGGAAAGGTGCTATTTTAACGTTCTCAACTGCGTTCCCTAGGCACTATCGGGGTCAACATTTAAACAATATGTGGTGCATCGCACGTTCTCAGTGATTGTCGGAAACTGGGTGGTAATTCAACGGTGCACATCAATGGAAGCCGTGCTTAAGCCTACTCTAGGTAAACCAAAAAGCAGGCTGACGGCTATGTTGTATTTGTCGGCTATAAGACATCGTCGCATCTCAAAATTTGATTAAGTTGTTGCTCGTTAATTATTCCAAGTAATTCATGGGACTATTCGCTTTGAGCTGTGGGGTTTTACAATATTCTCGTTGATTTACCGTAGATAATATTTCGCCTTGCATTACTGCAATCAATTTGTACTCTCATCTTTGATCCAGTTAATGAAGTTCAGTGAAATCAATCCCAAACACAGAGTGCAGCCCGACTGTTCTATATTTAGGTGAACTCTCAGGCTTACTCCAAGACTTAAAATAAATTACATTCACGGCTTCAACGAATTAATGTGCATACAGTCAGCATGGAGATTATAACTCAGGCACCAACATCGTTTGTCACTTTATGATAAAATATATCATGAAGTAAACTTTATTCTAGCTATTCATACGGCGCAGGCGACATTGTATCAGCAAAAAGCTATTTTTACGGTACCGAAAGTGTTAGCAATTAATTTTATTTAATAAAAGTTATGTAGTCCTATCCAACTTAATTTATTAGATGATAATTCTTACTGTAAAGTAATGAAAAATATCAATATTGTTATAAGATAATAACACAACGTTTCCTTGCTATGGTGTATTGTTTGAAGCGTTTTATCTGCTATCGAACAAATTTCCTCTGTTAAGTAAATTTTTCCTCTAACGTAAATTTTTGCTGTCGGGTAACTTTCTGCTGCCAGGTAAATTTCCACTGTAAGGTACATTTTTGTTGTCGTGTAAACTTCTTCCTGTTTACACCAGACAGTCTTCTGATCTCTCTACCCACTTGTTGCGTCCGTTTAAAGGTAGAATATTGAACAGCTCTCAGAAGCTTAAGTCACTTCAGATTTGAAGGCACGTGTATCTAAATTCATACTATGCAATGACCCTTACTAATCTAATTGACGCAATGGCTATCATAATTGTGAATCTATTAGTAGACACACAATTGTGTTACGAGGACACAAGGCATGCGGACTTTGATTAGCAGCCACGGTATCCCACATTAGATTCTAGGGTGGCTAAACTTGCGAAAACCAAGCCGTCAGGTTAATCTAAAAAGAGGACGTTTAAATTGGTTGGTTAAAGGTCAATGTTGTAATACGGAGGGACTCTCGGCCAAGACACAGGGTTTGTAAGAGTGCAGTAATTATATTAGTCGACGAATGAAATTATGTCTTTATATTTAAAAAGGGACCCTATGGTAAATGTGTTTTTGCATGAAAATTTGTAGTTTATATGTGGGTAGGCTTCAGAGAGGAGCGTCTGCAAAGTGTTTACTGCACTAACAGAGGCTTTGTTGTAGTATGGAAGTGAGTGAAAGATGTTTAATTTGCGAACAGAGGGTTTGCCAAAGCTGGATCGAAGTTTGTCATAGAACAATTTACAGTAGTGGTCCACGAAATAGTGCGGATAACCGTTATTTTTGAAGAATTTTCGGAGAAAGTCAACTTCGTTTAAAAATGCAAGGTAGGAGGAAGGTATATGGTAGTATGCTCGAAATAGCAAAGTTTTATGACATTGACTTTGAATTGATCGTAGCAGCTAGTGACTAAAAAAAAAAACTCGTCCCAAGGTCTGAAAATGTGGGTTTTCTGCAAACTCCAGTGGTCAATGTTGAGCCTTTGAGGCTTGACTTGTTTGATACTTCAGACAGGTGCTGTGGCTTCGGCCCGCTGTATTTTGTATAAGGTATTGACTCTTAAGTATGGTCCTTGCCACTTCCAAAATCTCATTGCGGCTTCTTAAAATAAAGTTTTCAGCGGCTCAACGTTATCAAGTTACGTCCAACATTGGCTACTTCCAGCATTTGCAACACGATTCAAAGTTGCAAAGCTGTAGTTTGTAGTTATTAAAACATCTAGAGAAGCTAAAGTATTATTTGATTCATTTTCGGCAGTACATTTGATATTTGGATATTTACTATTCAAATAGTGCAGAAATATATCAGAATCAGCTTGATTGTTGAATATAAGTAAGGTGTCATCTACATAACGATTATAGATGATCAGTTTGAAGTCAGGTGGGCAGTCGTTAAGCCGAAGAGTTTCATGATAGCATAGAAAGATATTTGCCAGCTAGGGCCTAAGCGGGGAGCCCTTGGAAACTCTATCTATTTGGTGGTACAGTCTATTTTTAAACTTGAAGAAGGAATCTTTATAGGCAAGGTTAAGGAAAGTTTTGAAGGTAGGTTTGTTCATGATGTGGAATAGGTCCGTGTAGGTTTCCTAAAACATTTTTGAATATTTTTTTTTAAACAGGCTCGTATTTAGGTATAAAGAAACGCTTCTTGCCAGTATGCTCTCATACATTGTGTATAAATAGTAAATACTGCTGTCCTCGGTGTTCATCGAGTTTGTGGAGAATACTAATTGAGTGGTACGAACGAAAACGTTGCAACATGCTGGCAGGAGTTGCTTTGAACAGATTCAATTTTAGTCCATCCCCAAAAGTTTCCCATACGATCCTAGGCAGAACTAGAGCACGCTGGAAGCGCATACCTCTGCCAAGTAAAGTAATAGTAACGAAAAGTTCAAATCGATCCTGAAACTAGGATTTTATTTTTATTTTCACCAAAATTAAGCAAATTGTGCTTCTGGACATTAATAACAGCTTCTGTAATTTTCTTGCAAATCTGCCAGCAACTTATTGAGTTATGTTGTGACAAACACTGAGAAAACATACCACTAGGCAACATTTTTTTTAAGCTGTCTGCTTCTTCATTGAAAATCAGAAGCATTTTAGGGTTCTGAATCCAAATAGTACCTTGAAAAATGTTTGTTTGGTCTAGGCTCATAGATACGATACATTTTTTTTATTTTTGTATTGTATTGAAAATAGGTATAAAATAAATGTGTCATGATGTTTTAATTCCTTATCCGTATCTACTCTTTGTTTGTTGCTTTATGCTTTTAGTGGGCATCTTTTGTCAATGCTCAGTAACAGTTAGCAAGCATTGCTCTGCTTTATTGGAAAATTGATCTATAAGAAACTATTCAAAATAAGTTTGAACTCATGCTAAATGTTGTGAAGTCAGTTTAAACATTGGCTCGGCCTTACTGATTTCAGTTCTTTTTTTCTGTTGTGGAGAGTAGGTACCAGTTGGGTACATATGTACAACTGTGAAATTCTGGGTTCTGAGCAGATAACTATTGTTTTGAAGCCGAAACTGAAGGCCTGTTTCACCAGAATTTGTACTCTATATACTAAGCGAAATTTGCAAAGAAAAATGTGCTTTTCCGAGCACTTTCATTGTTAGACCTTCAATTGAAATCATATAGAAGCAGGAACCAAGGGTGTAAATCTAGAAGATATGCTGTTCAGTACAATTTCTAAGAGGCAATGTTTTCATCAAGCCAACTGCCATATACACTATAAGTCCCTGTCCGGTCATCACTGGGTGCCTCTAAACCATTCTAATTAACAGCTTAGTTTCCAAATTTACACCTTTAGTTCTTACTTATGAAAGTTATTACAGTTACTGAAAGCTTAACATTGAAAGTGTGAATGGTGCACATATTCTAGTTAAGGGGCCTCTATTCTTAGATTCAAAACAATGGTTATTTTCTGTTTATAACCCATACTTTGACAGTTGAATGAACACCGCTGGTGCCACGAACAACAGAACCAAAAACTAAAATTCAGTAGAATCACATACCTAAAGCCTTCCAATGATTAGATGGGCCCCTCAGAGCTTAGCATGGGCTTTAAGTTTTTATTACACTAAGTTAAAAAAAATGTGCTCAACTATTATAAAAACGCCTATATTTCACCTCAGAATATAACAGAGCAAAGCACAATCACCTTCTGTGACAGCCGGATCAATAATGAAGAGAATGGGAATGTGCGTGGGGTGAGTAACACAGCGCCACAAGCCTGTTGAAACCAGTTGTGACCCGTAGCTGCATTTTAGAAAGTAGAGCTAACAAACAAGTTTAACAATGATATTCATTATTAGTGACCAGAAATGAGTCTAAAATTACTACCCTGAACTCGCAACCATTTTGGTTTTGACTAGCGTGTAACCAAACACACAAACGAACGAACAGATCATCAACAAAATTTAGTCAATTTGCCTTTTGATGTTTCTAACAATACCAGCTAATATCTTAAAGACTCATCCATAACTATTTGAGTTATGTTTCGACAATCACAAAATAAACATGTACAAAACAGACAAACGGACTGACCATCACAAAACTTTGGTTAGTTACTCTTCGTAATATACCCAACTGAAAGTTTCATAAAGGTCCGTCCATACGTTTTTAAGCTAAGNAATATCTTAAAGACTCATCCATAACTGTTTGAGTTATGTTTCGACAATCACAAAATAAACATGTACAAAACAGACAAACGGACTGACCATCACAAAACTTTGGTTAGTTACTCTTCGTAATATACCCAACTGAAAGTTTCATAAAGATCCGTCCATAAGTTTTTAAGCTAAGTTACCACGAAAAATTAGGCAGATAAAAAAACAAACGGTTGGAAGGAACTACCCCAAAAGTTAATCATCTGTTCCTTCTAACATTTTTACTATTTCCTGTGCATTTCACAAAGATCGTTCATGACTTTTTGAGTTAACTTGGCGGTAAACAAACAATAAAAACAGAGAAAGTCCAACAAAAACATAATCTCCTTGGAGGAGCTGATCATGCTAATGCTTAATAGAGGGTGATCATTTTAGTATTTTATGTTCGGTAACTCGCCTTTAACCTGCTCATTTCAAAATCCCTATACCAAATAAGCTCAAATCGAGTCGAAATGACATCCAGTCATCCAATTCCCTCCATATTGTAAATGATTTAACTTGTCTAAATTGAAATCTGTACTTGTCTCCCATTATTTCATCGCTATGAAGCCTTCAGTTGGAAATTTCAACAACAAATTTTTGTATGTTTTCAACTGCTAAAGCATGCGGAAACGTTCATAAAATAGTTGTTAGAATTATTGCGTTTTTCCACCCTTATATCTATTCTCTTATCATATCAGTTTCTCGTAGACAGGTGGAAATCAGTGCTTGCTCCCTTGTTGGCTGTTGTTCATATGTAGAACTGGGCCTCGGATAATCTTTGTTACTTGCCTAAAACATTTCGACTGGGCTGTAACATATTAACATCACCTGTTATATGTCATAACCAAGTAACAAAATCCCCGTCACGTGCAGCCAGGGATAATTATGACTCCATCTACAACTGTCGTTTATCACACCATTAAACAGCGAGTATTTCATCAGTTTCATTTAGACAGCTGAAAAACAGCGCTGGCTGCAACATAAAGCACCTGATGATATTGACCATACGGCCATAAATTGCTTCGGTGCTGGGTACATTACGGTGCCTGGAGCCATTGAGGCAAGTCCAGCGCAATTTCGAGGGCATAATTGCCATAGTATGCAGCAGCACAGAAGCAGATATTAAACCTCTCCTAAACTCGCCGAGAGCAGTCGAGATCTTCGAGAGTGTTTAATTTGCGACAGCCTGGAGTGCGGCTATTGTAAAATTTCATGGTTCGAGACGAGGTCGACTGCGTGTGAGCACCGTAATATATCCGCACGTCGCCCCTCACATGTTTGGAGCCGCGCGCTCAACTTATGGCAGAATTTTCGGTATCTTGCGTCGTCCTTCTCAAGTTTAAGCGAAAAATTGGACTTTTCTGGTGAATTTTGGGTACATGATGGCGTTCTTTTCGACTGCCTCATTGAAAAATGGGACTTTCTATTGGATTTTGTGAACGCTGTGGAACGCTTTTTGTAAGTTTTTGCTGCAGTTTTGGACTTTTCTACTGAAGGTCAGGTACCTGGTGGAGTTCTCTTCAACTGCTTAGAAGCAACTTTGGATTTTCTTTTCGATTTTGTGAACCAGAAAGGTTCTTCGTTATCTATTTATATAATTATAAAATTCTGATAATCTTGCGCGTTTGCTTGTACGTCACAGTGCACACAATCTTCGCTATAAGACAGGAAGAAATTCGAGCGCTGAAGATTTAATAAGATTATATCAAAGGAGATGCACCTGAAAGTTCTTATAGCAAAGTTAAGTATTTCTGAGAAAGTTTGGGTAGATAAAGGTGAAGTCTACATTTTACAAGGTATTTTTAAGATTTTCTTGCACTTTGTGCATATGTATAGGTCTTTTGAAAATGGCTTTGAAGTAATATTGAACTTTCAACTATTTATATCTGTTGGCTCCCTTGTCGATCGCTAATTCGAACATTGAACTTTTTACAGATGGGTATTTACCGTGAGGTGTAATTTGATTTTATCTATATTTTAATTCCTATTTACGCCCATTTACCGTCGCTTTCGTTTGTAATGAAATTCTTCAAGTTATTATGCACATTTATCATTTAAATATTATGTTATTATTACGCTTGCTGTAAACAGTATGTTTCATCTGTTTATCCAGTAAAAACGCTTATCTCTTAAAAAGAGATTACATATATTTATCAAAATACGCTAAAACTAGAAGATAAGCATTAATAAATTTGTTTTGTCATTTATAAAGAAAATAACTAAATTTTTAAATTTTGGAAATATTTTATAAACAGACTGATGGAGTTATGTTTTGTGAAACCGGCGATCGTAATAGTTCGGTAGATGTCAAGTGAAATTACATTTATAAAGCTATTAAGTATGTATTTTTGTGAGTGCTCTAACACAATGATATTTGTTTTACTAGCGTTTTGCAATGAAGTATTTACGTTATAATTAATTTACTGCTGAGGAATACAAAATTAAACTCAGTTTTAATCTTTTTCGTCAGAGCGGAATGAGACTTTACGCTAATTGAACGTTCTTTCCAGGCTGAAGTATCTGGAATAATAGATGAGCAGGAAAAATCTATAATATAGTATCATCGCATCAACTCTTGCTTCTTATATATATGTATAACCTGAATTTTTTATGCAATACTAACATTTACAATTGTTTTAGATTCAACAATGCTGTGCCGCAAGAATAGCACTGTGTTCCCCATAATTTTTCTCTTCTAAATGTTTGTGCTGCCTAATACCTAATACTTGGGTATATTGCTCTGTTTATTACTTGAAGATCCTTAACCAAAAAAAAATAAGAAGGATGTTAGAGGCGCTAGCGCCTAGTGCTTAATTATTACAACAACGCAGGTTCTCTGCAAAGCTGAAATTCTGAAACATGGCTTTTGATTTTGCCATACTGTAACTTGAAAAGCTATCCTCTGGCTCATTAAAGAATTACAAATATTCCACTACACTGAAGTTATGTGGCACTGCCTATTTTATTAAAGAGTTTAGAATATTATGCTACCTGCAACTATGCTGTACTTCCCCTTTATTAAAGAATTAGCAATATTCAGTACCTGGAGCTATACTGTACCCCAACTAAATTTACCCTTTCGCTCCTGTTGGGCGAATGTATCCCACTGCTATTTAACAAATACCAGTGGAATATGTAATCCCATCACGAAATACAGATGGGACCATGTATCCCAGAACCAATAAACTAGCCTATGGACGTGGGAATTTTTAAAATATCTTTTCAAGTATCCTAGATTTATAAATAAGTAATATACGCCATCAGCTTCAAATTCATTGAAATCAGTAGTAAATCGGTAGTGAAAGGGTTAAAGAACTAGAGTACCATCTTGAATTCCTCGCTGTCAAAAATGACAGCGACTAATTTTTATTGCTCATACTGTCGTTACTAATAATATGCTTCAGTAATATGCTTCAGTAAGTAATAATATGTTTCAGTAGGATAAGCTTCGACGGCCACCTCAAATTGACTGCTCTCTGTTTCTATTCATCTAAGCAACTCGCTATTTCCTTCCGTTAGGTAAACTATGAAAAAATAACATATATTTGAAAGCAGTAAAGCATCACTAAATTTAATT
>LQNS02278170.1:11995464-12017775 GCA_001587735.2 Parhyale hawaiensis | reverse complement strand
GTAACGTGTACTAAGGCTATCAAGCGCTTTCTGTATTTAATTTAAGTCTAGTGATAAGCTATGTTTAATATAACTATTGTACCATTCCTGTGAGTACCTAATAAAGTTGATTGATTGATTGATATATTAAAGAATTACAAAATTAACATTCTGGTACCTGGAGCTACGTATGCTGTGCTCATACTTCAACTAAAAAGCACTCTTAGAGCACGTACCTCCGCCAAGCAAGGCAACAGTAACGGAAAATTCAATTTTTTTCTGAAACCATTATCATCTTTGTATCAACACCAAAATGTAATCATTTATGCCTTTTAATAGTATTAATAGCTTCTGAAATTTTCGTGAAGATCTGTTCATAACTTTTTGAGTTATGCTGCTAACAAGCATTATGACAAACATAAGTCAAACACAAAAACGGACCAACCGATCATCATCAAAATTTAACAGTTTATGTCTTTTAGCATTATTAACAAGTCCTGTAAATTTCGTAACGATCCATTGATAACTTTTCGAGTTCTTGTGTTAACAAATACAAAATCAAACCCAGCAGCAAACACACGAACGAACAAACAGATCATCACGAAATTTGGTCATTTACTCTTCGTAATATACCTAACAACTCATGTAAGTTTTATAAAAATCCGTCCCTAACTTTTAAGTTATGGAGCTGAGAAAAAACAGGCGGACACACACACAGATGAACGGATGTCCACCAAAAGTCAATCATTTGCTACTGTTAATATGCCTAACAATCTCTGTAAATTTCGCAAAGATACGTTGAAAACTCTTTGAGTAATTTTGGTGACAGACAAAAAGGCAGACAAACAAGCAGACAGACAAAGACGACAATAACATAAAATCCTTGGCGCAGGTAATAATTGCAAATATTCTGATATTTGGGGCAATGCTGCGTTCCTACTTTAGTTCCCACACTCTGCTACTTGCAAAAAGTAGGGACGGTTACTCGAGCGCACCAATTGTAATATTTCTCATGGGTGCTAAATTAACAGGGCTTTACAAGGGTTAATTACCTCCGCCAAGGAGGCGATGTTTTCGTCGTGTTTGTCTGCCGGTTTGCCTATGTCTGTCACCAATATTATTCAAAGAGTTTTGAACGGGTCTTTACGAAATTTATAGCGATTGTTAGGCATGTTAATAGTAACATATGATTTACTTTTGGTGAAGATCCGTCCATCCGTCTGTTTGTTTACTATCTGCCTCATTTTTTTTTTCCTAATGCCATAACTCAAAACGTTCTGGACGGAGTTGTATGAAATTTATTTGAGTTGTTAGGTATATTACGAAGAGTTAATGGCCAAATTTTTATGATGATCTGTTTCTTTCGTGTGTTTGTCGCTGTGTTTGATTTTATGATTGTTAGTACATTAGCTCAAAAAGTTGTAGATGGATCTCTATGAAATTTACAGGACTTTTTAGAAATGCTAAAAGACATAAATGAGTAAATTTTGGTGATGATCGGTCGGTCCGTTTGTGTGTTGTACTTATGTTTGTTATATTGTTTGTTATCACCATTACTCAATGAATTATGAGCGGATCTCGAGAAAAATTATAGAAACTGTTAATACTACCGAAACGCATAAAATAAATTATTAGATTCTGGTGGTGATACAAAGAAAATCATAGTTTCATCATCAATTTGAATTTTTCGTTACCGTTGCCTTGCTCGGCGGAGGTATGCAAGCTACGCGATTGTCTTTCACAGAATGCTAAGTCCCAAAGCCGGCGAGCCTTACAGTGCTCCTACTGAGATACCTTCACTGGCGAGCTCATAGACCACGGCTCCAGACTCAGTGCTCGACTGCACTTACATATTTCTAGGATATGTAACGAGTGTAAATAAAGAATGGATGTGTTATCTAATAATATTTTCGCTCTGTTGAATAGACAATAGCATATTGTTTCTCTAAATGTTGTTCACTTGGTAAGCACCTTAGCACTGGAGACGGTTGGTTCACTGCTGATTGCACTAATACAGTTTATATAACGAGTAAAGTCAGGAACTCGATATGGGAACCAATAGATCACGGCACCGCCAGTCGACCACTAGGCCACCACAGCATGTTATAGTTCTCGACTTGACGGGGGGGGGGGTGAGTCCCCTCCTGTCTCGATAATCCCTGGTATTGACATATGTGTAATACATATAAGCACTTCTATGTGCCACCAACCCGTGACTATAATCGCTCCTTCCCGTTTATTAAGTGAACAACCCTTTTATTTCATGCATAATTATTATCAGGCGATGGCTAACTAGAGCTTTTGAAACAGGGATTTGTAAGTATTTCAATAGGCTGACTATAAATGAAAGAAAAAATTAATTGCATACCAACAATTAGCCAATGGTGCACGAAGTCTTTAATTTATCCTCAGTAATTTTTCCGTTTCCCCAGATTTGAGCGGAAAATAATATAGAACGTACCACTTCTGAGCATTAGCCTGTCAATATTTTTTACGAGATCTCAGTCAATTGGAAGCCTCCCCCTATATTGCGAAATTTTTTCCGGGAAGTCCGTAAAAAACGAGAAAATACGTAGATTCGGGGAAGCGCTCTGCGTCTTCTGATGACTGGGAAGGCAAGCAATATTCTTTGGCTCAGTGAACTGCAGCTTGCATAAAAGTTTAGAGTTGTGCCTTGAAGGAAGCATAAATTAGGACTGAAGTGGCCGTGAGAGACTCCAGCTTGGTTCCTCACCAGCACTTTGCCGTTGATTTACCATCCAGACTTCCGCACCCTAAACTACCCGCTGCCTTTAAACTGTTAACCGCTCGAGTGCCGAGACGACGGCTTTTGGTAGTTACTTGGGAGCTGCGGCTCAGGCACAGCCCAACGAGAGGATTTTTGCTTCTGCCGATGCTTTTTCTTGGGGGTTTTACTTCCCAGCCGCTGTCAGTTACGTAGACGATTACTCAAATGTCTACTGCTTTTGTCTGCGAGCCAACTTTTGTTGGGGGGCTTGACATTGCAGCCTCTGTAAGTTAAGTAGGAAGTCGTTGAAAATGTCTGTTGCTTTTGTCTGAAGATAGTGTTTGTTTGGGATTCTGGTTCCCAGCCACCGCAACTTACAGATTCGCCGACAGTGAATTCATCGCTGCACATTCATTGCCGTGTAAATTCATCACGTAAGTGCAAATCATCTTTCATATACATTTACTATGAACTGAATAGAATTGATTTACCGACAAAAGAATTCACCAGGTACTGAATTTATCGAGCACTAAACATAGTGATTGTCACGCCCTTCTTACGTGGCACACCTTGACGTATCACTAGATGTAGATGTACGCGATTGGGGTTCTGGCGTCTCCGGAAGTATACTGCTGCTCGACAGGGGAATAAGACTCAGGCGAGTAGCAGACTGTGTACTTGTGGATTCTAGGGGTTGAGACACAGGTATGATTCCGCTAGGCGTAAGGGTAAGGTATGTCTCACGAATAACTCCAGCGGTCACTGAGCTGACCAGCATAGGTGTCGGTCACCTGTATAGACAGCTGGCACAAGGGAGTGGCTCTGCGGCACGCTGCGCCATCACAATACCAGGCAATGAATAAATATTGTCAGGCCATACATATTGCACGTGATTCGATGCCCCTTTTCCTTAAATATGTAAAAAAGATCAAAATGTTCAAAATGGGAATTGATTTGAACTATTAGCTAACTTTTGCTGGATAATTTACGTCACACCTATAAGTTAGGCATAGGCAGTTATATGTACAAATCGTGCAGTGCTATTGGCGCTCCCTACCAATACAGAATAACTCTTTCAACAATATCTGTAACTTACGTAGGTAATAATCGGACAGAAATAAGTTTTGGCTGCCAGTCTACTTTGTTGAGTGTTTTATGTGCCAGCTAGTACCAATTTGGTGAACAATTAGTCAGATTGGTAATTGCATCTGGCTGTAAACCAATGCCAACCAGTGTTCTTTGTTACCATCTCTTCTCAAGTAAACAAACGAATCGTCTGCTACAGTTTACTATTACGTTGTGTTTGTGTACAGAATCTTGCATAGCAACGATGAAGCCTATTTACCAACCATCCAATTGCGAATTTTCACAGTGCTTTTAATAATAGCAAGGTAGGATATAGCACCGCTCAGTCAACAGAGGACGATGTGCTTTTCAGTAGCCAGACACTACTGACAGTTACTGCTCTATAGTTAGCCGTCCTCATTATAAATGCAGTATATGTGCAGTGGGCTATGCTGGTGGCTTAAGACAATATTTAAGCTGGCGGCACAAAGGCACGGCGTTGAGCTCCATTGTTAAGCTCAAATCCTGGAACCAACTGACGGCAAAGCCTACGGAAGCGCCTGCCTGAATGCCAAGGTCTGATGGATCAGTGTCCCCAGTCAACAAGTGCACGTGCCAAACCCTGCAGAGCTGCCGCCTTTACCCAACGAGAGCATCACATTCCGAATAGCAAAGCCTTTATTCCCTCCAAGTCCATATCAGTTTGCAGAGCTGGAAGCGAACGTGTTTGGGTCAATCCCTGGCAATCACTCTCTCGTTAGTGACAGAGCCAATCACGACAATTACAACTTGGAATTGGAGAGGAGCGCAGTCTACATTGAGCCTCCGTGACTGGCCGTAGTGGCAGCAACAGCCAGCAGGCAGTTTGTTTCAACTTCTGCCATGACTGCAGTACGAGTTGTATTATTCCAAGGTTTCTCCCTAATAGCCTCCAGAGGGTCATTTTCCTACATTACTGTTGCTGAACTTCTGTGTGTCTCCAGTCGTTAGCTGCCGCTGTGATTAGGATGCAATCGGGGGTAACTAAAGGATGGATGCGCCATCGTAGTCAATGATGCACTACATTAAAATTAAATCCAGGGATGCAACTCAGTGGCTCGAGAATACGTTCTTGGGCTTGGAAGGTCATGTCGTTGTGTCAGATCAAGCAAAAAGGAAAAATTAACATTGAAGAGACGGTAATTCTCTCCCGTCAGTTAAATGATGCGTGGAGTTAGGGAATTGCGTTACGAAAATATGAAGTTGTACATTGATGTTATTCACACTGAGACAACAACCGTTTTGTTGCCCCCGACAAGTTTATAAAGATAAGCTATTTGGTATGGAAAATAACCCAAGTAATTGGAATTTAGGTGCTTGAACAGCAACAACCACAGACTCTGAGATGAAACGCCATTAGGCGATTCGATAAGAGCACATAATTATATCCGATTTGTACTCCAATAAAAATTTAAAAATAATATATAATCAACCTTGATTATTTATTACTCAACGATAATTATTTTCTAACAAATAATCGTGTGCAATATATGATGCTGCGTTTGATGTTTGTGGTAAAAATACCCGTTTGTGGCGGTAGTATTACGTTTGTTTTTTCTTTCGCAAGATAATTTATTTGGCAGCAAAAGTATTACTTAAGTCCAATACCAATGTGTATTTTCAAGATGTTCTTCTGCACTCAGGAAAGGTAGTCACAGTTCTTAAGTTTGAAATTAGCAAATAAGTATGTAACTACTTCTGTTTTTTATATGAATAAAAGATAGTTACCCATTATTGATCTTTGACAGCCGATATCATCCGAAGTTCTCTCTTATTGACATCTGCCATTTGCCTAATATTTTTCCAAGCAGCAAGTAGAAGAACCATATCTTCCTCAGGCTGCCGCCTTGCTGCAAGGGCCGTACCTCCCATAGGCGCATGATAGGGGCAAACCTCTGTAGAGCAACAGCATAGTCCAAGTAAGACAGGGTTAGTTCACTGCTTGCAATTAAGGCAACCTGAATTAGAGATTATTCCTTGGTTTCAAGAGAACATTTTTGCAGCTTAAAGTAATCGCTTGTCAGGGTGATCACTAATGCACTTTTAGGCCGGACTAGTGCATGTTGACTGTTGAATTTCCCTCCACTTTACCTATGTACGAGATTGTGGCAATCACAATATATGATCTGTCAAATTTACCGCCTCTTTACAATTGAACGCTCGCTTACTAATGAACAGTCCCGGACTAGTTCGCGATGACTGTAGAATTTACCGCCGCTCTGTTTAGCGGCCTCGAACCAGTTCAAAATTATCGAATTTTATTCTGAAGAAGCCTCTGCCAGTTCGGACAGCATACTTTGTCAGCCTTACCGTCAATCAATTTGCAACAAGACATGACACGCATGCGTAACGCAAGCTTTCAAATTTCCCGCCAAATTACCTTTAAAAAGCCCGTACTAGTTGCCTGACATACGCTGCCAAATTCACCGCCATGTTACCTTCAAAAGCCTGACACGCTGTCATACTTACCGCTGCTTTACAGTTAAAAAAAAGCCCAGATTGGTTCGTCTAGGATACTCTGTCAAATTTACCGCCGCTCTTCCTCTGAAGACTCCTGAACTAGTTCGTCTGGCATGCGCTGTCAAAGTTTGCCGCCGCTTTTCCTTTAAAAAATCCAAAACTAGTTCGCCTGGTATGCGCTGTCAAATTTACCGCCGCTTTACTTTTGAACAGGCCCAGAACAGTTCACATGGCATCACAGCAAAGACTTTATGATTTTGACGAGCAGCCCTGCGTTACCACTTTAATCTGACACCCAATTAAGAGTTTATGCGCAGTTAGCCTCATTGTAATTAGGCATGGTGGGGCTGGCTGTGCTAATCAGTTCCAGTAATTGCAAACGGCAGCTTAACTTGGCTGATTATAGTACGCCGGCACACAGCGCTCTGGAGTGACGAGTTGCACCTAAACTGCTGTAGAGAGCTTTATGCTCCAGGGAATGCGTGTAAATACAACTTTGTCAGCTGCCACTATCCGTGAGTATGTCTTTTTTTCGTGATGAGGCTACTATTAACAGAAACAAGGAATGTTTAGCACATAATAAGTCGTACATGAACAATTGTTAAGAATTTTATGAGGGCGAGGCAGGTGTGCCACTATATATGCGCAATATTAATAAACACGTTTTTCTTTAGGAGAATGATATTATAAAGATAATGATGATACTTACGAGACATAGCGAGTTACAGATGAAATTTATACATGCTGGTGATATTTGTGTCAAAACCACAGTGCTGTCTGCCATTACTAATTTCGGACAATAATGATGATGATGAGTCTTTCCTTGTCGTTAAGAAGCTATATTAATTAATGACAGACAATATTTAGATAGTATGGCAAATAGCAGGTTCATGTATGCAGGCCAATGTGTGTAAAAGTACCAATGTAAGCTAACAGTATTCGTGATTAAGTTCATTGCTGTTGTCATCGACTATGATGATACTTTAGAAAACTAATTGGTTTATTAAATTACATTATACACTAATAAAAGTAACACCTCCTAAAACAACAGTATGTGAGCCAAAGCCAAGTCGTTTTCCAGCTAGAAGCTTATCAGAAAATTACAGCAAGACAGAAGTCCGAAGCCCTGAAAGAAACAGCATAAATGTTATGGTAGGCATTAGGTGCAGATGAATCCTTACCGCTTCCGATACATAAAGTATTGCTACATTTATATAACTGTAAGGTCATACAGTTAGATGTCAGTGCCAAAGATCTCCGGTAGAGCAACACCGGAGACATGGATGGGCAAATATATTGTTTGTATTGACACATACACACACACTGTCTTAATTTTAAAACGCAATTCGCAAGGATGACCTTATGGTAAAGAAGTATGATGTTTCATGATAGCAATATTTATTATTTACCCATGCTCACATGCTATAAAGTTATGTAAATGTATATCTACTGGCCAGATACGCCCAATAGACTAAAGTAACATAGATAAAGGTATATGGATAACAATTTGATGTTTATAAGTAAACTGAACATACATGTGTAACTCGTACTACCATTTCCAAACACGAAGTCATGAAGGACAGCATTACTGTGGAAATTATGTGCATTTCCGACAAAGTTTTGCTTGTGTTGAAGCAATCAGCGTTGATGGAGCGGCCGGCCGACGTGGACGGCCAGCCCGTGCGTTCCTGTATTTCCAGAAGCAATTTGTGAGATAGCAATTAGACGGCCGAGTGGAAAGTGGCCGCCACGGCCGAGTCTCAAACTGCCATCTGAGCTCGCAGGCTAAAGTTTAGGTCTTTGGGAAGTTACTAGGCGCTGGCAGCGAGAGCGCCCGGGACTTCTACGTTGGGTACTTGTGCTGCCGGACTTGGCTCTATATTTCTAGCTAAAAACTACTCTAATTTTGATAGTTTTCTGGTGAAGTCCAGGTGGTGTCACACGAGGCTTTCAATGTGTGTAGTGGTGTTGTTGACGCGCTCTGTCACCAGCGGGAAAGCCAGCAGGACGCTGTCCCTACGGTGTGCGTAACTGCTCACAACCGGCTTATCTGTAACCGATAGTAGCTAAGAATTCATTCTTAACTTTACTTAATACAATTTTTACCTGTTCTGCAGTGTAGTCTTGACAGATGCATAGCCTCAACCAAAACGTACGTAGCAATGGCATATAAGCTCTAACGTATTTAGCTCGTCTCAGATTGTTGAAAAATAATTCCTTGAAATTTGTTATGAAATACTTGCAGATCTATCGTTTCACTGCGCTATCAAAATGAAAATTCATCAATAGTTATTAAAAGTTACTGTTACAAATAACACTCTTTTAGCTGCTGACTGAGTATGAGACCGAGATTCAGAAACAATACTTGCTTGTTTGCTTATGTATTAGATAGGCTAGGCACCTTTTCTAGCTGAAATCAAGCATATCCTTACCTAGTCCAACCTAAGCTTAACTAACGTAACCTAACTTAACCTGCACATTCTCTCCTGTAAGCCACATACTCACCTTCTAGCTGCTGGTTATCCTTTCTCACTTCTCAAAATAATGAAAGTTACTTTGCTGCTGCGTAGTTCGACGCTCTCTAAATGTCAATCAATGCACACAGTAGTGTTGTGCCCGACGTCCGTACTTCACAGCGTCCGAAAGTGTTCCTATGTCCATTTAAACAACAGAAAGGGGCACATTTATGTCAGTTATTATTCACTTAATGCATGAAAAGTTATCCAAAACTCTACTAGCGAGACTAACTAGGCCTATTGAAATGCCGAATAAGATTCAGGAAATCCTTCGTTTACACACAGCCGTGTATTCTAAGACATAACGAAGAAGTTGAATCCTGTCAGAGTACGAAACTACTCCAAAATACTATATCCTGTGAGCCCATCTTAGTACATGTGCAGTTTTTCAGGTTATTGAAAACGACCGACCTATAAGTTCTTGCTACAACTGCTACAAATACAATTCTTGAAATGTTTTTACCTCTAAACCTTCAAAACGCCTATTTTTCAGAAATTTGAAAAGCATTTCAATAAATAACTTAACTTTTACGAACTTTTATCTATGCCAACCTTTCCTTATACTCTATACTTTTCTCAGTATAATATTTGCCCTTCCATTTCCATACATTTACTGATTCACTGGTTCACCGTTGATTATAATCAACTACCACATTAAAGTAAAGCTTCGCTCTCATCGCTTACAAATTTATCAGGCTGCCTGTTTCGTATAGCTTGAAAGGACACTATATTGTATTCCTATAACTGTTTACATCCTTTCTTGCCTCCAGTATGTGGTTCGGAGCGCTGGTGGCCATGAATACCGAAGTGAGAGTGCTGCACTGCACTGCAGTATATTTGTGATGCTACAAAACTAGAAGATGGCTACAGATAATAATTTTCTCTAATGTCAGAAGCCTTCTCTTATTTCGTGAAAGACCCAGAACAACGCAATAAACACCATCGTGTATTTGTGTATTTAGCTATTAATAAGATCCGCATATCAGCGGCTATTGATCTTGCTTGCGTGCATTCATGCATGATCCTCTCTTTGGCTGAGATTCTTCTCCCTTTTCTTTTTTATTCTTCTTTTTCTCCAGTCTTTTATCTCCTACGAACATAATGGTAATAGCTCATAAAGGGCCAGGGCATGCTATCGTCGTTCACGACAGCTTTGTGTGCGTGTTTGTGTACGCAGATCGTGTGCGTGTGAACGGCGTTCAAGTTGGCGCGCCGCGCGGCTCGCTGTATCGCTGATTAAGTTAGGTTACGTTAGGTTAGGTTAGGTTATTTAACGTTAGGTAACGTTAGGTAACGTTAGGTAACGTTAGGTAACTTTAGGTAACGTTAGGTAAGGTTAGGTAAGGTTAGAAAGGTCAGGTTGAGTTAAGTTTGGTTGGGTTAGATTAGGTTAGGTATGGTTAGATTAGGTTAGGTATGGTTAGATTAGGTTAGAAAGCTAGGTGGTGAGGTTAGGGTAGGTTAGGTAAGGGTAGGTTAGGTTGGGCTAGGTTAGGTTAGCTTAGGTAGTGTTTATTTAAGTGGTGGTGCGCGCAGGAAAGCTTACGTGAACGAAAAGTGTTCGTAAACGAGGATAGTGTGGCCGGGGCACACTACCGTCGTTCACGACCACTTTGCGTTCACGTAAGCTTTCCTGCGCGCGCCACTACTAAAATAAGCACTACCTAAGCTAACCTAACCTACCCTTACCTAACCTAACCTCCTTACCTAACTTTCTAACCTAACCTAACCTTGCCTTACCTAACCCAACTTAACCCAACCTGACGTTCTAACCTTACCTAATCTTACCTAATGGTACCTAACGTTATCCAACGTTACCTAACCTAACGTAACTTTACCTAACCTAACGTAACCTAACTTAATCAGCAATACAACGAGCAGCTCGGCGCACCAACTTGAACGCCGCTCACACGCACACAATTTGCGTACACAGACACGCACACAAAGCGGTCATGAACGACGGTAACGCGGCCGGGGCGTAAGTTCCGGTGTCTCTTTGAGAATGGGCCTGTTGGTTCGTCTACAGCCGCCTATCTAATCTAATAGAGTTATGCCTTTCGTGTCATTGTCCATGCTCTAGGGGGGCGTCTGTGTACATTTCTTTTTCACGGCTCTACCATGCATTTTCCTATTCCATATGAGGAGGACATTAAAAAAAAGTTGGGTAAAACTTTCGCACCTGGTGCATTTTTGAAAGGGGGGCAAGAAATTAACAATTATGCACTGATTGTTCTGAAACTTGCTCAGCATATGTGTTTTTGAAAAAGAAACACATTTTGTTCACATAACTTTTTTGATTTAGGCCTTAGTTTCTGAAGTAAGGGGGTTTATATGTAAATATATATGTATATTTTGGAAGTTTCAAATAAATAGAATTCAATGAGTTTTCATGTAGAATAAAATCAATGATAATTTTGAAATCCTTGAATCGCTCCTAATAAAACTATAAATTCGGATTTTCCATTTTTGCCTTCATAATATTTTTTTTTTTCACAGCTGGATTCTCCATTTTCTATTTCGTTGCGATCGATAACTAATATATAGGGAGAAAACAATTAAGTAATTCGGTTTTGAGCTGTGATAAATATATTATGAGGGCAAAAATGGGAAATCCAACTTTAAAGTCTTGTTAGGAACGATTTAAGGATTCTAAAACTGTCATTGTTTTTATTCTAGCATGAAAACTCATTGAATTTTATTCGTTTGAAATTTCTAAAATATACATATGTAATTCTATAATTTCTATATCAACCCCATTATCTCAAAAACTAAGGCCCAAATCAAAAAACTTGTTTTAACAAAATATTCCTCATTTTGAAAAATACATATGCTGAGCAAGTTTGAGACCAATCAGGGCACAATTGAAACTTTCTTGCCCCCCATGGCCCCCTAAAAATGTACCAGTTGCGAAAATTCTACCCATTTTTTTTAATGTCCTCATCATATGAAATAGGAAAATACATGGTAGAGCCGTGAAAGAGAAATGTACACAGACACCCCCCTAGAGCATGGACTATCAAGCTGATAACAAAGAAATACGTAAGTAAAACAAATTAGGCCAGGGTATATATTTTGGCGAGTCTGTAGTGTTCCCATGTAAACCGATACGCAAAAATTAGACGAGGTTGCAGAAAATGGCCAAAGTAAGAAATCCTTATCCCTAAAATTTATATCTCCAGCTTCTCATAGCATTCTCATAGATTCCACTTTTGAACTTTTTCCAGCTTCAAAACTTAATTTTCTCTCAGTTCACTATGTGCAACTTAGAAAATGAAGTAATTGATCAGTTATTTTCAGGTATCGGAGTGAAGTACACTCAATTTTTTTTTTTTAATGTTGTCTTCCTTTGACTAAGCAGCTTTTTACTCTCTTACTACTCCCAGGTTTGTGCTTGAACTTAAAAACGTTCATCTACTGAAGTTGTAGCATTGTGGATACAGGATTCGCTTCTAAAATTTGAATATTTTAATTCCGTGACATCTGAGCGCTTGCTATTAAAAGTTCTATTTTGCATGTCACCTATGGCAAGGAAGGATTATGCTTCTTAGCTGAATTTTAGCAGTAAGCAGTCACCTTGGCTAATTATAATTTGTATTGGGCATTGTACTGCATCCTTCGTAGGGGTATTAATAACGAAAATATGATTCATGAAGAAGTGTCATCACATGTTTTTCGTTGTCATTTATGATGGCACTAGTACCCTATTTAAAAATATTTTTTATCGTTTTATGAACTGCGCAGCACTCCCGTATCACAGCCTAAGTGCCGCTGCTGGTTAAAAGACCGCTGCTCCTGTACATCCATACCTTACTCGAAGCTTCTAACATGAAAATTTAATTTGTGGCATCCTCTGATTTTCCATCCTTTCTTCTTGAATCCTTCATAAACCCTCCCATGCTAACGTACACATATGCCTTGCTCGTAGCTTTGCAGCAGCAACGTTAATTCTCAGTATGTCTACTTTTGCACCCTTCCTTCTTCTTTTCTTCATCACCCTCCATACCCTCCCATATTACGCTGAGGCTCGCGACATTCACGGCCCGGAACGATCCTCATCTGTTAACTATGATAGTAAAAAGCAGTGCGTGCGGGGGCAGCGCAAGACAGCACGCAAGTTCCATATCATGAGATCCTTTTCAGCCGAGTCAACAAAAAGTTGACGGCGGAGTTTGCTCATATCAGGGAGCTAAATTGATGAGAGCCAGCAGACGCAGGCTGCCGTGTTTGGCTAGCCAAGTACAGCGAACGGTTCGTATTAATTTATTAGCTTTGTCAGAGTTTACCATGCATAATTTCTCAATGCTTTTATGAGCTGCGCCAGACTTCGCGATGCATAATTTCTAGAGCATACTTCTGTCGGAATCGCTCCGCCATGTATTCAAGATGACGACGTGCGCGATGGCGAGGTAAATTCTTTCACTAAGAAAAGACTTAACGAAGCCTGAAAAAAAGGACTAAATGCTGATTTGTGCAGAACTCTACAACGTTATCAAAACACTATGATGAAAATCAATGTTAATTTATGTACAAGTATAACCGGCAGCTAAAAGTGAGAGCAAAGAATTCGCATCAGTAGTTTTACATCAATTATGCTCGGGGCCAATTTTCTGTCATTGGTTAATAACCAAAATTTACATAAACTGTTCCAAGAAAGTTTGAACAATAGATACCCCTCGGGTTTCAAGCAAGTCAAAATACGCTATCCCATATAACTTCATTCGGGCAAAACATTTGCAGTGGATCAGTATTGATATTTTGTTCTTGTAAGTTTATTTTTGCTGAATATTTACGTACCGTAGACATTCTATTCCAGTCTCTTTTACTCAGCAGGAGGCTGGGGATGAAATATCTAAGTAAATAAATAGATAAATATACATATGGCTACTTATACATCGGTAGCCATGGGTGTCCATAATACGATTGCCACTCTACAATAGAATCACAACCGTTAACATAAAATATGTTAAACAGCCATTGCAATTTCTTCAGCATTTTTGGCAGCCTGTGTTGCTACTAAAAAACGAAATATATAATGAAACAAATAGAAAAATGCACGTTAGTTGTTATCACACTCTAACGATGTAAGAAAGATGATATATTTGTGTTCTGTATTATATATACTAGAGGGCCCAGCCGTAAAAAAAGACGGCAAAAATTTTGTGCTTGAGCTTTTTATTGTTCTGGTTCCCAGTACTAGTTTGGCTGTTATAGGTCTCATCCCTGCAGGCTTGATCTTCAGTTAGTGAAACGCAAGCTGTACAACAATGAGTTTTGCGATAGCAAAATATTCCCCTGCGAGATAAGGAGTGAATATCAGCTTGGAATTGATTTTGCATTAAGTTACACTAAGAAAATAATAGTTCAGTTGAAAGAATTCACTGGAAATGTCCAGGCTCACCGCATTGTGGATACTAACTGATTGTTGAACCTCCAGCGTCGAAATCTGGCTATAATAATAGAGCTGTCTGTCAATCCGTCCGTCCGTCCGTCTATCCGAAGCCTTTTTTTTCCTATCTAATACTGAAGAAAAAAGTTCAGAGGCACCCAACTTTTCTTTTTGCCAAACCGTATCCAGGATACGAACCCGGGAATTCCCGGGTTATTGGTGAAGGCCTGGTCACGGGCCTTTGTGAACTTGGTTGCTTTTGTGGACTTGGTCGACAGTGTGGACTTGGTGAACTTCGTGGACTTTGGGGACTTGGTGGATTTTGTGAATTTTGAAGTAGTGTGAACTTTTTTCGATGGGATGCTAAGATGTTTTCAAATACATATTTCATGACTTATTTAACAAAAGGGTTGCGTATGGTGCACTAACACAAAAAGTTCAAACCAGTCAAATATTAAAAGACATGGTTTTCCTCAACGGGTTTTATGCAGATTTCCAGGAGGTAAACTTCAGTGCTTCTGTATGGGAACAGTGAGAGTCCTACTGGTTAGAAGTGCTGTTGCTCACAGTTTGCTGATAAGGTAGGCGTTTTCAATCTATACACTAAAAAAAATACTGGCTTCTGCAGGCGTGCTCTGAGCTTCAGAACACGCTGTCGCCGTGCTTTTTGAGCACGCTTATGCATGCATTGAACCAACCGCACGGCAAAACGTGCTGACCCAGCACGCCAGGCGTCTCTCAGTGTACGTATAGGCAACGCGTGTATACCAACTGTACGGATAATGTGCCCAGTATTTCATTTACTCTGACGCTTTGGGATGAGTGGTACCGAGGATATTACTGTATGTAACAACAGTTTTGAAAACTAAGTGCACCTCACGTTGAAGTTTGTATTCCATGCGATAACAGTGTTCTAGAACTGCGTTTATTGGAAAATCCATACGTAATTTCTTTTTCGTGCTTGTATGTCTCTATTTCCTAGATGCAATATTCACTCACAAATTGCTTCACCTTCATTTTCATATTAGAAACATTATCTACCTACTTGTCAATATTCTTACCAAAGAGTTACGCACTATTCACAATTTCTAAACCATAATCCAGCAATGTACCATAGCGTGATCTATTATGAAGGTTAACGTTAAAATTTTATTTCATTTTTGTGGTGCTTCGCGTACATCTGCAAGGTTCATAGGCGCTGCCATCGACTGTCTCATGTCAACTTTCGTATCAGGCTTCGGAGGTCCATTATTAGAATGGCTTACGGGATCGATCTCAGTGGAGTTTATATTCAGCCAATTCTAGGAATGCTAATACTCTCCTGCTAACGACACACATTCTTACATGCTTTTCAGAAGATATACCTGCATTGGTGGCACTGCTATGTTAGTGTTATGCGGACGCTAATACAATAAATGCTAGCTCTGCTGCGTTAGTGTTATGCTGACGCTAATACAATACGTGCCGGCAGTTTCAAGTTAGGGTCATGATGACGATATTAAATAAGTGCCGAGAGTGCTATGTTAGTGTTAAACTGTTGACAACAAAACTAGTGAAGTACTCTGGGAGCATACATATATCTCCGCCAATCTACGCAATGTTAACGAAATATTCAAATAAGCCATTAGCCTGTGATTTTTTTTTTTTTTTTTTTTATTCATCACCAAAGTTTGATATGCAATCCCTCGTAATACTCCAAACAAATCCAATGATTTTCTTGAAGATCCGTTCCTAACTTTAATAGTTATGTTCTGACAAAAAAGACAGACAAGTACACAAACGAACGAACATATCATAGCCAAAATAAAATTGGTCATCTGTGCATTTCAACGTCTCTAACAATTCCTTCAAATTTCTTGATGATCTGTTCACAACTTTTTTGGCTATATTACTAACAAGTATAAATACAAACATGAAGACCACGAAACATACAGTCACGGACGAATAAATCATCATAAAAATTTTTGGTCATTTGCTTCACATAATATTCCGAACAATTTCTACAGATTTTATGAAGATCCGTTCACAACTTTTTGTTAAGTTGCCGAGAAAAAAATAGGTAGACATACAAACAAAGAGTTAAAGGGTTCGTCGCCGGAAGTTAATCTTCTGTTTCTTTTTACATACTTAACAATCTCTGTATATTTCATAAAGATTCGTCCATAACTTTTTGAGCTATCTTGGTGATATACTGTACGTTCATACAATAATACAACACACAAACAGACTGGCAAAGTCCAACAAAAACATAACTTTCTCCACGGAAAAAAATATATCATTGCAGGCACTGCTGTGCTATCGCTAATAAATAATTTTGGCACTGCCATATTGATGATACGCTGATGCTAATAAAATAATTCTACTGATATAATTATAATGAAGTCGTAAATGCTATTATGCTACTGACAGAATTTTTGGTGGTTCTACTGTATGTTGATATTAATTGAATTTTAATTATACACTAGAGTGGCCGCGCTGTCAATAATGACAGCGAAGAATTTGTGAAGACCCGTCTTGTGTTGCCTGTAGCATCATCGCAAAGATATTAAGACAGAGCCTTACATCTATAAAAGGGCGTTCCCTGTGTGGGTAGTGCGGCGTGTTGACGGGACATGTACTTTATGATTTCTCAGGTTATTACCTATTTAGGGTAGACGGTTGAGCTCCCTTCTATACATATAAAGCTCTTATTAACTTCCTTGTGTAGGATGCTGCTCAACTGCCAACTTCAATTAGGGAACCATACAGATAAGCGGGCAAGGCTGAACAACACCCAGCTTCTTTCGGTGATACACAAATAAGCGATGTTTTTTGCCCGCAGTCGATATTGCTTCTAATAAATACGGAGCTCTGTATCGAAGATACTCAAAGGTGGCATATAACTCGGACTCGGAAATTTTTTTTCCGCAAAAGGAAACTTGTTTTGTTGAAAGAAGAACCCAAAACTAGAGCACTCTGAGAACGCATCCCTCCGCCAAGCGAGGCAACGGTAACGAAAAATTCAATTTGGCTTTAAAACCATAATTTTCTTTGTATAAATCCAAAATCTAATCATATGTGCCCTCTGATAGTATTAACAGCTTATGCAATTTTCGTGCAGATCTGTTCATAACTTTTTGAGTTATCTGCTAGCAAACATCATGACAAACATGGGTCAAACATACAAACGAACAAACAGATCTGCACCAAAATTTATTAATTGATTTCTTTTAACATTAATAACAACTCCTACAAATTTCATTGAAATCCATTCATTATTTTCAGTCATTGTGCAAACCAGCATAAAATTAGATACAGTGATTAACGAACGAACGAACAGATCATCACAAAAATTTAGTCATTTACTTTTCGTAATATACCCAAGAACTTGTGTAAATTTCATAAGAATCCATCCATAACTTTTTTGAATTGTGGTATTATGGAAAAAGAGGCAGGCCGATAAACAAACAAATGGATGGACGGATCTTCACAAAAAGTTAATCATCTATTTCTCTTAACATACATAACAATCCCTGTAAATTTCGTCAAAATCCGCCCATACCTTTTTGGGTTTTCTTGGTGACAGACAAACAAAAAGATAGACAGACAAACCCGACGAAAATATAACCTCCCTGGCGGAAGTAATACGGGGAGAAAATAATTTGCGGCCGAGAAATCATCGTGGTCTTTACGGGCCTGCTGACCGCTCAAGAACATCTTACCAGTTGCCCCGATAATTAACAAAACAAGAGTATCAGCTGAAGTTTGGATGAAGTAAATCTCAGAAGAGAGTACACATCACGATGGAAGAAATTGTTTAGAGAAGCTGTATGTATCTACATCGAGCGGACGTCAACGTAGTCAAAGAAAGACCGGAATTCAGATATACTGTTCGAGTGCCATCATCTGCAACCTGGAATATTTTCTACCTATCGGTTTTCTATGAAGCTTAGCAGGATGACCACAGTCTTCAAGCAGATGAATAGACTGTTGACACCAGGAAGCCCAGAGCTAATTTTTGCCTATCTATTTCATTAAGAGCGTGACACGAAACTAATAAATAAATAAATAAATAATAAATATAAATATATAAACACACGAAGGTCATTCTTAGTATTAGACTAGATTGATATCAGTTATGTTATTAGTGCTGTGCTGTTACCAAGATAATCGTTAAAGTTGCTATGATGACGTTGAGAAAATTGTCAGCCCTGAGTTCGTTCCAATGTAGCAGAAGTTTTAATACTATGTAATGACAGCATTGTGTAAACTCTTTGCATTATGCTGATACTGGTGAAGTTATTTGTATTTATGGGCTAATATTCAAGACTATTGTAGTTGCATAAAGTGTTTTTTTTTTTCAAAACACAGTTCCGTCACAGCAAAGTTTCTCCACTAAGCTTACCACTATACATACGAAATATCTATGTGTGTGTTGCCCAAGTAGTTATAATAAGAGACCATGTATAGAACAAGAAGGGAACACAATCAGCTCATGTTTGCTCGCAGCATCAACAGCAGTTAGCTACCAAGCAGGTTGATTGCAAAAATGCTTGTTGTATTTTGTTGTTATCACATTGATATAGCTGTTGGTTTGCTTCTAACACTTGATGACATCAATGAACAACTGCAACCGTTATTTCGGCAACGTGACAGATCTGCTAACTCTGTTAACACTATGTTGCTCACCATAACAGCTATTGATTGTTCATTAATATGTAGTAGTAAACTTCATAAGCGCTGTATCGTTATTTTCATGAGATTCCGACGTTTTCGTTGGTTACGTAGTTAGTGCGAAAACCAACTATAACGTCGACTTCTCGTAAGAATGACATAATTGAAACATTGCTAACGAAGCCCACTACTCCGGAGAATTAAACAAATGCAATTCTATGAACATGTGAATTCAGAAATTCAAACTGTCAAGCAGATCTGAGACAAAATTTTCCCTATAATATTGCTGATATTATCGGCATTAATGGAGACTATAATCATCCTTTTGCACCCCACTAAGGTGGTTTTGTGGCCCTAAGTGAGTGATATCCCAAGCAGGCCCAGCAACAGTAGCGTGTCGCGGTGCCGTCTCACTAATGAAGTCAGAGGCCACCAAAAAACAAGTGATTGGTGGGGAGAGGGCCATGCCTAGGGCCCCTGCGCTGCATAGCTTATTTTGTTAGGTCGTGCCTATATCGGTAGTTGTGAGCGATATATTACTTCGTAATATATCTACACTGTACCCGATTGCAGTTCCATTTTAGTGTTTTACGTTCCAGAAGAATTCCATTGCCGAGCAGAAATAGGAAGCATTTATTGAACAAAATGCAGTCATAACTGAGGTGTGTCTTGTTTCCTTGCCGCACAAAGGCCGAATGATTTTGAAACCGCAAAAATAATTCCTGGTGCAACATATATCACTATGAAATGCAATAATAATTAAATTATTATTGATGCATTTCTCCTTCTCTTGCTTCACAATAATAGGTTTGAAACAATATTTTTATTGAGCTCATGCAGTGTGTGTGTGTGTATGCATATATATATATATATAAATACAAAGAATCGAGTCAGGATTCGATCCGGGGACCTAGAGATTACCAAGCCGCCACTCTTACCACTAAGCCACAGACTGTAAAAGCAACGCAAGCACGCAAGGTACTTGTGTTGCCCGCTGCATCAGTGCAAGGATATTAAGGCAGAGCAAGGATATATGTACAACGTTCACTAGAACGAGTTACAATAGATGTAAATATGTTTTGCTATTATTTGCCACTTGTGACCTTCTACGGCAGGGATGCAAAGAATTCTTGTGATAAGTAAATCATGAATATTTATTAGGAACAAATGGGAGTGTCGCCTATTGGTTTCTCATTGCATAGCAAATTTTGGCGACACGTGGGCGTTAGTTAAGCCAAGCTCGAATTTTTAATGCTGGGGATGTAAGCATTAAATCAAGACCGTCATTATTATTGAGATTAATATTAATTTTCGGAAGAAGATCCGCGACATCCGCTTTATACAGAATATTTTATCTTTATTGTCAAAAAAAAAAAAAAGATATAATTTCAACTGCTTCCAAGACATAACATTTATAACAATTTAATATGCGACAACCATTTGCAGCAGGAGTTTTATCATTTTTCAGGGTAAAAATACAATTTCAACTGCGTCCTGATGCGTGACATCTGCAAAATGGAAATATACAACAATTTTTTGCAGCAAATGTTGTATGATATCAAGGAAATATGATTTTTGCTAGCGAAATTCTTTCCACGTGCTTATATCAATTTAGTCACGTATAAATAATTGATTCTGCGTCTAAGGCCAAACAACGTTGTCGTCCCTCATTGTGCAAAGCCGCACAACTGTCTTGTTTTCCTCGTCCCAAAAGTAATTTGCTTCATCTCATCATAACAGCCACGACAAACTGGAGAATGGCGTTTCTGAACAAGGAAAACAATCGTTGAAGCGACTCAACGAGAACAATGTTTTGAACATCTACACGCTGCCAGGGCACGGTTTGCCTGACAGAGTGCAGACAGAAATATCTCACGTACAGTCATAGTTCACAGGGCCGCAAGGTTTCATCGTTGCTGTGTAGACAGAGATAAGTATCCCATGTCCACTCAGAGTCGCCACGACAAGCTTCCTCTGTGAGAAATTTTAGGTATCAATGTAAAATACTTTCTTACTACACATAAGTGCCAGTTGATACTCATTGCGGAAGTACACCCAAAATAGAACAAGTTATTTTGCTACGAATATGGCTGTCCATGAGCAGAAAATGGTGCATTTTTAAAAGCATTGTGTGGCACTAGACAGAATACTTTACAGTTCAGCAGCTCGTCATCAAGCGCGAGTGATAAGTTCTGATACACTTAAATGTATTGCAAATACTTCTCTTGCTTTCCAGCCATCATCAAGTGCAAGTGCTAGGTTCTAAAACACCAAAATGTATTGCAAGTATTTCTCTTCGTGTCCAGCTATCATCAAGCGCGAGTGTTAGGTTCTGATACTCAAAATACATTGCAATATTTCAGTCGGTTCCAGTCCGTCATCAAGCGCCAGAGTTATTAAATAGTCACCATCAGCAAGAAGCGCAACTCAATTAATTCCGCCAACTACAACAGCAATAATTCGATTGGTCCCCTCGCCGGATGCGAATGCAGAACACGTACACCGAATCCGCCTTCAACTTTTTTGTGACCTGTTCATTTTTTTATTTAATTCACAGTGGTAACGAAGAGAGTCCTGACTCAATCACTCTCGATTCCAGTCCAGTTTCAGGCTTCATGAATCTCTCGAGTATTACATAATCGTAATGTACAGTATGTGTTACTACCACTTCGTTTTTCAGCATTTGGTACATGTTTGCGACTGGCTCAGCTTCTTGCATAATCACTTCTGCAATGCTACTAGAGGCATGATGCAATCGACTCTAGCTTCGTCATGCCTAATATATGATTAAATATAATTCAATGATAATAATAATATAAGTTGCCCGTTCACTTACGCCATGAAAATAGAAAATAATTACTCTGGTGGAATTCCCGTATTCTGCGCCGCTATTCGGGGTTCTGCTTTGAAAAGTGGCTCCCTCCATTCCTTAGTTCATCTACTTTTCCTAGTTTCCCCATTGTGAGCTCCTGATATATACAGTTTTGATGTGGAAAAAGGAAATTCCATAACTATGCTAGTGCTGAGAGATACTGTACATCAGATATCTTCACTGTTTAGATTGAAAGTTTGGTAAGGCAGAAACATGGCTGGTTGTTGATTCAAGGTATAAAATTCATCCTAGCACACCCCGTACAACAGGACTCGCGATGCACACATACATATAAACAAATATCCCACTATATAATAATAAGCAGTTTGTTGATTGCTTGGTTGGTTCTTTGGTTGGTTTACTTTTCCCAAAGTTTTACACGCTTATAGCATTTCCGGTGAAAACTTTATTTTCTTGGTGCTGCACGACTTTCAATCAATTTAAAACTAATATTCGCACTTTACTTGCAGAGGGAAATGTTGCTCTCTTAAACTCATGACGGCCAATCTTTCATTGATTTAATCGAGGATGAGGCCTACAGGCATAAGGTATATTTTGCAGCTAAACCCGCACCGCAAGCCAAGCAAGAACACGAAAAAACTTCCTTATAAAA
>LQNS02278170.1:11981281-11994850 GCA_001587735.2 Parhyale hawaiensis | reverse complement strand
ATGTTTTTTTTGTTATAAAATGCAGTATTTCCAAAGGAAATGCCCTTGGCATGTTTCAGTTATAGTGCCGCTAGCCCCCTAGAAATTTGGTATGCAATAGCCTTTGGTATACTGATGATTTTGCAGCAAAAAAAAAAATGCCAAATTTGGACCCCCTGTGGACCCATTCCCCCCCCCCCATTTGGGGGGGGTTCTAGTGCCGCTAGCCCCCTAAAAATTTAGGACGTAATGCCCCCATACCTGAAGACACTTTTTGAGCAAAAAACAGAAAATTTATAATTATGACTATTTTCGCCTAAACGATCCCCTTAAGAAAACTCGGAGTGAGAATGTAAGACGATGCCACGTTCGAAGAACATATTGCTAGAGTTATCGCTGTGGGAAAAAAAATGGAGTGGATGGGTTTTACGAACTTTCTCGTCAAGCGAAGTAGATGTAATGTTCACACTATTGAAGCAATTAATTCTTCCGACAATAGAATACTGTTCCCACTTTGGATGCCGAATACAATAAAAAAGCTTGAACAACTTGAAGGTATCCAACGATCGTTCACGGCCAAAATTCGAGGCATGCAGAAGTACGATTACCAAAAACGACTCAGCTGTCTCCACTTGTATTCAATACAGCGCAGATTCGAACGATTTACAATCATATATGCTTGGAAAATTCTGGAACGTATCACTGTGAATGTGAATGAGCGGATTGGCACCAGGCACTCGGAAATAAGTGGAAGGACTTGTGATATTCGCATCCCAAGCAGAGATGGTGGAAAAGCTTCACTGTACAGCTTCACTGTACGGGGAGCAAGATTGTTTAAAAAAATGCCTCGGCATATTTGAAACGCCACTGATATCAAAATAGTAGAGTTCAAAAATTTGCTGGATTCACATTTAAGAAGATTACCAGATAAACCAGCGGTCAGTAGTTACGTGCACTGTGGAGATAATTCGCTGTTGGCTCTCTCTTTGGTCGCTAACTGCGGCACCACAGAAGACACCCAACAGAGTGACTCCACACACGTGGGGTGACGTGAAGAACGTCACCTGGACTTCATCCAGAGACCCTCAGGGTACTCAAGGTAGGATATACAGTTGATGAGTCGACTGAAGGCCTTCGATACACAGTTGATGTGTCGATTGAAGTCTTTGAAAACACAATACAAGACTTATAGTAAAAATAGAATAAAAAAGTTGCAGATGTGCAATTTTCCTAAAAAAACAGAGTCAGTAACACAACTTGTCAATATCGAACTACCTTTAACGTCTCCCAAGCCTTCTGGCACGTTCCGGAAGCTCTGCAGTGCCTGTCGTGTCTGATTGATTTGCTGAAACAGCAAGATATTCGCCATTGAAGCCGACATTCAGGCTTATTTCTCTATACTGCCTGAAGCCTTTCATGTTGTTTGCCTGTTAATGGTTCTCTTTGTGCAAAGAACCTTCAGAGAAATTCATTATTGTCAGGGAATTGCTCTCTTAACTAACGGCGTAGAGCTGCACGACGTAAGACATGCGTCGCTGTAGCTGCAAATGAAACATATCTATTATTACAGAGGCTCCGTTTGTGCAACATCCTTTCTGTCATACATATCTAATGAGAGCCTAATGCACCGCGATATATTTTCGAAAGAGACGAACCCACGGGGATACCCAGGCTGCTCAGGCTTGCAAAGACAAACAAGCTGCTCCAGTAGCACAGCGCAATCTTTCATCACGAGTGACGGAGCGGCATTGGGTGCAACATACATACTGACCACATTGTGATATTGCCCGCCGCTCTTGGTTGCAGGCACTAGGGAGGCTGACATTACGGCTTGAGCTTTCTCTTCAAAACAGTGAGAAGTAAATTGTGTAAATCGCTCTATTGCATGTCAAGCTGTTATTAATTTCTGATGTAAAATATATCTTACATGTGTGAAACTTGGGCCTAAAACACACAACTAGCTACGTAAAGTAACCAAATTTCGTTTGAACTCATGAAATGTTTTAAAAGCTATGAATTTTTACATTGTTGGCCAATATTAACATTAAATTACGTTTTATAAGATCCTTAGAAATGCCCATATAACGACGCTTGACGGCTACCGAAAGAGAGTGGATTGTTGCAGGCCATGCTGATCTATCTCCATAGATTTAGCTAAGGAGCTAGGGACACATCGAAAACCTTTGTCTTCATAGGTGGAAATCCCCAACATCAAACCAAGGAAGAAAAGATAAGAACACGAGAAGAACCCTTTCACGTAGTGAAATTCGAAAATACGGGGATAAGTCAACAAGCATCCAAACAGCATCAGCGCTGCTTTATTTGGTAAAACTGGCATCTCTCCTTTGTCAAAAAAATAACTATGCAATGTTTACAGCGAATTGGTGAGGAACGTTAAGGCCGTCGTCAGGCCTCGGTTGAACAAAACAAACAAGAAAAAATGTATTGCTTGGGCACGAATACACGTGAAAACAAATTTTCAAATGGTCTCTTCACATGAGTCTATATAGATCTACCCATGATGGCCCTGATTTATTGGCCAAAGTGTGGAGTCCTCTTGGAGCCCCTAGTCTGCATCGTTTGCAACGCCAACAAGGAGGTGGAGGAGTTATGTATTGTGCTGGTTCCATAGGTGACCTTACCGAGCGCCAGAGGGTGTCAAACTTACGAGTCCAGCTCACATAGCGTTTCTAATTGAGAATCGTCAGTTCGTCGTCAACTGATTTAAATGCACGATAATGCTCCATCCCATTTTACGAAGGCTACCTCTCCATTCCTTTGGACATTGGCCATCAATGGAGAGTGTCTTATGATTTTGCCACCTTGCTCTCCTGACCTTACTCTCATTAAATAGCTCTGTTCAATTTTGAAAAGGGGGTTTATGAGGAGAAGTTTCATTACATCGAAAGAAAACCTTTGGCTCAAAATTACTGATGTTGCTGGTACCACATCATCACCTCAGGTTCACCGACTGACTCTTCGGTAGACAAAACACTGTTTAACGTAATTTCAAAGAATGGAAGTTATGTCAACAAAAGTGATACCTTGCGTTTCCATTTTTCAACGCATAACTGTTAAGGTCTTCATTATGTTTGTTCATGTTGTTGTTGAAGGGTTTATCGGTCGAATAAAATAGAATTATGATGCTGAAACACTCTTTTACAACCTTAAATGTTTATTTTCGGCGACCTGCACGAAGGCGATTGACAGTTAAAATTAGTTCAATATACAGAACATCACATAAATTTTGGAATATTGCATCAGTTCATGCAAAATTTAATTAGTGTACGTACCCATTGTGATTTTTCAGTGCAACGAATTTCACATATGTGTGATTTCAGTTACTTGAGAAATAAACAAAACACTGACCTGCAATTAAAGCGATTTGCACAGTTTAAACACTGTTGCTGCAGCATTACGATGTAACGTAAAAAAAATTCAAATTCAATCATATTTGTTTGTCAGTGCATATACACAAACGCACTGAACAAACAAGCAGATATCTCATAGTTTTGCATGGAGTCTTCCATTTCAATGCATCTGTGAAGCGTTCTACAAGCTCACGTACTCTCGTCAAGAAGAAGGTTTTGCCTGGACGTGCAACCATTTATGCGCCGCTTCCTTCCCATCTTCATCCGCAGGAAATCGACGACCTCGTAAACAATCTGTGAACGGTCCAAAGATATGATAGACGGAAGAGGAGAGATCCGGGCTGTGAGTAGGCCGTTCCAGCACCTTAAGAATCCATTGGTCGAGACCTCTACGACCTGGATGGCCGTGTTTGGGTGTGTACTGTTACGATTCTTCGACAATTTTAATCTATTCGTTTGGAAACTAAGTTCTTGCCGGTCTTAATATCCCAAAATAGTCAAATACCGGCAAGAACTTAGTTTGCAACCTATATAATACATACGGTGCAGCCTCAGTCAAATTTGCCAGTAAATCACTGCGTTTCTTGCACTGGCCAGGACACAATAGGTTCAGTCACATAATCACAATATTACCAGCTACATGAGCGCATATGTGGGGAAGGTTGTGCCACAATAGTCAGGATAGGTTGGTGGGTCATAGCTAAAGTGCAAGTAATTTTCGACTGTCCCTCATATACGGTGAAAACTATAAAAAGCATCCTAGGTTATGCAAGATCTTTTTGACAGTTTCCCGTCATTTTTAGTTTTTCAGGCCATCTGATGATGAAAGTAACAGGGTGAGCACCGTGATATAAATCTTCAGACATGATTGTCTTTGCAAAAATATTGAAGAACTTCCTATCTGTATCTTCCTTAATTATATGTGCTGACCACTGCAGCTTCAGCCACTTTAAGGACTCCAAACGCCAGCCTCGATCACGTGACAAAGCCGTGTGTTTACTCGCCCAGAGAGTGCTTGGGCTTGCTCCTCCCATTAGAAGCTCCTTGCTGGCTACAAGGAGCTTCAATTGGCTCTATTAGAACCTCCTTGGCTGGCTACCAGAATATGCGGTTCACTTGTTTCGATTCATATTTAAAATCGGTAGCATAGATACAATAGTATCAATGTGGCGCAAGTTTCACAGCCTCGACTCACGTTGTGAATGAGGATGCATAGGCAGTCCCCGGTATAGCAATCACAACCCCAGAGTAACTTCTGCTGGACTATGCAGTGTCTCACATACGAACTAACTCCATTTTTTGCAACGGCTCGCGATAAGGGTTTTTCGAGTTGCAGTTGACGTTTTCCGGGTTAAGGTAAACGCTTGTCGTCTTACGGTGAACGTTTTTCGGGTTACGATATTCTAAACCGGTCACGGTAAGCTGTTTTTGGGATTCGGTGAACGTTGTTTCGGGTTCGGTAAACGCTCTTCGGACTACGATTAGCCTTTTTCGGCCTACGCTAGCCCGAACAGGTAGGGATGTATGTGTAAAAAAAGCAGGCCTGAGCACGAGATCCCTCCTCTCCCCCAGCCCTGCGTTCGACGCTCTGTTATTCTGAACCGCCTGCCGCCGAATGTGCTGCTGCTTTCATTTTGCGTCTGAATACCGTTGCCTAGCTGACCCCTCCAAAGCTTGCGCAGCTCAAATATGCATACCGAACTTTATTGTTCAGAAGCCAGTGATGTGCTGCTCCATTGGCTGTTGATTTGCGGTGCTTTTCTTCTTGCTCCCTCGTCAGGGCCTCTGCCTGGAATTTCCCCTGTACGTATAACCAAAAACGCTCCTCGTCCTAGTTTTAAACCTTTATCTCGCAGTTCTTCGTAGCGAGCGTTTTATAGAGGGACGTTCTTAGAAAAAAATCGGACTTTTATTTTGTCGTAATAGAGTTATCTTTTTCATACACTGCACGCCCTTGAATATTTTCTGGTATGCTCTCTCACTCGTTGAAAAAGCAGTATTGTATTCTAGATTCGAGAACAAAGCAAATATAAAAAGTGAAACCAATGTCGTAACTAAAAACATGTTTTGCATGCAAAATATGTGTTTAGTTACAACCTTGGTTTTAGTTTTTATACTTCGCGTGCAATTCCCTAGCAATCAACCCATATCAATCAAAGTGAATATATAGCAATTATGAATCTAATACCATTGATTGGACTGTTACTTCGTACCTAAAATAGGGTGCAAGTAGCGCCGTGAGAATCGCTGCTTTAGTTAAACCTAAAGACTTCAACTCTAACTTTCACATTTTTCTTTACGCTTCAACTATCAAAATACCTGCTTAATAACAATAATTTTGTATTTTATCAGAAATAAAATTAAACTTATTATCTGATTCTAGCCGTTGTTTCATACATGCATGAATGTTCCTGTTATTCGACGACACCATCAGTGTCATTTGTAATGTTACCAAACGATTATATTTTTCTACTTTCCGTAACCATCGTTGTATTTCTTATCGAATACCAATATATTTTTCTGCTTCTTCATAACTGTATTTGTCCCTCATATTGGGCGATATTGTCTTCTCTTCGCAGTTGCTTTTGATATTCGATTATAGATTAGCTTTTTTCCGCAACTATAGCTGACAATATCCCTGTCATCGGGTTAAAAAAAATACTTTATTTTCATTTTTCCGTAACTAACATTATGCTCGTTGTCAGACGGTAATTATTTTTATTTTCGATCACTATTAGTGTTCTCTGTTAGCCGAGTTTTTCTATCAATTTATCCTTATCCTTTCCGTAACTATCGTTCCCTGTTTTGGGTTCATAATTTAATTATCAACGTAGCCTCGAATTCCCACTTCCTTCTTGTCACCTCGCACAGCACAAACGCATAACCGTCCCTTGACTGATTTCCCTCCTATCTACCTATTTTCCCTCCTTCCTCGGCTCCTGCTGTCTCTAACTGACTGATTCGAGAGATCCGGAAGTCGCTGATTTCAATAAAGAGGCAAGGAGCGCCTAATTGGCTGCTATGTTTGCTCAGGAAGCGATCAAGGGCTTCATCTGAATGCCAAATGAAGTGACTGCCTTCCTTCCAATCTGCTGGTCTTTGGCAGCTTAGGTTTGGCAGGATCTCGGGCTGCTCACCTCTGGCTTAAGACCACACCTTGGTCAATGCCCTCTATTGTACCCTTGGTCTTTATTCCCTGGAAATATTCATCACTTCCATTTCAACTTGCGTTCGTAGTCCTTTTGTCGGCTTTACATTGGGTAAGAACGTGTTTAAACTCGCGCTTCCCATCTCCGGCGCAAATCCACATCTCAGTCAGTGCCTTCTATTGTATTGTGCGCCTTTATGCGCGTGAGATATTCATCATTTCCATTGCAAATTGCATTTGTAGTCGTCTCGTCTGCTTTACATGGTGTAAGACAGCCTTGGAAAACGCATTTCCTATACCTCTGACTTAAGGCTACACCTTGGTCAATAAACTCTACTTTGTGGCTTTATGCTAGTAAAACTTTCATAATTTGTCTCGAAAAAGTAGCAGTAGTCGTCACCTGCGTCCCCTCTGTTTGATCTTATCGATAATACGCTTAAGTATGTGTAGCCCCATCTTAGTCAAACACTAGCACTTCTGTCCCGGACTCACATAACTGATCATCATTATTATATTCTATTGCAAATAGCATTGATGGTGACTGCCACTTGTTCGCTTGGCTGTTTTGCAAATAATTTGAATTATTGTCACAACTTGATCACCTTTGACGGTTGAGCGCAGCTTGACAGTCAAAGCCCAGCACTTCATCACTTCCACTCGTCAAAGCTGGACTCACAGTCAGCTAACAAACAACGCCATAAAATAGTGCCAATTGTTTTTTTTTCTTTTTCTTCAAACGATTAATTATTTAGCGTATTAACTTTCTAAGACCAGTAATAACTTTCAAACATAGGGTACAACTATTCTTACTGAGTTAAGCCCTCTAACTTAAATCTATGAACAAATGCATTATTGCGTTCAACACTTTCAAAACACAGCTATGAACCTAATACATAGATACAAACGTACTGCATGATACGGAATAAACATTAACTGTGCTCTGTGCATAATTGAGAAAAAATGTTTCCAAAACTTGCTCAGGTTTGCTGGTTATAATGGCTACAATTTATTGATTTATTTTATACTAGAGTACTCGCGCTGTCGAAAATGACAGAGCGGAATTTATGATGGCTCTTCTTTACTGATCATATTTCGTTAATACAACTGCCAACTTAAAGCAGTGAGATGAGCGTTCACGGCTTTACAGCTCCTGAACAGTGAAACCCTACTTTTCTTTCCCTGCTTTGGAGAAAACTTAATTGCCTTCTACAGGTAGTCTACCATCACTCGAAACATTAAGTTCGACTTGGTATCATGGATGCGCTAGGATACCATATACGTGGAATTTTTTTTTCTTCGGTCAGCGAAAAGCTGTTTGATCGACGAATGAAGGCAAGTTGGAAAAATAAGTGATACAACAACATCATCTGGAGGAAAAACTAAGAATTAGGTTGCATGAGAGGGCTAAGAGAAGTAGCTTGAAATAGCTTCAGCGCTTCGATTTCAACAATACAATAAGTGCATTGAAATACAAGGTTGCCCAATGCTTTTCCATTGCCTGCAACGTGGCTTAATTATTGCCTAAGTGTTGTCTGCGGACAGCTAAAAAAACAAATAATTAATTAAATAAATAAACAGATAAACACATACCGNATGCAATAAGTGCATTGAAATACAAGGTTGCCCAATGCTTTTCCATTGCCTGCAACGTGGCTTAATTATTGCCTAAGTGTTGTCTGCGGACAGCTAAAAAAACAAATAATTAATTAAATAAATAAACAGATAAACACATGCCGGTCTTTATTATATTGTAGATCTATTTATTAATTTGCTACATATTCATTTGGTTATTTAGCATTATTGTTAAGAATAATTTTTTGTTAAAAGCTAAACGAGAATGCATCAGTTATGTATAAGGACAGTACATGGGACAATTTAAGTAAACATACATTACTAGGAGGTCATTAGTCAGCAACTCCTAGCTCTTATATAACGAGTGGAAGTAAAATTCATTATATGATTTACTACAGGTCTTTACAGCTCTGGTTTAATGAACCTTACTTGAGTGTAAACGCCAGAATTGCCATCTAAGGTAATTATACCTGTTGATGAAACTTACTTGTCAGTCAGACCTAGCTCTAACTTATAAGATTTTCCTGTTGCAATAACTGCACTAGTTGATGAAACTTGTGATTATCACCTCCCTCCTAATTCCAGCATTTAACCTCTAAGATAACCCAGGGAACATAGTTTTTGATGAGCTTGGTTTGACATTTGACGATACTTCATTTTTTGCTGCTGAACCCAAAACTGATTTTAGATTTTCTCTATTATGCCAATTTTTTTAGATGATACAAAGCTTGTGAGTCCCTACTAAGGTTTTTTTGTAGAATATGATAGTACTGACCCAACTGGAGTTGCACTCACCTCTCACAGCTGTGCCTGAATTGTGACATTACAAACCAACGTTGCCAACGAAGTTTCCTCCAAAACGCGCAGATCTAAGTGGCAAATAAACCCAGATTAATCAGAGATAAAACAAACATCATTTCTGCAGCTTTGACATAGAGAAAAATATTCCTAAATCTTGATACAGATGTGTAAATCAGACATAAGTTTGCGCGAAATACCTATCTTCCTATTTACATTGATAAATATTGACTATTACATTTTCGGGTAGCGAGAATAAACTGGAATGGCACCAATGTAAACTGTGTATTCATGATGAGTACCATTTTCAAATTTGTGTTTTCCTAATTAAATTTACATTCAATTGTAAATATTAACCACATTGAATTTTTCAGTTTAAAATATGTCATAAAACGTCTCTTGTATTTTTACCGTAGATTTTCATCTCGCTCTCACTATAAAAGCACCTTAACACTTTTACGCAAAAGAGTCTTCTAAACATGCAGTACGTTGCGGCATTCCAGACGAAATATAGCGGATTTACGCCACATTCCTTTTTCTAACTTCTTTACAGAAACTACTGCAAAAAAGAAATCATTGCGTAAGCAGAATGAGAACATAAAAAAATGAGCGCTTAAATCGTGGAATTCATAAGTACACTGAGCGGTGCGAGTTGTGAAGAATAGGGCTTACACTGATAACAATGAGTGATGCATTTAGGGTTCACATTGAAACCAAATTCTAGATGATAACCATGTTTTCAGGGAAAATAAAAAGCTATTATTGACAGTCGAGTTTAGGGGCCTGCAATGAGTCTGGTTTCTGCAACTAAGTCAAAATATTGGCTCGGCCGAAAAGTTTATTTTTTCGGTGGAAATTCAATTTCCACTCTTGTTTAGGATGTGTAGGGATTATCTGTGATTTGTCTAGTCGTCAAACGGCAGTCTTGTTCGATTACAGCTTTCAGTCGGTCGATGTCAATCTCTTTAGGCCGGCCAGAGGGATGTGCAAATTGTGCATTTCTCACTGAAATTTCCCTGATCGAAGTCGAGTAAACAATGCTTGGCAGACCCGTTCTGAAAAGCATTCACTTCGTACACATCGCATACCTCTCTGCTACTTTCTGCAGCTTGCTTTTCTTTTCTGTAGCACCAACCATAAGATGACGATAGTGTACGTCTTAATAATTCATTTCAAGGATTTAAATGCAAGCAAAACTAGAAGGATTAAGGCCATCGCCTGCGGTGGGAGCAAATTTCATCGCCGTCATTTTTGGTGGCTAGCTAATCCTAGTTTTTTGGCATGGGTCACATCGAGAGCAGCCCACCAGACTCTCTGCAAAAAAAACAATAAAAATCATGAACAGTGCTAAACTTGTTCGACCACTTATTGGGTGGACAGACAAACAAATATATATATATATATTTTTTTTTTCTTGAGATGGCATAAATGTCGATGTCGATTAGAAGCAGTTGAAAAAAAATTGATACCCTCGACGCGCGTTTCGCTGTTCTCCAGCTCATCAGGTGGGAGGGTCAAAGTTGGAAATTTTTAGTTCTTGAAATCTTGTGAAATTTAGAGGGGTTACCATAGGAAGGTGTAACAATGATACCGGCTGTTCCAGAAGTATAAATGGAATTTCCAATTAAGCAAATGTTTTGTCAATTTTCAACTACAGTCCGCTGCGTAGACTCTAATATATACTAAGTAAACGCGTTGACAAGCCTCTTACAATCCTATCGAGCTGACAACACTAGAGTTCCTCTACATCCATAAGAGCAGACCTAACCTTAACATTATGACCTCAGCTGTACCGCTTCATACAGTCCACCAGTAGACTCACATCAGCCGACTGTACAGGAGCCGACATCCGGCCTCTCCACGCAGCTCCGCTCATTTTCCTTTTAGACCTCCTCCCGACCACACCTATGATCCCCTAACTACGAATGAATAAATAAACAATAATTTTAGATAGATTCTGTAGATTTTTCTGAAGATGGGTTTTGTCCGTTCCGAAACGTTAAATTTTATTTGCTTGTCAACGCGTTTACTTAGTATTTTAATGCTCTAGTTTGAATCCCTCTAATATATATATATATATATATATATAATATATATATATATTCCGGCTGAAATCTTCAAAGAAAGCATTATCACCTCTTTCACTTCGTTCGCGGGTGATAAATATTAGAACTTTCCGCCTTCGGGCCTTATTTCCCCTGATGACACCAGTCTTGAAATGAGTATGCTAATTTCAGTCTAAAGTAACAAAAAGTCAAACTTGAAAGAAATTTTTTTAAAGTCGTTCACCAGTGGCAGCAAAATTTCTATTGCACTAGCGTATCCCACTCCAGGGGTCCTAAAACAGTGTGAAAAGTTAGGCCAAATTCAGCTGCTAGATGTCCACTGTGTCTCACCTACTCCAGGGTTCCAAGGAGACAGTGAAATATTAATTTTAGTTTTAACGTTAGCTATTCGATATAGTGACAGTATCTCGACCTCTTGTATCTCGCCCTCTTGAGGAATCCCAATACGCAGTGAAAGATTACGCCCAGTAATACAATCAGCTGTTCGATAGTGAACACGTGTCTCACCCACTCTAGGGGTCCTAACATACAGCGAAAAATTAGGCCCCGTCCTAAACTCAGCTACTCGATAAAACTTATCTCTTTAGCAACCGTTCGTCAATTTATTATCCAAACTTTTGGGGCAGCGATTATTTACTTGGAAATTTTGTGGCTGCCGACCGTTATAATTCACATCTTAAACCTCCCTCAGGGCGCCATTACAGGCACTCAAAATCCCAAAGAATGTGCCTTGATTTAGGGAGATTTAATTTCGTTGGCCTTTCAGGCAGGACGAGGCTCTAAATATTTTTCCCTTGATCGTAAGTTGGGCCGATAATACGAAGCTGCTCGGCTAGAATGTCCCTGCACCAACTTTGTTCATAAATAACCGCACTTGAGATATTACGCCCACAGGCTGGACCTTTTCAAATTAGCCGTGAAGTTTTAAAATGTTGCCTGATGCATCGGTGAACTCGGAGATTCGGGAAATGTTTCGGGAAGCCATAAAATGCGATGGTTTAACGAATTGAATACAAACTACTGAATTAGTTGACTTCTTGATCTCCTCTCGGGCTTTGAGAAAGAAATCTTCGGGGTTTCTTTTCTGTAATTCTTTTCTGTAATTCTGAAGAAGAAGAGAAGAGATGGCCCGACGCGTGACATACAAGAACTCAAAGCTTCAAAGGGATTATTATTCTTTTTATGTGTATTTTATATAAACGCAATGCAGTGTATTGTTATTTATTAAGGTATTNGAAATCTTCGGGGTTTCTTTTCTGTAATTCTGAAGAAGAAGAGAAGAGATGGCCCGACGCGTGACATACAAGAACTCAAAGCTTCAAAGGGATTATTATTCTTTTTATGTGTATTTTATATAAACGCAATGCAGTATATTGTTATTTATTAAGGTATTCATATATATCATTATATTTTTGTGATGAGAAACTTCTTAGAAAGTAGCAAAAAAATAGATTGTTGCCCAGACTAACTGCAAGTAACTGAATGCTCGAGAATTGTGTGATCTTCCTCCTATACCTGACGAAGTTGTCGTGACTGCTAGTTAGAAATAGAAATACAGTAATTATCACTCGAAGTAAGTAGCCATTCTCTCGGACAATCTAAACTCTACGTCTTAATGACGCAATAGTTTTTTATTCTGTAACTATCAAATGATAGAATAAACTTGGTGGCCATCAAAAGCATATTTAGTATGATGTTCCCATACAGATACTGTGGGTGTATTTAATTTCTCATCTGTTGAAAAACAAAGTGCCTCTGTGTTGGGTGCGTCACTACAGCGAAACTTTTATTCAATATGGTCATATTTGGATAAAAACAACATCAAACTTACAGGAATATTATACTTATGCCAATACTTGTTTTCTCTATTGAAATTTCCGCTCTCTATAGAGTACACTGGAATTTATGAGGTGTTGACCCATTGTTCTGGACGCTTTTGTTATCTACAGGCTGAGGATGGGACAACGACTTTATTATTAAAATGACTAGCATAAGCATATCTAAATCAGTTATATATCCTTTCATTTATCGATCACTTTACTTTAGAGTAGTGATTCTTCTGTTTAAGTACTGTTTTGTGCCTTTTTCATAAGAAGTGAAATAGGCCAGCTTCACTTTGGCAGCATTACTATCCTTTTTCTTGTTGTGTACCCACCTTGTGTACCTTGTGGGCCTTCGGAAGAAGTCCAGGTGACGTTCTGCACGTCACACCTCGTGTGTGGAGTCACGCTGCTGGGTTTCTTCTGTGGTGCCGCAGTTAGCTACCAAAGAGAGAGCCAGCAGCGAATTATCTCCACAGTGCACGTAACCGCTGACCGCTGGTCTATCTGATATTCTTCTTAAATGAGAATCCAGCAAATTTTTTAACTCTATGATTTTGGTGTCTTGTGTAGAAGCATTAAATATAGGGCAGTAAAGTAATACAAAATATTTCAGTTGCTGATCAATTCGTCTGTATATTCCCGGTGAAGTATTTAAAGCTTTCACTTACGGCCATATATACCACCGGTGGTACATGGGGAAAATTTCGTTTATTTGTCAGCAACATAACTAAAAAAATTAAGACTGAATCTTCCTGAAATTTTAAGAAATTGTAGCTTAAGGTCTTAAACACAGATGACCAAATTTTGATGAT
>LQNS02278170.1:11940125-11965245 GCA_001587735.2 Parhyale hawaiensis | reverse complement strand
ACTTCACTACAATCACTTTCCATTTTCAGATAGAAACTAATGTCTTCCAGCTCGGATATCTTCTGTGTCTGAGGTTTATCGACTGGCCGTCGTTACAGATCTTAAGTTCTTATTTAGCTTGCGTGGAAGAAGGCAATTCTATAAGGGATGCGCTGCAGCTATGCAAATGAGCCAGCACAGCAGCCCGTCACCGAGCAGCAATGGCGTCCGACTCACTGAGGTTCATAAGTTCTGCTCAGCGATATTTTCTCTGCCCCAACATTGCTATGCAAGCCAAATTCACTCTAATAAATGCTGCTTAGCGAGAGCAAATATACTCTCTGGACTGACTAAGAAGATGAAGTCAGCAGTTGGATTAATATCAGGCTATGTCTTGCTTAAATTGTGAAAATTAATAATGCAATAATACTGCTGCTGCTGCAGCTATTTGCGTCACAATGACGGCTCTAATTGTATTACATATAATCTCTGTTTAAAATCAAATCATTTTTGACTGCAGCTGTAACAGCATGACCACGGCTCAAAATAGACATATAAATCACTATTTAATTGTCACCCTCGCGCATGGAAATATCCAGAAACGCATCTCACAGTCTGACTTTTTTCAAGTTAAATAAATACAGTAAGTGGTTCACGTACCTCTTATATGGAAGCTCATACTGGATATTATATATTTCGTGAATACTGCGGGCTTCCGTATANTATTTAATTGTCACCCTCGCGCCTGGAAATATCCAGAAACGCATCTCACAGTCTGACTTTTTTCAAGTTAAATAAATACAGTAAGTGGTTCACGTACCTCTTATATGGAAGCTCATACTGGATATTATATATTTCGTGAACACTGTGGGTTTCCGTGTAAGAGATATGCGTTGTCGCAAGTTTAACCCTGGCTGCTGCAGAGGAGAGGGGCAGGCTGCAGTATTTCACGTACTGCATGCTTGCATTTTATGCTGCGCTGGCTTTGCCATCGTTCCTCGCTTTGAGTGAGTTTCGCGTTCGTATCCTGCGAACCACCTCGAACTCCACTAATTATGAGCTCAATTAATGCCTAAGTATTGCTACGTGTGTTCCCATGTTGGAATATACATTTGATAATGCTACTGAAGATGTATGGGACACAATATCCAATAAAAGGATGTATGTCTCCTTCAATTTCAGCGTGGATAATAAGAACGCAATTACTGCTGTTCAAAAGGGGAAAGTTGTTTTTGCCTCACGTAGGCACTGAGCCCTTGATGAGCTTCATGTTGTAAGAACAACAAGTTTGTGTTTCAGAGAAGCAGGCAAACACTTGAAGAGAATTTTGTGCCTCGTGATCCTTAACTTGAGCTTTCAAAAGGTCACAAAGAAAAGAAACACTTTATCGCTTCTGAGGCACCGACCCCCTTTTTCTCTCTGTACGGCGCAACGTACAGAATAGCGTCCCTAAGAGAAAACAAGAGCAACCGGTGTGCAGTTGGATTTTTTTACAGTTAGAGTGTGAACTCATTAATTTCATAAAAGCCCTAAAAATTCAGGGAATTTGAATCAATGAACTATGCGCGTTTGGTTAGGTGAAGATACGTTAGATCGGACTTGTTACATTAGGTTAGAACAATGATTTCCTCACCTCTCTTCTCAGTAACGACCCCCCATCTCCTCTCGCTGAAAATGACTAGCGACCCCTTACTATTTTAATTCGTCTCAGTTTAGCATATTAAACCACTAACTGCAGTATAAATCTGTATACTGTTTTGAGGGTCATTTACAAGATTTCTCTGAATTAATACAATAAAATAACGGAAATTTTCGGTCATGCCTTAATCGCAAGTTCATTAAGAATTTAAAAGCACAGAAAAGAGTCACCAATAGAATCATCGTATAAGTGTAATTGAAAACGTTTTGGAGTCCAGCTCCATCATCATTTCTCGAAGTATAGAACAACGAATTATTTTGGAAATGTGATCGCACTAAGCACAGTCTATCGAACCTAACTAAACACACTTACGCTAAACAAAATACTACTATGGAGTTTAAAAGCAAGATCATACACATATTGCTTATTGTGTCACTAAAAGTATGAACTGGTTATATTATTAAGGGGAGGTTTATGCTTATGGACATAGAGAGATTCTAAGATTTGAAGTTCTAATTTATTCTGTGCGTGTCCCAACACTGTGAATTCCTCATGCGTTACTTGAGAACCACACTGCTCGGCGTAAAGTCTTACGGCTCAATGAGAGGGACAGCTAGTATTCAGTTCGTACGACAACTCCTGCCGTGATATTCTGCTATTCTGGTCGAGAGGTTTCATGACGTCATTCCAACGTACGACAACGCGCAAAACGCATAAATAAATTTATACACCAGAGAGCATCGCAATCGCGGAAAAAGAGAGTTTTTGTAGTACGCATACGATGATTTCATTAACTTTTATCTTTGCTTTTAAATTATTTAATAGAATAAAATCAGGTGCCAATCAGATTAACATATCACTGTAAATCATATAGCTTCCTTTCACGAATGTATTTTTATCTGTCTTGAAATGCTGTTTTTGCGTAGATATATACCAATTTTATCCTAGTCACCGTAAGTAAAAGTTAATGTTTTCTCTGAACATTAAGTGATAACTATGTAAACTAGAGCATGAGAGCGCGTACCTCCGCCAAGCCAAGCAACGGTAACGAAAAATTGAAATTGGTTCTGAAACTATGATTTTCTTTGTATCAACACCAACAACCTTAAGTTAGCAGTTCTTTCTTAATGAATATATAGGTTACCTTCCGATGTTGGCGGTGGAGAGTCAGGCAACACGTTTAAAAATCGTCTTGACAAACGTTGGGAGAGACATCCTCCACAGCTAAGAACTCCTCCAGGAGTCAAAAACTCTTTACGACCAAAGCTTCTGAGGCCTCCTTCCTCCATCTTCATATCTCTTCCGCTCCGACTGCACAAATAGACGTTTCTAAGCCCATCATATCAGCGGCTATTGATCGTGCTTGCGTGCATGGCGGACACGATCGTCTCTTTGACTGAGATACTTCGTCCCCCCCCCTTGTTTTCTTAATTTTTTCTCTCAGTCATTTGCATCCTAGTGACATAATGGCAGTAGCTCATAGAGGGCCGGGGCGTAAGTTCCGATGTCTCGTTGGAAATGGGCCTGTTTGTTCGCCTACTCAAGCCTATTTAATCTAATATAAAAAAAAACTAATCATGTGCGCTTTTTGAAGAAGGTAATTACAGCTTCTGTAATTTTCTTGAATATCTGTTCATAACTTTTAAAGTTAGCTGTTCACAAACATTCTGAAAAACACACAAACATTCTGTCAAACACATAAGCAGACCAACTGGTCATAAAAATCGATCATAGCATTTTGAATTATGGTACTAAGAAAAAATTGGCAGACAATCAAACTGATGAACGGATCTTTACCTAAAGTTTATCATCTGTTATTATGAACATGCCAAACAATCCCTGTAAGTTTTGTTAAGATCTGTTATTAGCTTTTTGAGTTATCTTGGTGACAGACAAGCTGAATAAAGGACAAGCATAATAACAGACAAAATGTAGACAGACAAACACCACAAAAACATAACCTCCTTGGTGGAGGCAATAATTAAACTTTTTTCGTTTTACATTTCATGAATTTTATATAATAATTAACAAAAGCGAAAATTTTCTCGTAAATAACTTCAAGTATCTATGTTACCAATACAATAAAGCAAATAAATAGGGTCATAGAAACTTCAAACGCCATGCACCCGCTAGGTTACGAGGTTCATATGCAGACCCACTGAGAACCACAGAGCGAAACATTGTGAGCTAGTTAGGACTAAAATAGGTCAAAGGTCAACTTAAATGAACCAAGGTTAATTTAAAAGAGTAAAAAATTAATTGCAAGTAATTCTTGAAGCATAGGGACTTTGTGGAACCACTAGCTTCAAAGTAATAGTGCGAATTTGCAGTACAGTCTTCTTTTCTCCGTACATAAATACAAAATGTTAGAACGTTCTGTTTTCGTGCAAACACAACTGACTATCGACCACAAGACTAGATAAATTACATTGGGCTGCATTTAAAGCATTTTTGTAGAGGTTTAGTGTTTGTCAGCAGATCTTATATGCATTGTACATGCTGAGTTTGGAAATGTAACTCGTTTTTTTTTCAAAAATCAGGTCAAATTTTTTGCTATTTCAGTTTTAAGGAAACAAATAATAACCAAATATAAATACTTCTTTTTCCAGATACCGCATAAATTGAGAAATGAGTAACCTAAGCCTGAAATAGGACACAGCAAGAGTTCATGTGAACTTCAAGATGATATACATTTCCTCCATTACTCGAATATACCTGAGAAAACAAACGCTCTCATAGCTTTTCGCTCAAATCACCACAGTTTTCCGGAATATGGTCTAAATGCGAACCAAGGAAATGCATTTCAATGGACATGCATGCAACTAGAGCTCGGTACTTTCTCAGGAGCTAATTAATATCACGTTCATGTTATCGTTTTTGGTGGTTGCCTAGAAAGTTGATTAAAAAAGATAGATACAATTACTGGTAACACATTGTTCCTGCCGACGGCGCTGCCATTTTTACCGTTACTCAACGCATAGTTCATAACTTTGTTGAAGGAAAATATAAAATACTTATGCACGCTCTCTAGAATCCCTCTTATTGATTTATTTAGAAAAAATTTGAAATTTAGTATACCTGAAAGTCATCAGAAAACACGTTATTTCCTATAATTTATGTTCTTAAAACTGAAATAGAATGAAAACCTGACCTGATAGGGCAAAATTGCTTACATTTCAAAATTCAGAATGCAAAAGCCATATAGAAACACTTGACAAACCCTAATCCTAAAAATAATGCAGACAAGTGTTATTAGCTTTCATGTCAGCCATTTAGCAAGTATCAAGAGTGAATTTTTTTATGTTATTAAACTTAGAGCGAGCTAAGTCGAACAGCAGCGACTCATTGCTGCTTACAATGAAGCAACAAAAGAGTAAGGCACAAAATGGATACTGATGGAGTCCAAAAACTATACCTGTAAACTCGTCATTGCTAAAACATTTGCCTATTTTAGGCCTAAATGTCAACCCATTGCCGTAATACTGAATAAGTTCTCAGTAAAAGAAATTATTACCTCTGTCAGTCCGTTTGTAGCAAACTTAAAACGTTATGAACGGTTTTTGATGAAATTTCCAGGACAAGTTAGAAATACTGAATGGCAGAATGCGCAAATTATGGTGATGCTCTCTTTTCTGTTTTGTGATTTTGACTTATTATTATTATTAAAACTTCACGCTCGGGCCTACACGGAAGACTAGTGCAACCCAAATAAATCATCAAGCAACACCGGGAAGCCCGAAACGCTGCTAATGAAAATTCGCAGGAAGCCTTTAACAGCTGACTGAAATGCCCGCAGACCAACACAACCGAAAGCTCATCCCCGCAGTGGATTCCGGACCAAAGCGGACCAAGGCCACACTGGTAATTTCGGCACCTAACAGTCTATAATGTAGAGTGGCGAGCACTGGGCATAAGCTGCTCCACGTGTATTTCTCCCAAAGACCTTGAGCCTTGAGGGCAGGGACAGAAGACCGCCACCAATGGCTTTCATTGTTGTATACCGTATAAAGCATACATAGGGCGGCGACCCTTCGCCGATGCAATAGATTCACCAGATCACTCTCAGGACACAGCCTGCTGGCTGAACTAATACGTCGGTCCAGCAGACGCAAGTGCTAGTCAGTAGCCGATGCTCCGACAGGCAAGTGTATAGTTGCCTTAATATTTGTCAGAATATACTAAAAAATTAAGGATGGATCGTCAAGAAAAATTGAAGGAGCTTCAATAAATGTTACGCGATTCAAATAAACAAAATTTTGGTAATGATGGAAAAAATCCTGACTTTTGGATCAATTCAAAGTTTTCATTAACATTGCTTTGCTTGGCAGGGGTATGCACTCCCCTAGTGCCTCCCTAGTTATTTATATGCACGGTCTATGCCGTATCACTTTGCGATGCAGAAGTCCAAAGGTTCTTTATCTTACCGACGCCAGAAGCGCCCTGACTGACAGTGGAGCGTTGGCGCATAAAGCTAACGGTAGATAATGAAGGCAGTTTCTTATGGCAGCGAGGGAAAGGCTGTGTCGCTGCTCCCCGCCGAGCTCCAATTTGCTGGGAGGCAAAAATAAGCAGCTGTCCCAAGGGCGCCCTGCTCATCTGCTGTGCAATCCCCAGGGTGACCACGTGATCCGGCGCTTTACGGTACCTGGCTGCAGCTCCAGGGACGGGGGTTTCCAGCGTCTGGCTGCGGCTCCAAGGACGGGGCCTTAGAGCATCCGGTACCCCAAGGTCTCAGAAAACCTGCTCTTAGCTCTAGGACCAAAGCCTTAGAGAACCTGGTTGCGGCTCTAAAACCAAAGCCTTAGAGAACCTGGTTGCGGCTCTAAGACCAAAGCCTTAGAAAACCTGGTTGCGGCTCTAAGACCAAAGCCTTGGAGAACCTGGTTGCGGCTCTAAGACCAAAGCCTTAGAGAACCTAGTTGCGGTTCCAAAACCAGAACCTGAGAGAACCTAGTTGCGGCTCTAAGACCAAAGCCTTGGAGAACCTGGTTGCGGCTCTAAGACCAAAGCCTTAGAAAATCTGGTTGCGTCTCTAAGACCAAAGCCTTGGAGAATCTGGTTGCGGCTCTAAGACCAAAGCCTTAGAAAATCTGGTTGCGTCTCTAAGACCAAAGCCTTGGAGAACCTGGTTGCGGCTCTAAGACCAAAGCCTTAGAAAATCTGGTTGCGTCTCTAAGACCAAAGCCTCGGAGAATCTGGTTGCGGCTCTAAGACCAAAACTTTAGAGAACCTGGTTGCGGCTCTAAGACCAAAGCCTTAGAGAACCTGGTTGCGGCTCTAAGACCAAAACTTTAGAGAACCTGGTTGAAGCTCTAAGATCAGAACCTTAGAGAACCTGGGTGACGCTCTAAGACCAGGGCCATAGGACATCATTGCCTCTCCAAAGACGCGGCCGTAGAGCACTTGGTTGTCGCTTCAAGAAAGGGACCTTAGGCCTTCTGGCTGTGGCTCCCAAGAAGGGGAATTACAGCCCCTGGATACTCCTTCTAGACTAGGCCCTTGAGAACCTGGCTGTACTTCCAAGACGAGGGCCTTAGTACATCTGGTTACGGCTCCGAGAACGAGGCACCTGGTTGTGGCTCCAAGAATGGGGCCTTAGGGCGCCTGGATACAGCTCCTAGGACGGGCATTATAGCACCTGGCTGCAGACGCTGCTCAAAGAACGGTGTCTTAAGGCTGATTCACACTGGCAACTTTCGTTGCCGTCACAGCCCGACGGCCAACAAACGACGCCGCTACGTTGACGAGTGACTGAGTTCAAGCAAGCGACGGCAAAATACTGCAACTGTATTTTTGGATCCGTCAATGCGAACTTCGAATGAGTTGCGTTTTATGAAACGCTCGAATCAGTTACTTTTGAAATATAATTTAGGTAAATAATTTGTTACTTGCATGTATAAATACTTTGTTTGCCTTGAATTACGAAAAAGCAGCGGAAATGTGCCAAATATCTTACAATTTCACAGAATAAGACAAATCATGTCACAGCCGTGGCGTCTGAGCTTTCGACTTAGGTAAATATTTTACAAACAATACGCAGGTTGAGTCTGTTACACGTTGCAATGTTATAAATAATGGAATATTAAGACAGGTTGGCTAAAATACAGTTTTACAAGCAAAAGAAGTACTTAAATATGTAAAGTCTCATTATCACCTCCGCCAAGGAGGTTATGTTTTTATCGTGTCTGTTTGTCTGTATGTTGGTTTGTCTGTCTGTCTGTAACCAAGGTAACTCAAAAAATTATGAACCGATTTGGACGAAATTTACAGAGATTGTTTGGTATGTTAGGAGGAACAAATGATTAACTTTTGGTGAAGATATGTCCATCCGTTTGCTGGTTTGTTTGTCTGCCTCATTTTTCTCAATGCCATAACTCAAAAAGTTATGGATGGATTTTGATGAAATTAACATGAGTTGTTAGGTATATAACAAAGAGTAAATTACCAAATTTTGGTAATGATCTATTGGTTCATTCGTTCGTTTGTCACTGTTTTTTATTTTATGCTTGTTAGCACAATAACTCAAAAAAATCAATGGATATTCATGAAATTTATATGGGTTGCTAGTAATGTGTTTTAAAAAGACATAAATGATTAAATTTTGGTGGTGAACGCCTCTTCCGTTTGTGTGTTTGACTCATGTTTGTTATAACGTTTGTTAGCAGTATAACTCAAAATGTTATAAACGGATCTTCAAGAACATTGCACAAGCTGTTATTACTATCAAAAGGCATAAATGATTAGATTTTGGAGTTTATAACAAGAAAATTAGGGTTTCAGAGCCAATTTGAATTTTGTGATACCATTGCCTCGCTTGGCGGAGGTAAGCGCTCTCAGAGTGCTCTAGTTTTCTACTCAAATCGAACTACAGAAGCCACTTACTTCAAGCGTTTTATGAAGCCACCTCTAAGGTTCATTTGTTTTGAAAACAACAGCAGAAAGATATCTCAAAACACTTTGCTGACTATGAGCAACTTATTAATGATTTAAAACTGATGGTTTTTCTTCTGCAATTTTATTGAAGTGGATGCAAAACCTAAATAGAATGAACCTTTCTTATTGCTGTAACAAATTATCACCACTGCTGTTAACGCAGCCTGTCGATGATAAGTTGCATCCGATTTTTCTTCTATAAATTTAGATGTAGACAACGTTGTAAATAAGAATGTCGGGAGTTGATAGAAGAACACTCGTAATGGCAACCAGTTTGTGCTGCAAATCTACAGTTATTCCTAGAGAACGTTCTACGCAATAGCAACGTAACGATCACATGCACAGTTTAGTTTGAAACTCAATAAGCCTGTCGGCAACATTTTTATTGAACGACTGATAGACTAATATGAACTTTCCCTTATAGGTCTTAGTTGTAACTCAAATTACTACTACTTAAAGATTGTACCTTGCAGCGCCTAGTTCCGGCTAAAAAGACGGCGTCTGCCTTCGTTTAGCTGTCATTTATAACCTCCTTGGTTTAATGCTCCCATCCTTGAGTTTGATCTAGCTGCAGGAGGCTGCAAAGGAGCATCATGTTTCAATGTTTCAAGTTTCTCCTGTACCTGACTCAATTCCAATGCCATGAAAAGCTAGTGTAAGTGCAGCTATCACATAGAGTGAAGCTTCGTTTTATAGGTGAAAACTTGCTGCATTGTTTGGTAAGGGTAATGGCGCCTTTTACCGTTGCATTACAATATACAAGTCGTGACTGAAATTCATTGAATAAAAATAAACGCCTCTAACGTAGTCAGAAGCTATGCACTCAAAATCCAAATTTTTGTGAAAACTTTAGATTGTGATTTATACGACCAAGATTCCTTCAGTGAGTCCCATACCTTGCCGCAAGATAAGGTTCTCACAACAGACAACTCTCGGCCACTTAGCACCATTTTGTGAAGCTATAAAGACCGAATTTTGTTTGGAGACTCTACGTCGGCACATCAAATCTTGGCTGCAGTGCATTAAGCCTCAGCTACGCTGCAAAAATGGCCAATCATTGGCCGGGCAGGCAAATTGGGCCAGTTTACGATGCAAGTAGGAGGAAACTGTAGAGGCGAATGCGCGGCTTGGTATACCAAGATCCTATCTCATGAGCAAGATCTAAGTCGCGTGATCCAGGGATCCCAAATACTAAACGCTGGTTTACTGTAGGTATGCCGTATGAGAAGATATATTTCCTAGACTAGAGCAAGATGCCAATGTCCTAATCCAGGAACAATAAGGTCATCCAAGTACTAAATATTTCCTTCTGTGTACAGAGAATTTTTCCCTCCGATAGATATTTTATTATCAGGATGAGCCATGTGTCATCGAGTTATTAATATTCACTTCACCATTCTTCGAGCGTTTCAGAAGCCTTGAAGAGAGATTTAGTAATCATAATTATTATTATTAACGTAAATAGTACCCCATCCGAGCACAGACTGTTTTCATTTTTCAACTAGCACCGCGCTCAAAAATTTAAATCTTATTAATTAAGAAAAGGGACTACTTTGTAAAATAAACTAATAAACATATGGAATTTGATGGCAACGTTAACTTTTGTGACTTCATTAGGCAGCACCTGGTTAGAAGATCGTTTCGTTTTTTGGGGTGGAAATACTTTCATGAAAAATTCTTCAGTTTGGTGCAAAAATATTGAGTTCAGTAATTGCTTACCTGTATAATTTCTTTCATCAATTAGGGATGTATATTTACCGGCGAAAGATCAACTGGAGACTTCTTAACTCAATAAACATACGAGTTTTCTGCCAAGGGTTGAGCACGATATGCAGTGAAGCTGTTGACAGATAAATTTAAAACCTTCGACAGGAGTAAACTTCAGTACAAAATGGCGTTCTCAAAGCAACGCTCTATTTGAACCGTATAATAAAATATTTTAGTTAGTCACTAACATTCTATGATGAAAAAAATTAAACTAATAATTTTTTAAGGCCACAATTTTTTAAATTTTAGAGTTGATTGTTATTTCCGCACAACCGCATTTTTCACTTTGCCAAGCCTCGCCCTGTTGCTGTGGTGGCACGTCCGAAAAATACGTAATTTCCTGGCAGCTTAAGACCTAATTTCCCTAAAATTGACTGAAGCTCCGAAATGGAAAAGGCTCTCGGCCAATCTAAAGGCAGCCTTGACATTATTTGCTTATTTATTTTCACCATGTTTTAATTTGTTTCTCTTTAGGCGAATTTTGGTTCATTATTGTTAAAATATTGTGGTAAATTGAAGTTAAAGGTCAAGGTTGGTTATTAACGCACTCTTTTCATTTTGCACATTAGAAACTGCTCAGGGTCCAAATGCGTTGTTGTATCCGTTTAAACAGTAAAAAATGCATTGGTTTATGGGACTTACAGTGTGTGAAGATATTAGCCGAAATTTACTCAAGACACTGCTAAGCACAAGTCGAAAATATAATGGAAGACTGTGCAGAAGGAATAGAGTTTAGTTCCAAAAGACTACCATGTAAACTCATCCTAACTGAAGTAAATAGCGTTCCAAAACGATATTAGTTTTTAATGCGAACAGAAAAAGTGATGGCATAAATAAAGGAGAAAGGGGGGAAAAGAATAGCAACTCTTTGACGGTATCGGAAATGGAGAATGAATATCAAATTCCCAAGATATTAGCCATCGTATATTTACGGCATCTGGCAAATAATGGAAGAATTAAACACCGCATATTGGCAAAGAAGGTAAAATTCTAAAAAAAAAATACCCACCAAATACCGCACAGCAATGGAGCAAATACGCTGCAAACGTGTGGAGAAAAGGTGAGGTCTGAGAACAGATCCTCAGTGATGTGTAGCTGTGTGACCGCATTTAGCCGGCACCTCTGTGAGGTGATCCTGCGGTGTAATTAACTTGAAATGAAGGACAGAAATAGCGACCACTGCCATCCTTCGACTCTTGTTCCCCTCTCACCTCTCTCCTCAGTGCCAGTTCACCCCTGCATCCCTCAGCCCCATCGGTTCTTATCGTTTATTGCGGCTTCTTGAGTCTCTGCAATGCTTTCCGGGCTGAGAAATTACTGGACCTGCAGTTTGCTCCCTTTCTAGAGCGGTACAGTTATGTAATGCTCTTGATGACAGTGTCAGCATTCCACTACGAAGGCGCTGTGCTAACGAGCATTGGGTACGGCCGGGGTCGCAGTTGCCGTGTAGAAGCTTCCGTCTTTGACGCTAAAGCGCTGATATTAATCTGTAGTTGAGTGCAATCGTGTACTCCTTTGGTCCTATCGAAGATTTTTACCAGCAGCACGAGCCAGTGCATGTGAATTTGCTTGCTGGGGTTCGCAGTCAGTTTGGCTTTAGCTTTATTCAGCGCACACCTTTCCCGACCTTCTAAACACAAAGCCTGTTCGGTATGTGAGGAAGACACAGGCAGTAACGTCACTAATTTACGATCCTAATAGACGACACCGTAACCACATAAGGATTTTTTTTTTCGCCTGCCATCATAAAAAAGCTATTTTAAACATATATTTCTTCCCCAAAGTATACTATAACCGACCAAAAATTTAAAAATTTGATTTACTAATGAAAAACATGAATTTCAATTTTTCAGTCGTTCTTATAATGAATTACCTAACGTCTGTAGCACAAGTGGGGGTAATGCCATTAACTTAAATCTGTGTCAGCAGTTTTTGCTAATATCTTTCGCTTTTATGGGTCTCTTTTAATAGATTGCCTCAGTATCTGACCTTTATCTCGTTTCAGAACGGCGCAATTAACCGTTTTTATGCTTTTTCCAGCAGCTGAGCCTAATGAAGCATTTCAAGAACACCTCCATCAAATATTTTGAAGCCTGTTTAATCATTCGCCCCCGGCTTTAAAATTCCTGTAGCTAATTCCCTAGGCTTAAAATTCCATCTCTTGAAACAGCGAACTTTTAGGGTAATCTTAAACATGGGCCGATAAATCTGCAGCAAGAGCCGGTGAATTTTAATGGACTTTGACTTGTTAAACTTTGGCTTATCATAGGAACGAGAGTGGCCGAGGCTGTGTGCGCTTCCTGNAAACAGCGAACTTTTAGGGTAATCTTAAACATGGGCCGATAAATCTGCAGCAAGAGCCGGTGAATTTTAATGGACTTTGACTTGTTAAACTTTGGCTTATCATAGGAACGAGAGTGGCCGAGGCTGTGTGCGCTTCCTGGGAGTGTGCCTGTTGGTGTTGGAAATGATGCAAGTTCGCGAGGTTGCTGCAAATGATCAGAGTTCTGGAAAGAATGGAAAATGGAACAAGTTCTGGTCGGAGGATGGTGGGTTTTACGCGGTTTTGCAAAGTGCTGGAAATGATGTAGGTATATTCTGGTTTGTGATGAAATGAGAGTTTTCAAATTAGTATAAAATGGATGAAGTCCTTGTCGTTGTAATGTATGAAGCGGTTTTGTCAATGGTTGAAATTAGATATGTTCCAGTAGGAAGTGAAATAATGAAATTTCTATAAAAACCCTGAAACGGATAGAGTTCTGGATAGTGTAGGGTATTTTGTCCTTCTGCGAAGAGTAGGTAATGATGTATTATACATTTTAACTGGTGGTAAAATAATGATAGTTCTCTAAAGAAACATAAATTGGGCGAAGTCATGGTCATTGTAGGTCTTGATGCCATTTGATACTTCTTGGAAATTATTTATGCTCTGCTTGGTTGCAAAATGATGAGAGCAACGAAAAGAATAAGAAAAAATCGTGGCAAGGTTTCGTTGGTATGAAGTACGGTGTTAATAAACAAGTGTGTGAAATTATGTTTGTTCTTATTTGTGATTTTGCTGGAAGAATGGAAAACTAATCACGATTTTTTAGCTTGCTTGATGTAATTTTCTTACAGATGCGGAAAGGTATAAAATTTTAGCCGGTATTGATATAGATTTAATAAATAATTATGTGTTGGTTGGTTGGCGCGGTACAACAAAGAAGTGTTTCAAAGTAGGAGTGAACGTAGGTTCAAGCTGGTGTTTATCATTTGGTGAGAAATCTGGCATTAACAAAAAAGTGATGGAAATTTTAGTAAGTTTATAATACAGGAATGACGTATTTCTAGCTGAAAGGTATAAAAATTTCTTTTACTGTTTTGACGTTGCTGCACGTACGTTATTTAGAATTTTTTTTTTCACTAAACATAACACGTAAAGTGAAATTTGTAAATACCCCGTTCCACCTAAACACGTGTTAATTTTTTTCTACTTATCATTCTAATTGGGCGTGTTGTGAGAGCCCATGTAATCTGCATACGCATCACTACCTATCTTATACAGATCGAAACCAACATCATAATATTTGTATGCAAGTATAAAATATAGAAGACAACAAAACGTTGCATCTCTTATAATTGCCAAAAAAAACTAAGTCGAAACTGGGTGAACTGTGTGGTAGAACAGCAGATACATTTTCTGGGATACCGTATAACTAAAAAAAATTCTAAACTAATTTCAAATTGACTTATCCCCAACACAAATTTTTTTTAATTTATTTCTCGATTCTCGTTCGTGGCATTACATCGCTTAAAATGTAAACATAAAGCACTGTGGCAGTGCAAGGTCACGGAATGATTATAAAACAATGACTATTCTAACATTAAGTACAGTTAAGCGTATGAGTAAAACTTTCTTCAAATCTGTGCCCAATCATGGCCATCTTTCATATATTTATTTGCGGCGTAACTTTTTCAGAAGTAAAATATTTATAAGCTTGGCGTAAAGCCCCAATTCTCTTTCAAAAGACGCGCGCCGAAACTTGGGTAATGCAGCTCATAATTTGCGATAAACCTCTTTAAAATGCGCATTATTCCTCCTTGATGCGCTGATCTCCATTGAAAGAAACTTACTGCAGCGGAAGTTCGGATCAAGTTGTCGCTGTCGACAATCGACAGCCCGCAAGTTTGATCGTTAGAGAGCTAAGTCCAACTGATCTGCCTTGTAGAATTGAGTGAGAGGTTCGTGTTCCAACTCCCGTCGGTGCTGAAGAGATTGATGAGTGCATGCAACAGCTAGTAAATCGAATTAATGCGTCCAGTATATATAAATGAGAACTTCATGTTCCAATTCCTGCCGTTAACTACTAACAATATGAAAAGCTTGAGGCACCTATATAACAGTACACAAGTCTATTTAATTGACCTTGTAGATACGAATAACAGCTTCAAAATCGAACTCCAGTCTATTTCTATTTACAATCTGACGAGTTTTATGGGTGCACGGAGTTTCTAATAAATCCAGTTATATGTAATGTTAAATACTGTATGAGTAACTGTTTCATGGCCGAGTGTAAGCCGATGTTGACGTGTTATACATCATCCATGACCGTTAATAATAAACACTACAATTCACTTCTGAATCTATATGGTCAACTTTTTCTCAAACATGTGTTGCTCGACTTATTCTGGAACATTTTAGATATTAGGGACGAACGTATTATTTTTTAGACGACCACCTGGAAGAAAACAGTAACTCAGACCTTCCAGGAGCGCTAAGATTGACTGACTATATGTTTGAACCATCGGCTATACCTCACCAGACGTTGGAAACAAAATTATTTTAAGTCTCTTATTTACGAGCACATGCCTTTGTCAGAATAAAGAGTAAAATAAATCAATCTCAATGCCACTCAGTAAATTGATACAGTTCGATAACCCAGTTTAAAAGCCATTTACATATACATAGCACTTTCCCCAATTCCAAGACGAGATACGACAGCTTTCTTCAACTTAATCTAAAAAACTTAATTGTGTTCAAACAACCGCTACATGAAGTAATAGGGTCCCTTTACTAGTAACATTCGTGTCTATTCCGTACCGTGCAGCTGTTGTGAAAAGGTCATCAAATGGAGCTCTGCGGTCTTGAGTTACAAAGACAAAAAGCGAGTCCAGACGTCTCGGTGATCCGTGTCCTCGTCTATCAGAGGCAATTGAGGCACGTGTTCCATTTCTTCACACTGTCGTGCAATGAAAGGCTGCCATTACAAACACCTCTCACCATCACAAAACACCAGATCTAATTATAGATACTGCTCGTCGAGGTGCCCGATAAAAACCTCCACAAAAACGTCAACATTTCGTAAGTGGGCCGGGGCGCTTCCCTGCAGAATGCGAATTGGTCCCAGGCAGCGCTGGGAGTCGGGGTGTCGAGGCGCACTGAGGTCTATGCGCGGTGTTGTGAGGTCGTTGCGGCGTATCAGGGGACGTAAAATCGAGTCCAGCTCTGTGGCTCGCGATATTTATGGTCAAATCAATTCTATGGGCACTCAAGAATGAGCTATGGTTGCTGTTTCGAACCATCAAGATTTTGTTCCCCTAACGGGTACCAGCGAAGTGCAGGACGCTCGTAAACTTCCAGCAAGGAAGAGTGTACCATTTTCAGGTCAACTTTTTGCAAATTGAATTCAATTTGTCAGTTATGAAATGCAGTTTTACGTTTGAGAAACTAAATTTGTCAGGAGCAAATGTGGTGGTTACTTCCACAGAATACTAAGAAATGCGATTATAAGTTTGCTACCACCACGGGATTTTATTTAAATGAAACGGGGATTCATTTTCCTCGGTAATTTAATGGATAATCCGCTGATATACTTCTGGATGATTCCTCTTGAAGAATAATGGTGAATATAGCAATCTCTAATAGCACTGAATTTGGGGTAAGAAATATATAAGTAGCGTGGCCGGTAAGCTTATAATGTCTAGACTCGATGTTTTCTAACACTGTGAAAGGACAATGAAAAATTGGGGAACTAGTAAAAGGTAGTTTTTCTAAAAAAAAAACAATTTGACTTCTACCCCTGATGCAATCGTGAGGTTAAGGGGCCGGACAGCACGTCCAAAGAAGGCTAATTTAGCACTTACTATTCACACTAAGTACACAAGGGATCAAACCACCAATACTTAACTTGAAGCGTGGTCGGAGCCACGACAACAACGACCAATGCAGGTCCTGCTTTAGACTTGAGCTAAGCAAAGCGTCTCTTCCGTGCTGACTCAGTGCTATCTGCCATACGCCGCACTTGTCTCAGACTCCTAAACGGAGCCTCCGTTCTACTGGATTACGCGTTAGTAACTGACATGGCGGCATCGTCTGCTTCGAAAATACAAGTATATATATATATATATATATTTATATATATCAGGTAAATTCTCGTTAAAGCGCAGATGACATCTGACTTTTACACGTTTTACTTTAAACTTCTCGAGTCTATGGAATGCTTCTTTTACTGCTGTATTTGATCTTCGCAAGAAGATAAAAGAAAGCAACTTGGCTAAAACAGTTTTAATTGGATCCATGGGCAACGTTTCGGGTACCTGCACCCATAGTCGTGGAAAGTGAAATGGAGACGGCGCAGCTGACACCCGCTTATATGCCTACCGGTCAGATGCCGACTAGTATTTATTCTACAATTTCTTGACAAAAGATGATGCAACAGTTTAAAATCTGACGGAAGCCATTTACTGAGAAGTTTAAATAATTTTTTTTATATTCCTAATGACATTTTTTATTGATATGCATAGACGCCCATGATTATCTAATTAATTTTAACGAACTCCTCTTCTTCATTTGTTCTAGAATTGGAAACTCGTATTTTAGCTATATGAATATGATTGTGCTCTACGAATCATCAGTTTATATTTAGCGATAACAATGAAATTCCGTGAATCTCTGAAATGTGTTAGGGGCTTGTCATTTACTGGGTTATCCTAGTGGCACATTGCACATATGTTATACACATAGTCAAGTTCGCGAATGCGATTGCTGCGCGTCAGTACGAAGACTCTCAAACGTGTTGTATGGTACGGCGGAACTCCTCTAACAGAGACTTCAGAAACATAGCAAACTAATGACAGCGATGCCCGTGACATTAAAAAATCTGCTAAAAGGGAGACAGCACAGAGTGCTCTCTGCCATGAATTGTTGTTCTTGCAAACGTTCTAATGATTGAGAAGGGGAGAGAAAATGTGCAGTCAAACTCACTTCGTAGTGCATTCAACGGTCTAACTTTACGAATTCATGTGGTATTGGCCAAAGGAACTGTTTTGCCAACGTCGAGGAAACAAATATACTGTACACATTGTCATTTCTTAACTGATAGTTCTCCCAAAATCAAAAAAAATGATTTACCTGTTCCCTGTGCCTAGAGTTCTGATGTACCGCCAAGTACAACATTGTATAGACCATGGCCAGGTTGCGCATTGTGGTACTATGATGTTACTTTTTATCTCTGAAATAATTTGATGATATATAAGCTAATTTATAGCAGGCCTCTGCGTGAATCTACAGCTATAAGAGAGCTTTGCATTGAATGCGTAGTAGCTATAACAGCGGCATAAATCTAAACTTGTGTAGGGCCTCACACTAGACTGCCCCACCCGTGGGGTGAATCGGGTGAATCCCATCCGCATCAGAATATTTTGGGCTCCACACACCTCGGGTTTTGTGAGTGACTTTTCTGCAGAGGATTTTGAATCTAGCCGCAGTCTATGCTGATAAGGTTAATTTGTAAGGTTCGGTAGGTTTTTTACACTTCCCCATCCGCTCGAAGTGGCGGTGGGTGACTCATCCGATGGAACTCGTACCTGTAAGAGGACCACTGAGGGAACCCTCCGCACTGATGCTTCTTCTGTCTTCTTCCTTTTGCTCTTCTTTTTTCCAGCAATAAAAGTGAATTTCATTGGTGTGCGAAGTCTGTATATGGTCTCTCGTGTCCTGTACTCGTATATTCCCAATGGCATTTCGTATATAAGCTCAGACGCGTAAAATTAATTATTCTAATTGATCTCAACTACCCCCTTTTTTATCATTTGTTCTACAATTAGCAGCTTATGCATTTTAGGAATAAGAATTGTGCCCGTGAATTTGTAACATATATTTGAGTGATGGAGTGTTCCGTGAGTCTGCATAGTCCGTTGAGGGCTTCTCATTTGTTGCATAATGCCTACAGCACTCTGTGCACAAGGAAGCCGTGGGCAAGTTTTTATGCAATTGTGGAGAGTCAATACTTACTCTGAAAATATGTTGTACGGTACAGTGTAACTCCTTAACAGAGACTTCAGAAACAGAGAAAACTCATGCAAGAGAGGCCCTAACCCTAAGAAAGCTATTAAAAGAGAAACTGCACTTAGTGCCAACTGTCATGAATTGGAGTGATGACTGACGCCACAGTGAATGATCAGAAAAAAAATGTGCAGTCACACTCATTGGTAGTGCGTACAACTGTCTAACTTCACAAATTCATGATATGTTAGCCGAAGGAAATATTTACTTTCGTCCAGGAAACAAATATGCTGTACATCTGGTCATCTCCATACTGAGGGTTCTCCCGAAACCAGACGACTGGTATTTTAGGAGTCCCACTATACCTTCATGTTCAACTTTGAGAGCATTATCTGATTGCCTTTCTATGTTTTATGATGTAAGTATTGTATCAGTTGTGTTATTATTAAGGAAAGAATACCTTCAAGCGTTGGAAAAGTAAACGATCTGTCTTATCATTGTACATATCCTGCATTAAGCGCGAAATTTAAACAAATTTAAACTTGAGTCAAACAATGAACAGCAAGCTCTTGTTTCTCTTACTTTAATGTATCGTAGAACTTCCTCATTCTCGGGACTGTGACCTTGAAACAGATGAAGCCAACGAGGAGCGATTAAGTTTAAAAATAAAGCTAGATCTCGAAGCAAGCGCGTATTGGTAATTTTCACTGTAATTATCTTCACCATTAAAGCTGCAAGTCCTGCTACGGCTGCAAATATTTTTCTACAGCAGGTTCTAACCTCACGGATTCTGCCGCATGTAACGCAGCAAGGTGGGCAAGCGTAAGAATACCATAAGCACGATAAGTAATTTTCGGACGATGCTTGGGAGGTGTTATGCGCGCCAGCAGTACTATATATGAAGAGTTATCTTGGACAAACCATTATAATAATTTTTCATTTTAATTTGTCGGTACATGCCGTCCATACTTTGCTATGACAGAGTCTTATTGCCATGCTATAATAGTTAAAGAAAAGGAAGTATGTACTGTGATGTATGTTTGTGTGTACCAACACTGGGACACATCGTAACTTAATCCATGGCCATAGTGTACCATACACAACACACATCCTTGTTTCTGCGGTGACACAGAAAAGCTCTAATGTATGTCTAATTCTGATATACGCTGTATCTCCCTTTCCCTAACTTTAACTTTTTAATTCTCATAATTTACCTATTTGTATCATCTTACTGTACCTACGTCTAACAATAGCCCTATATTCCGATGGCCCTGTACACTAAGTAATCCGTTGTTTTCGCTACAGATCATCATATATCTTCCTGTTAGTCGCTCAGCACTGGATCCACTTAGGTATTTCTCTACTTAACTTTATTTTACCTGTTGATGTACGGTTCATCTGATTTCAGCAAAGTCTATATTTTCTTTGTTTTACCATGTTTTATCTGTACCTATAAATGACTATATCGGTAAAGCTAATATTTTACTGCAATCTTTTCAACCAGTACATAGACCTATTTTCAGTCGCCATGCCCTTCTCAACAGCTTGACTTCATATTAAATTTTTATTGTTTTAACGATATATGAGCCAATATGTTTTTGCTGTTGAGTGACCTATTTTAATTTAATCTGTGACAACAATGAGCAGTTGCAGCTTTTGCCTTATTTCTCACAGCTTGTCAGTAGATTAATTTGGGCTCATACCCAACACTCCCATTTCCTCCTCTTCCTCCTCCCACCCAAGACCGACCTATATCTACCCTAAGCCAGAATGAGAGCGCGAAATTTATAGCGCCAGTGTCTCCCAACTACCTGCTCTATCAATTAAGCGAGTCTCACCGTTCTGTTTCGATTACTTGTGTGTGAGCCATGACGTGTGGTCTATTAAAAACAATAAAGTGCCGGACGGAAAGGCCGAGTTAGAGAGACTAGGCAGCAAAATATTGGCTGGCAATATAAATCATTGTAAATGAGGACCATTCTCCCCTGTCTGCAACCCGTGCCCTGTAACAAGGAAGCATTCATCTTAGTTTGAGGCCACTTTTTTGAGTTCGTGGTTTTGAGGCAGAGCGGTCTAGGACATGTTCGCCTTGCTTCTTTGCGGTATATTTTTCTTTGCTAATAATTGCTTGTTGTTGTCTTCAGCTCTTTGAGCTTGCCATCGTTTGACAGAAATTGTTTTCAGGAAATTTGTTGCCAAAGTGCGACGTTTCTACTTGATGGCTCTGCCTTGTTCTAAACATCGTTACCTTGCAGCAGAGTTATATCACAGACGAGCAATACAGACATGACCCAGTTTAATTAAGCACAAGTTGCATCAATACGAACAAGTGTTAATAATAGGAAACTTCTTTTGCTTTAGCGACATATTTTATCAAAATCAAATAATTATTATTGAGAACACAATAGGTTCACAAATATGCTAACAAATACAAAGTGACTAAATTTTCCAATATCGATGAGACCCAATCATATATACAGGTAGGCATGCACAAGTAATAAATACACGGATACACTCAGCCCACACTTGCAGACATGAATGGCATGCAGCAACTCTTTCTCACACAAACATAGAAAAAAAAAAAACAGAAAAGATAAAAAAGAACCATTTGATGCTACACTCCTACAGAGTATCTATGTTAACTAAAGACTATTTACAATAGCTAACAGGAGAGACACTTAGAAACATTATAGCTCTTCACTTTCTGTTTTACGGTGGTATATCTTTCAAGCAGTTACCTTTAGAATTTGTTTCAGATTTATCATGTTCGTAAGCTGGGACATGACTAGCATTAGGTCTCGAGTTATTGCAGTTTTGTTCTTCAAGCAAGGCGCACCTGTATCGCGATTTTCAAAAATATCATGAAAGCAAGAAAATTTCGACAGTAGATGTATATAAAGATAACTTGATGATACATAGCTTCCCGTAATAAGTTCGTAATGAAAACATCTATTTAATAGTTCTGCTTGAGGCTCCGTACGTCCGTCCCTGTGTCTGCACGCTACGTTGTTCTCAATCAGATAAGGGAAAATTCAAATGGCAAGAAGCTCTGGTTTTCACAGAAAGGAAGTTCTCCTCTCTCTTGAAGAAATTTTCGGTCAGTTTCAATGGAGAAAAATAAAGTTCATTTTACACGTGTCATACATACGTATTTCCAAATCATACTATAGTATTGCTGGTGTTGCATGACGATCTAGAAATGATAAAAATTCGTAGGCTGGATACTTCGCAAATTGAGCGAGCTGCTGTGAACTGCTTCACTCTAAAGAATTATTAAGGTGAAGGTATGATGTTCAAAGAAATCAAAAGTAATATGACCGAAAAGAGGCGTTCAGCAACGAAGATTATTGAAAAAATGGGCTTGGTCTGGTGTATATTGTGGTGAAGCAATCGCATAAAATAGAGCAGAAACTTGATGCGTTATAAAGCAGCCTCGGGTCACGCTCTACAACTGTTATCTTTGGAAGATGAAAAGCACAGTTTAGTGAAGGCTCATCTATTATTATACTAAAACTCTGTGAACCTTGCTTGTTACCTCCGCCAAGGAGGTTATGTTTTCGTCGTGTTTGTCTGTCTGCCTGTTTGTCTGTCACCAAGATAACTCAAAAAGGTTTGAACCGATTTGGATGAAATTTACAATCATTGTTAACAGTATAACTCAAAAAGTTATGAACGGATCTCCAAAAATATTGAACAAGCGTTATTAATATAAAAGGGCACAAATGATCAGATTTTTGAGTTTATACAAAGAAAATTATGGTTTCAGAGCCAATTTGAATTTTTTGCTACCGTTCCCTCACTTGGCGGAGGTATGCGCTCTCAGAGTGCTCTAGTTTGCGTCTTGTTTTCTGTTTGACACAGCTTCTTCGCTTTTAGACGGGAAGAAATTTGATGGACTAGGCTCGGGCCTCTATTAGAACCTCCTTCACTAGGGCACCACAGCCTCATTCTTCCCATGGATTAGCTCTTTAATTCGATTGCATCTGTGATACGGAAGTTAAACTGAGCTGGGCTTCAAGAACGGGCATAATCAATTCATCGGTTCCATGGGCAATACAACTGAAATACGCAACATAAAATAATTTGACTTTGCTTACAACCTGGGTGTTGAATATTCGTTAGAGAAGCAAAGAATCTGTTGATAGTGAACCGCCGAATAGCGAGTGGTCTATGCCCAGATAAATAACACCTGTTTTTGCGAAAGCGAAGACGACCGCAATGACGACCCAACGGGTCACGGGTCGTCAAGTATGAACATAAAAAAGGAGCAATGAGAGAAGTACCTATAAAGCGTGTCGTCTTTATGTTAAGTCCGCTGCATGCGACTCGGGACACGGAATCGCTTCACGTTCATGGTACTGTTGTCTCTGTGCGCGTGATACCAGCTTAATCTACGAATACATACCGATTCCAAGTAGGAACTATTAAGGATTAAAACTTAATAGCAATATGAGAAAGTTTGGAAACTGATCAATAGGCCCTTGCTTTAGCGGAATAGCTGTCGCGGTGGCTCGGAGTTTGGGCAGTTTTTGAACACAATTACATTAACTAAGACAATGCTGCAGCCCTGGCAGCGATATCGGAAGGGTAGGGAAATACGTTCTCGTGTGCAGTAGACTTCAGGTTGGGCGCACTTTGTCAGGATTAAGTGACGGGTGTTATTTATGGGGTAGGTTAGGTTGAAAGACCTGCATTAGGTCAAACTTAGATGAGTTATAATAGCCTAGCTTAGGTTTGCTACGATTTATAAAGTGAGAGCATTAACAAAGCGTGGAATATCCACGGGTCCCGCTAGTGGACTTTAATTTACATTGCAAGACAACACGAATTATGGCACTTTGGGCGTAACCAAAACATTGCTTTAGTGTAGTAGCTGTTACCTTCAAGATCACCAGCCAATGTCTCTTGAAGTCATGACGTGATCATTTATATTCTTGGTAGCATTAATATCGTTGTAAGTGATGCGATTAAAATCAGCTGCCTTTTCAGCTTGTTTTTACGGTGACTTAGTTCTGACATCTTGAGCACTTTCTTATAATTTAGCTGATATATCGTAATTTTTTTACGAAATGGGAAAAATTGATGCAATATTTTCTATAGGTGATTGATCTCTATAGCCTGCTAGATGCAATACTATTAATTTGTCCCGATGCCGCCACTTAAAAGGGCTGTTTAATTAATAGCCTGCGTTATTGATGTAAAGGAGTTTCTTGTAAGTCAAATTTATTATTGACGAGCTAAGTAAGTTCAAAGAACACTAATAGCTGTCTAGAAATCAGAACAGCTAGAACTCTCATTTTCAAGAATTCTAACTATCAATTATTTTCAAGAGATGTAGGAGTAGGTTGAACAACGTTTTGTTTATATTCAGCATTTCTGCAGATATAAATCTGCAGAGTAGATTTTTTAAAATCACACGACAGTATTTAAAAATATCTTTGATTTTGGAGTACCACAATATTGATAAAGCTTTAAGTCTGTTCCGTCTATAATTTAATTTTTCTAAACTGTAAGGTAAATTCATCAACCGTCAAAACATATCTGCAACGATATGTCATAACCGTTGCAGAATGAGGCCGCTTGTTCGGTCATGGCTTCATTAGCATACAAATTAACGTAAGTTGTGAGAGGTAAATATGTAAATACCTCTCGACTAAGAGGCCTCCGTCTCTCTCTGATAATTATGCAAGGGAATTTTCTTGTCAATACAGCGAGATTGTTGACAGGCAAACAGAGCCTCATGAGCTGAGTTAAATTTCGTAATAATGAACCAAGTCATTACTTAACTGCATTGCATGAGTTTCTTTTCTTTCTTCTCCAGCATAGAAACAGTGAATACATTAGAGGACTAATTGCAAAAAGATTAAAAAATTACAAGTACTATCAGATGACTTATATGTTAACTAGATGGACTCGTGGATCTCTTTGACTGGGGTATGCAGCAGAGTGTCATCTTCGACGAAATCGCCGGAACGCCAAGCTTGAGCTACATTTCACTGCACATTTATCATTGGGATGTATGGGAAAGTTGCTTGAATAAGAATCTTTTAAAGTGAAATTACTGACACGATAAAAAGTAGGAAAGCAAAAATGATTACATGATACACTTTATTCATACGCTTTGTGCTGGCAACTCCCAGTCTTACTTCTAACAGCTACTAGTTTTATAAACGTATTACAAACATCGGTGCTATAGATGTAGGGGACACCATAATAGGAACATAAATGAGAATTGTCACTACGAAATTGCTTACTCTCAGCGCACGCCTTTGAAATAACATATATCGAACGTATTTTATGGTCGGTGAATAGTATGCTTCCTTAATTGACTTTTCTGTATGGCAACATACGAATTATCCTGCCTGCAATAAGAACTACTAGTTAAATTTTCAAGGTTTCTGGTTCTTAGAAGCTCAGTATTTAAGTATTTTAAGTGCAATAAAACAAAAGCGGCTTCATAAAAATGAAATACAACCTATTCATTTACTTAAGATTTTACCTTTGATCAATGTTTATCTGTGCGCCATTTTTAATAAGTG
>LQNS02278170.1:11803663-11828391 GCA_001587735.2 Parhyale hawaiensis | reverse complement strand
CAAGGAAGGCGAATAAGTGCTGCCCGTTTATCGCTTCGTCTTCATCTGCATCTTGAAATTTTCTCGGGCGTGCATAATGGTACAAGCGGCAAGCACCTTAAGTGCTCTTTGATACTTTCAAAGGCGAAGCCCGTCAATAACAGTGACTTTTTGGCGAGTGTTTACGGCTGCGTCAGAAAGTGTTTACTACGTTCGCCGTAGTAATGGCTCACTTACGACGTCTTAAGAGACATGCGACACCTTCAACTGCATTCAATCGCGTTCTTTTACAGCGACGGCAAAGGAAACAATGGCGCTGTTTCCATCGTTTTCTCCCTCCCTGTATGCAAGTTTCATCGTTTCTAAGACAGAACAAGAGGAGGTCTTTTGTCTCCTCGTGATCAATTTTCTAGTGTATTTGCGTCTGTCGATCAGTCTTCTCAGGCTGTGTGCAGGCGGGAGTGTACTGCTGACTGCTTCTTCTTGTGACTTCAGTTACGATACTTATCTTATTTTTTAGTTTTATGTGGAGGATAAAATGAATTACAGATCTTCTAGTTTTATTTAGTAAATATATTGCCCACTGTGCATTTGCGTATTATATACAGACCGGCATTCTCCACAACTTCGGACTCCTTCTCCAGGATTTATCAACTGCCAACTCTTTAGGGGCTGCTTTATTCCATGATCTTTCATCCCCATCTAACCTCTCTCACTAACTAGCCAAGTTGTGAAAACTTTCGAAAGGGTGTTCCATGAATACCTAGTACACCTTCTAGAGTGCAATGACCTGCTTACATCAAAACGACATGGTTTTCAACTTCTGGAACACTTTCATCCCATTATAGAGTCACTGTGTCAAGAAAGAATGTAGACGCAATATACTGGGATTTTGTTAACGCTTTTGATAAGGTTGACCACGGAATTTTAATGGCAAAACTTTCCCGTATGGGTATCCATAGAAAATGTCTTCTGTGGCTTGTATTTCTGTCAAATAGAACTCAATGTACAATTGTCAACAACAGAGTGTCTTCAAGACTGCCTAAAGTTAGTGGAGAACCACGAGGCTCCGTGCTTGGACCTGTACTTTTTCTGATCAGGATCAGTGACACGGTGTATAGATGCAACTTTACAGTTCCGTCGTCTTTTGCTGACGACTCTCAAATATTAGCTGCTGTACAAGCAGTGGAAGACGTGCTCTCTGTCTAACGAGATTTAGAGAGTTCATACCAATGGACGATAAATAATAACGTGACTTTCAGTGAAATGGTATTTGAGCTGTTTAGTTGCGGTAAAAATCAACACACTTGGAATCCATATCATATACTACTAGTGAGGAGCGCGAAATTGAAAGAAAGACCATTGTATGTAAGACACCATGACCAAAGAATGAGAAACGATGCTAATTTTGAATAACCTGTAGCTTAAGCTATCGCTGTGGGAAAGAAATGGAGTGGACGGGTTTTATGAACTTTCTGGTCACGCAAAGTAGAGGTGATGTTCACTCTGCTCACTCTATGAAAACAATTAATACTGCCGAGAATAAAGTTCTGTATTCCTCTTTAGATGTCAAGTACGAGGAAAAGCTAGAAAACTTGAAGCTAATCAAAGATCGTTCATTGCTAAAAATTGAGGCATGCAAAATAACAACTATCACAAACGACTTAGCTGTCTAAAGTTGCATTCAACACAATGAAGAATCGAACGCTTCACAATCATATATCGTTAGAAAATTTTGTATCGCATTATTGTGGATGAGAATGAACGGAATGTCGCCAGACGCTTACAGCGGACTAGATGGACTTGTGATGCACACATTCCAAGCAGAGATGGTGGCATATCCGTGACAGAAAAATATTCCTATAGCTTGACTGTACAAACAGCAAGACTGTTTAACAATTACCGAGGCCTGTTAGATTTGCCACTGATATGAAAATCATAGAATTCAANCCCCCCCCCTTATGGTAGCTACTCACGGGCCAATAAATGAAACCCAGCACCGTAGCTGCCCACACGAGAGGTGATGCGAACAACGTCGCCTGGACTTCGTCCGAAGACGCACAATGTCGACAAGGTCAGCAACTTAAAGTCTCCGAGCCCCCGCAGCTCTGCTACAAGCATTCATACCTGCACGATCATCTCTTTGGTTCAGATTTCCCTTGAATATATGTATGTTTTTATTTTGACGCATCGGTAATAGCTCATGGAGGGCTGGGCCCTGAGTCTCTGTGAAGCGGTCGACTATAATCTTATTAGAGAATTTATTACATTTCATCTACGAAGTTATAGTGAACCCATATTTAGTGCTGTACAATCAACGCTATCTCGTATTTTAACTTATTTCAAATAACGCTGCTTCTTCAGTTTTTATGAAATTGTACAATATTAGTAGAAATGTTTGTAATGAAAAGCAAAACCTGTACTTGTATGGTGCATTCTATTCTGATATTAGAACACTGCTAAAAAGATAAAAATTTACTAGATGCAGTCCCATCTTACAACGTTCTAATACCGCACTCAAAACACTGCCAAAAGACCTGAAGTTTTCACTGTTCAGACAACACTGAAAGAAAATTTTCAATCAAGTTCAGTAACAATGCAACTTTCTAAAAGAAATCATCAGATCCAAAACATGTAAACACTGTTTATGCAGTCGCTCTACTTCAATTATGAGAAGAGGACGCGCTATGAATTGCAGCCAGAACGGAAATATACCTTGTTATACATTTTTCTTTGTAAAAAATATAAACCGATTAGCTAATTTCGTGACATCAGCCAGATCTGTTGAAAAAGAAGTTGATAAAAAAGCTGTGTATACCTTGCGTACCGCCTGTTCTCCAGTTCCCTGAACTTATGGCATGGATTTTATAGAGAATAGAAAAATTAACAAGCTGATCGCTCTTTAATCTGATATAATTAGGTCGAGTTCAATTAGTAAGCTCTGCTCATCAGGTTACTGACCGTATTCATTAACAAGCTATGGCCTTTTTCATTGTAAATCACGAGGATACATAATTGCAGATTAAAAAAATAATTTCACATGTCAGTGTTGAAGAAATTAGTTCATGCAAATTAATAGGAGTAATTCTTTTGGTGTTGAGCGGCCTCAAAATCTTATAGGAGCTCTTAGGGCTATGGCATGAGAACCTGAAGTAATTACTTTCTGCTTATTGTATGGTGGCATATTAAAGTTGAACCTTGTCTGGTTATGCTACGTACAATACGAATATACAAACTACTATTATGAGAAAGGAGCCAAGATTTGTGCAGTATATTTTTAGCTTTGAATTAACAATTTACTGAATAGTTCATGTCAACTTGAGGTACATACTGTAGTGAATTCTTAAAATCTGAGATAGTGTAAGTAAAACATATAGGCTTCATAAATCCTTTTACTCACTTTCGTAATATTTTTCAAACAAGCCAAAAACTGTTTCATTTTTATAATTCCTCTAATATTCTTACACTCAAACTTAGTAACTTTATCTTGATTTTGTATATATATATATTTGTGCAAATATATAAATCGAAATACCCTACAGTATATATATGTAAGTGTACCGTATAATAACTATGTATTTTATATATGCATATATCGGCTTTCGGTACGTAATGTCCGAACATAATAAGAAAATTATTAACGATTATCGGCTATTATTCAATACCACCCATATGAACATCCCCTAATTGCCGATGAATTTCCTAGCTATAGGGAAGCTTCTTGCACATTTGGTAAAGAGCTTCTAAAGCCCGATTCGCACGAGATGGCCTGTCCCCCTACGTCCACAGACACAGCGTCTGAATGCCTCACTGCGTCTGTTTAAACAACAGAAAAAGTGCACAGCTCTCTGACTTGGCTGGCATTCACTCTAAATTTCGAGACACATTCGAAACTGTTGTGTAGTGGCACTCTCTAAGCCAGTTGACAGGACGGACAACTAGCATTTGAGAAAATCTTTTAAAATGCACACCGTTGTATTTGTAAGGACGTGACGAAGTATTCAGATGTTTTGAAGTTTGAACGTAATGCAAAAAGAGAATATCATCTGAAACGAGTTTCAAATTATAGAGTTTTTGCATGCCCGCTACATTAAATGTTTCAAATGCCTCGTTAATTCCTTGTTGCTTCGACTGCATTGAGTATTTTTTTTTTCAGTCGTAAGAAGGGTAATTACCTAATAAAGAATTATCCATATTATAGCTAACTCAATTTTTCATCGGCATCGGCATAATTTTTTATTGGAATAAACTTTAATTTTCTTTAACTTACTAACATCCACAGTGCCGTGTCCATTCGATCAACTTGTGCCTGCTGTACAATAAACATTATCGTCACCCACAACACTTCAGTCGTCCCTTGGATCGCATTTTGCCCTCACTCGCGGCCCCAGCTCCGCTGTTGCCATGGCTTAAAACACCAAGGATTTTACCTCGCAATTTTCTCCACGGGGCGACTTGCATTCCTGATTCCCATTCCCGGAACTCCTGTTCCCTGAGTCGATGTCTGTCAGAGTGGATTAAATTTAGGAATAATTGCCGTGAAATTTAAGCTTTACCAAGGAAGAGATTTGGACACAAATTAGCATTAGTGCAGCTTTAATACGCTCATTAGGGTCGGTTCTGACGGGCAGTTGGGCAGTTTTCTGCTTTTTTTAAGAATGAAACTGTCTTACTTAGCGCTTATGAACTGCAGGAGCTTATGAACTGCTCCTTTTGACTAATAACTTCTCACAAATCCGAATGCTGCCTTGTCGCTATTATTTGTATGTATTTACTTTTTTGAGCATCTTGTTTGCTATTTCTCTCGTTTTTTTTTTCGTTCTTGCTTCAAGTTTGTCTTAAAAAGATGAAGACTCAGCCGTGGTGGTATATCAGAGCAAGTTCCATATCCGTCTTTGGTGCACCCAATTATTTTAACTTTGGTAAAATATAAAAACAATATATGCACTACAGAAAGACAGGAGTTCGGGGGTAAATACAGCAACATGTACAATGATAACAGCACTAAAAGAACCTCAACCTTAAGCCTTACAGATGATTTTTTTTTTCGTTTTTGTACGATTTCAGTGCTCCCATAGCCAAAATTTTGTCTATTTTTTCTATCTATAAATTTACTCGCCCGCCTAACGCCAGTTTAATATCCTTTATCCCAGCCCTTGCCTTCTGGAAATTATCATCAATTTCCGTTTGCATAAAGGAATGTCTGTTGGTGAACCTCGTTATTGTAGGCATGAATAGGGCAACGAAGCTTCAAGTATTAAATATATTCGTTTCATTAAGAGTAAGCACTTTTCAAGAATTCATAAATCTATCGTGAGTATTTAAAAAAGCAAATAATGAACATGACGTCTGCTTTGCTACAATTAAGTCGCGGTATTTGGAATGGACACATCATATGCATTTCACACATGTATGTTGTTTTGAGCTTATTGTTAGCCCACGTATAGACTATACCATTCTGTTAGGGTCCGTAATTAGCTTTGATTTATTGATTCCAGGTTGGTTGAATGGTATCGTTAATTAGATTAGAGTAGAGAGCCGGCAGTATACGAATCAACAGGCCCAGTCCCAAACAGCAGCCGGGACGCACTGGCTACGAACTCGCCATTCTGTGTACGCTCATCACTGTGCGTGCATTCAAGTAAGCTTTCTTGCCGCGCAACAACCAGCAGAAGCACTAAAATAAGCACTACCAAACCTTACTTAGCCTAACTTAATCTTACCTAAAGTTACCTTACCTAATGTAACCTAACCTTACGTAACATAACCTAACGATACCTAACCTAACCTTACTTACCTAACCGTACCTGGCTTAACCTAACCTAACCTAATCTGCGATACAGCGAGCAGGCACAGCACACGAACTTGAACGCCCGCACGTACACCGACGCCGCACACAAACGTACATTGCCAATGGCGAATTTGTAGCCAGTCGGCCGGGACTCACGCTACGGCCTTCTATGAACTATTGCCATTACGAGTAAGTCACAACTCAAGCTGAACAGCAGTACTCTCAGTCAACAGCTCTTCCCATACTTTGTAGTGAACATTTGGAATAAAATACACCCCGAAGTTGTCGGTGCGGAGTCAGTTGATGCGTTCAAGAATCATGTTGGCATACACTGGGAGCAACATCCTCCACAGTTTCGTACTCCTCCTCCAGGAGTCATAAACTCGTAACGGCCAAAGATTGTACGCCACGTCAATTCACTTACATTCATGCTCTAACAACAAAACGTCACCGAGCTTCGCGTATCTGCAAGATTTGATTATGCTTACTCAACCAATTCTCTAGCTGAGCTAATTTTCATCATTTTCTTCTTTTCTTCCCCAGATATCTCTATGACTCTGATGTAATGGCACTAGCTTATAGAGGGTCTGAACGTAAGTTCCGGGTGGGAATGTGCCTATTGGTCCATCTATTGTCTACTATCTAACCTAATCTAAATTAATTTAGACATTAGATGAAGAAAACAAGAAGAGAATAAACTCAGCCAAAAAATTGATCTTGTAATCACGATTAATTACTACAGAATTGAGGACTTTAAGACGTTAAGTTAGTTAAAGGAGAAAAGGTAAAGTAAGGGTAAAGTCAAGTTAGACCGCATCCTCAACTGGGGAACCCACATACACTGGTTTGTGCTGCGGATATAGGCCCACTGGCCCCAGAGGAGTAAGCAAGTAAGACGGCGGGTTCAAATGGCCGTGACCCCCACCCCCCTCATCTCTGAGGAAAGCATGTTCCGCCACGGTGCAGTGTATGCACACAACTATCGAGTCAGCACATCTAGGTCACCAAAGAGCTCGCGTGTCTGGGTGGGCATCGAACGAGCGACACAAGGTGCACAGAGCTGCGAATGTAATCATGCTGTTACCGTGGCAATGAATTAGGGTGGCCTCTGCATCTTTGGCAGTTAAGAGTTTGTGACTCGTGGAGAAGGAGTTTGTAGTTGTGAAGGGTGCTGCTCCCAATGTTGTCAAGACAATTCTTAGACGCGTAGACTGTCTCTGCACTGACAGCTTCAGAAGGACGTCTATTCCAAATGTTCGCTATGAAACACGGGATAGCTGGAGTAGTTCTCCGAGCTTCGCGTCTGAGTTTTTGGCCGTTGTTTCGGGGTGATCATCAACGTCTCTGTCAAAAAACGTTTTAGGCACGTCATGGAAACAAGTCAAGTACTTGAATCTCTTTTTTGGCTGCCTCCTCAGTCGTCTTTGCTCAAAAGAGATGGGTCCGATTTCTTCTTATCATGTTACAATAATTAAGTATTAGTATGTTATTTTTACTGAAGTTTTCAGATTATTTTCTCCAATAGTGTTTTCTTTCTTGGACTGCATAGTTTATTACTTACATTGACGATTTTCTGATTTTAAAATTTAACACTCTACTTGAATTGCATTCAAAATTACATATATAGCCCACATAGGTAGGATCAGTGTCACGGCAGTATATCAAGGGCGTTGAAGGCGTATCATAAATTTTAAGAAGAAATGAATGAAGGAAGATAGCTTTATGGTAAAAAAACTTAGATTAAAAATTCAGTGTTATCAATATATTGATACATGAAGCTAAATTTAGAGATGAAACGCTTCGATTAAACACACGTATAACGGTCGCCGGTGAGACAGAATCATACTCTGAAAGGAAAGTTATGTAGCGTCTATTAAAGGGAGGGTATCATGGCCTTTTTTTTATTCTTGCATTAGAAAGACAGTTGCTGCTATGTAATGTTCATAACTATTGCATCTATTATTTTTACGCAATGTAGTGAAAAGCTGCTGTAAATTACTCAGAATTCTAGCCTCTTGACAAGCTGCGATTGACTCTGCCAGCATCTTGTCGTCAAATGTTGAGAATTACCAAAATATTTAGTGGTTCCAAACAAAATGCCGTAACTAAAAAAAATTATTCAATATTACTACCTTGTTCTCTGTGTGTATTTATAGTAATTTGACATGAGCTGGAATGATATACACCAGCTGCAAGCATCGTCCCGTGCTTCTCTTCAGTTTCACAATAGATCAAACTTTGTCACTAGTTGCTTGCTTCAGTAACGGCTGCACTATCTCTAAAACTCACCAGTCATATAAAATAACCACAGCAAACTAGGTTTTCATCTTAAGTCGAAATCAAGCTTTTGTTCAACTTATAAAGAAAAAGTCGTGAATGCATATCTGACGTCTCCTTGGGAGCTCAATTCTTACATCTCCAACTGCATTACGTTTTTTTCTCTCCACCAACTTCTTTACCAAAACTATTACGTAATTTAACTCCTGTGCAAGTTAAATTGAAGATGCCTTATTTTTACTGATCAAACTCAAACAGAAATCTTATCTTGTTCTAAAAAACTTTTTGCCAGAATTTCGATGGTTGGCTGACAGACTTCTACCGGGCTGCATCACCCAATCTGCCATCTATTTTCTTAGGTAATCGATTTCGCGATGTGAACTTTTCTATTTTAATAAGCATGAGCAGAGGAAAATTTGGGTCAAGAGCCAGATGAGCGATTCACAAACTGGAGCACTCTGAGAGCATATGCATCTGCCAAGCAAGGCAACGTTAACAAAAAATTCAAATAGGTCCTTTACCAGAATTTCCTTTTTATCATCATCAAAATTTTGTCACTGTGCCTCTTGACATTAATAACAGTTCCTGTAGTATCTGCAGATCCGTCAGCAAATTTTTAATTAAGTTATGCTGTGACAAAGATTACGACAAACATATAGTCAAACACAGAAACGGTAGAACCGATCATCACCAGAATTTGGTAATTTGTACCTTTTAACATTTCTAACAATTCGTGCAAATTACATGAGGAGCCGTTCATAACTTATTGGGTTCTGTTACAGACAAACATAAAAAGAAATGTAGACACAAACATGCAAACGGACGAGCGGATCCTCACAAAAACTTAATCACTTGCTCCTAGTAACATTTCTAGCAATTCGTGCGAATTTCATGAAGATCTGTCCCGATCTTTTTGCGTTCTGTAACCAAGACAGCTAAATAGACAAACGGTTGAATGGATCTTCACTAAACGTTAATCATCTGTTCCTGCTACCGGGTGAGCCGAAAAACTGAGCTCTTCGTTCATGAAAAACTGGGATTGTTTGGCTACTCTAAGCATACCTTGCAGCATATCATCCGAAAACCTGGTAATGTGACCTTGAAGATAGAGTTTTGTTGTGTACAGAAAAATGACTTCCCAGCGAGATTAACGAGTGGATATGTCTAAACTTCTGCGTGCGGGAAACAAAGTGAGTGAAGTCACAAATCTGGTCGGGGTGTTCCATACAACCGTCTACACAATCAGGAAGCTCCTGGACAACGGCAAGGGAGTCAACAGACGTGGTGGCAGTGGTCGAAAGAGTGCTGTGAATCGAAACAACTTACGAGATGCCATTTCAAGCAATGCCCTGGCGTGCGCCAGCACGCCAGGAGGCCTGGGTCTGGAGCGGCCAAAGAGCGCTGAGCAGTCGCAAAGTTGGGAGGCAAGTCCCTTGACAGGTTTGAGAGGCTTCTGCTCACACTAGCCAACCTCACCAAGCGTCTTGAACGTTGCCAGAAGCTCATGAATTATCTCAAGTCTGCTCCAGCTAGTCGTGTGATAATCTCAGATGAGAAAACTTGGATAATCGACCCGATGAGCAACAGAAGAATGACAGCTACTTGTCTCCCGGTAAGGTGGAGGTGGATGAAAGTGTATGCATTTTATCACCGACGAAGTATCCAGCGCCTATCACATCGTTCGGTTTCACTGCATCAAACGGATCCATGAACAATGCCTCTGATTTGTTCCCGACCGGGTACCGGCTAACAGCGAGAGACAACGAGAACAAGTTAGCCAACATGCTGGTGCCTGGTTCAGTAACACATTTGTCATGTCACCGCTCACTGCTGTGCTTCAACAGGATCGTGCCCCACACACTCATGCAGGCCTGCAAGGCTATCTGCATAAGCAAAATTTTCTTCTAGCTGAAGGATATGGACCCGCCATACTCGCCAGATGTGAAACCACTGGAATACGCCCAAGGCCTGCCGCTTTCCACACCCAAATATCACCGCCCTGAAAGCATCCGTTGACCGGGAGTGTATGGCCACAAACACGGACTACTTTACCAAGATCTGCAGAACTCTCAGGGCCGTCTTGAGGCCACCATCATTGCTGTGGATGGCGGTTATGTTGCGTAAAATTGAAGCTTAGATCGTTATTTTCATTTCATTATTTTCTCTTTCGGTATTTTTATTCGGTCCTTTCAGCAGAAGATTATTATTCACTAGACTCCCCGCGCTGTCAAAAATGACAGCGAGGATTTTCTAAAGACCCGTCTTCACTTAACATACTTCCGTTACGAATTATTTTTGGAGAATACGCTACAAACACCAACTAAAATCGTCATAAGAGATGAGTACTCTTATACAATTCATCTAAGCTACACAATCGTCTCCCACCATAGAAGAAGTGCAAAAAAACTTTTACATTAGCAAGGAGCAAAGCAGGAAAAGGAAAAGGTTTCAGTACATCTAAGTCCCTTTTTCTCTTGAAGCTAAAATTTTCCGTCTAAGGAAGACAAGAACAATTGCATCTGCTGCCCAGCGAAAAATCATCGCTTCGTCTGTGCTTTGCTGATCTCCTGCTAGATTTATACGTGGTAAACTGACAGCAAATATGTGTTCCGATGCACGGAGAAAGTGCTAAAATTTAGATTCTACGGCCGCGATAAGAGAAGCTGCAAATATCTTCATTGTTTCGATGTTTCAGATAGTGGGATAAGAATCTCACTTTTGCCATCTTCTGCACCCTGGTCATCGATCTCCATGAAACCTCCAACTTGATTACGAAATCTATAACCTGGCTTGTTTTTCACCTATCCATTTCCTCAAGAAGCGGACACGAAATAAATACAAGAAGCATTTTGTTATATTTGGATTCTCTTCTAAATCTTTTTTTTTTTTTTTTTAATTGACGTTTGACTTAGTTCGAGAGCAGGTTAACGCATCATAGCTAAGCTTGAGCCAGGAACTTTATAACATTCACAGTTTCCTTGCTCTGATTTTCTAATTCTAAAATTTGATTCATTACCCACAGTAGCTGGGACTGCTATGAAAATAGAACTGAGAGTTTACCAGAATAGAGTCTTTATTATTATTAAAGGAGATCAGGCTGTCGCCAAAGTGGATGCAATGCATTCTCCTTATTATACACACATGACCACAAGCATAAACACTGACGAGGTACTTACACAAATTCTTTGCCGTCATTCTTGACGGCCGAGAATACTAGTTAAATGATAAATGAATCCGAAGAGAAAGAAAATAGTCTAACCATCTATTCGCCTGAGCGACTCTTCTATCTAATTGCTCTATTATTGTCGCAAGAAAGTTACAGAGCAAAGTCAAGCAGCCTGAAGGCTCTTCCCTTGAGTATTGCCGAAAAAGGTATAACATTTGGCCAGTGAGAGATTCTTCAAAATGTCGCACACTCTCTGTGCCAGATATGTGCTCAAAGGAGAAAGATCTTTGTACATAGATCACTTCTGGATCGATAATAATACCAGGATTTGCAAAAGCAGTTGATACATTTACTCGATAAAGATGCATTTTTTGTGTGTGTGTGTGTTCTGAAGCAACACCAATAACTGCTCGCTGCTGCAACGCCGTGTCATACAACATAATATTTTTTCCATTAATTAATTTAATGCGCTTACTGCCATACGTTTTCCACTGCAACATTTACGGCACCTCCGAGAGAAGATTTTCCAAGAAAGACGCTAATTGGCTCGGCGAAAATATTCCTTCTTAAACACGAGTATTTTCAAAACTATTTTCCTTAGTAAATAATTCTTCCCAATATAGTGACACGACAAACTGCCTTTGAACTGACGACAAAAATAAGAAACTTTGTTACTGATCGATAATAGGTCTCACTTATCTTCAATGAGCGCTATCTTTTCAAGATAACTAATGCCCATGGTTCGGTGTACTGCTTGTCACTCAAACAATTATGCTACTTATAATGACAATTGACTGTCAATGTAGTGAACATGTTACATATCTACCTACTTAAGCGTACATATACGTTATTGCTAACCTCAGAGACTATTGTCTATAAGTAACGGGAAAAGTAGTTTCCTTTGTCCAAATTGTAAAGGCTGGACAGATAAGGCACTTAATATTTGTTGTGTTTTATTCTCACTGCCTCCAAAAGAGGAATAACTTCCTCAAAACTTTGCATATAGAATAATTATAGCATTCAACTTAACGAGGATCTTTTAGTACTCATTATTTTACATTGCTTCTGCGTAAGATAAACCCTACACATGTGGTATTGTTTGCTTCACCTTGCATTTGCATAAGCTAAAGCTAGTGGAGTCTGCCTTCGCTGCAAGATGGAAGATCATCGCCCGTTAAAAGTCATTCATCAAGGAAGAAAACAACCTTATGTAATATAAATATATATATATATATAAATATAGGAGCTTTGTAGCATCTATGTTTGAGAGGGACTATATACTATTGTCAACATTTCAAACAGTTAATTGCGTCAAACATAAATTTTTTAATCGTTATATACGTAAAATTAAAGCAAAGTCAACTAAACCATACATACTACCTATTCAATTCCATGCACAAGTTCGTGAGGCAGATAGTACTCGTAGGCCTAGAAGAGTGCAAGGTTGCACTCTACCACAGATTCTCAAGCTGTGGCGCCAAAGACGGAAGGTAAATGACAACAAAGGCCTCCGACCTTCCCCGTTACTGGTTTGGCCAATACCCTTGCAGTCGGCTAAGAATGTTAGAACTGTTGACGCTACAATCCAGAGCATCGCAAAGACTCCACCTCTCAGGCAAGGAATCAAACCTTGGACCACGAGACAAGGAAAGCAGCGTTGTATACACTCTGCCTCTGGGAGCTGCATGAGTGCGTGTCAGTAGGTAGTTCTGATACATGCATGGTACTTGCGATGCTTAATTGATTTACTTGCGTTAATTAAGAACTTCGTCACAGTCGAATGAGTAATAGTCAGTTGATTACGTATGTATATTTATGGTGAATTATGCTCAACTGTCAATAGCTAAAAGATTTACTTGAATTAATTTCGAACGTTGCAATGGTAATAGTTAGGTAGAGCATCCAACTGTATTGCTGGGGAAAGAACGTGTAATTGTTGACATTTAACTCAATAATAAAACTAATTATGAACCTTTTAACAGTATTATAACATTTACAAGTATATTATTCTCATTTTTTCCTCGGAAAGGCAGGTATGATCATTAATACCAAGTCATGCTTATTCATCTAATTAAGACCTTTGCAACGGTCTCATCAGAATAAAACCAAGCACCAACGTGATCACAAACATTATTAAAAACCAGACGTTTCGGATTATATAAATCTATCAAAGGCCCCTAACCGTTAAAAATCTATGAAATGATCGAGAGCTTTACAGCTGGTGCGCACTCGTTTAGCTCAGGCCTAGGCTTAAAAATGTACAACGATTCTAAAATGCAGAGGTCAGCTGTGGTTTGGGTCGTGTCTAAAATAGAAAAATTATTGCTCCTAAAAACATGGTCACTATTAATAGAATGGTCACGGATTGAAGATTTTGAATGTTTTGGTACATGTTTAGTACATTTTTTTCATTTATGACATAAACCTATTAGAATAAGAAGCGGGTAAATTGCTTTAATTATGTAAAAATAATTGTCTGATGACTAATTTTGCTTTCTCATTTAGAAATTAATTCACAGCTCTAATCATCATCATTTTATATGTACATTATACAAAATATATTACTTAAAAAATGTTTCTTTTCACTCTTCAGTGAACCGTAACACCAATATGCCTGTTCTTTAAATGAAACTTTTACACTATGAGATTTAGGCAACTTAATCCATTTAGCGTTAACTTTTATGTATCTTAAGGGCGGGCTTTCACTGCCCTTTAGTCTGAGTCGACCGGCAGAAGCGAAGACCCTCGAGACGGTTTGGCTTTGAGGTGGGCTTCAGCGTAATCGTTTGGCGATTACCATCTAAAACTCTAACCAAAGTAATGCTTCGAAAATAGTGGAGGAGAAAAGAGTTTGCTTTATATATATATATATATATGTTGTTTACCTATACAGTAGGTCTTCTGAACTTCTCGCATCGAAGTGCAGTTTGCGGGAGTAATCGGTCGTTCAAGAAATAGGTATTTCACTGTACGTAGGTTACTATCAATGCTATAAGAAGAATACGTGTAACTGTAACACCCTGAAAACACTGACGGCTATGAGCATGTACATGTGGTAGATTAATTCTAGAAAACAACGAGTGCATGAAATTTAAGTTTTTTAGCCTTGCTGACTGAGAGTAAAATAATGTAACTATATTTTTACTACAAGCCAGCAAAGTAATAGAACTGTGTTTTGCTGCCTGTGGGCTGCAAAACAAACTGTGCTTTGTCTGCGGGCCGTAAAAAAATAATACTGTATTTCGCGTAAGGACGGTAATATTGCAAAACCGTGTTTTGCCTGAGGACAATAGAGCAAGAGACCTGTTCTGCCTCTGGATAGCAAAGCAAAAAAATTATATTAGCTCAAGACCGCAAATTATAAATCTGCGTTTTGTCTCTGGGCAGCAAAAGCATAAAATTGCGTTTTTGCCTCTGGACAGTAAAATTATATAATTGTGTTTTACCTCACGACAGATATATATATATATAAACATGTGTTTTATCTGGAACAGAAAAACAATAAAGCTGTGTTTAGCCTATGGAGAATGAAATATAAAAATTGTGTTTTGCCTCTGGAGAGTGAAATATAAACAGCTAACTAATCCAACTGTTGCCTCTAAACTACAGAATAATAAAACTCTTCCCTAAGGACAAACAAATAATAAAATACTGTTTAATACTGTTTACCTCTCGACAGCAAATAAGAGACCGTATGCATATTTTATTCCTGTAGGTGTGTCCGTAAACACATGAAATAACCCATCATTCAAGCATTGCTTTCTTTGTTCGATGACTTCAGTGCTCAATAAGGAAAGCGGCAATAAATCTAGTAAAGTTTTCAGGAAATCCAGACAACAAAACCCGACGTTCCAAATAAAAAACGAAGCCTTTCAGCCAGTTCTCCAAGATCTCAACGATGCCAATGAAAACCGAACAGTTAGACTGATGCTCTCTTTGTTAGGATCTCATCTCCACCTTCAATAAAACCGAACAGTTAGACTGATGCTCTCTTTGTTAGGATCTCATCTCCACCTTCAATAAGACATTCCCACGACGACCAAGAAACGACGTTGGCCTTAGAAATAGAGATCGGAATTTAGTTTAGCTAAGGCCAAACAAGAATCAATGCTGAGAGACGAAAACGAAAAAAACAGTTGCGACACAGGGCATTAAATGAAGTCTATGCGATAAGTACTAGGTACGGCCTGGTTATATTTTTGAAAGTTTGGGCATGTGAGCACCGCCGTTGGAATTTAAAAGGCTGGTATAATAGGGCTACCAGCCAATTCATTACAACAAGTTTATTAATGTTCGCCAGAATAACTGTTGAAATGGAGCAGTGCAATATGTTGACTTTATAGGAACTGCAGTATATTCTGCTATACAGCGTGACACATCAAATTTCTTTTATAAGATATCAGAAAATAGAAACTGTTGCAGATAAACAAAGCAGCGCACACTGCCGGCGCGTGTTAGAGCTCCGGCAACTTTATTCGTTTTTTACTGGAGAGAAGCAATTAAATTTTGAAGCCCAGCTAGAGTTCGGTGCTATTCATCATTCGCTACGCCGTAGATCAGCAGAAGTTAAGGACTGGAATGCCAGAAAGCAACTACAACAATCGATCTTCTAACTGTCAAGCGGCAGACCTGGTGAAATTCGCTTTTCCAGAGGTACGAGGGAACGCCGAGCTTAATTCTTTAGCTTCTGCGAGCGCTACACTTAATTCTTTTCGTTCTCTCCATGCTCGCGAACGCTGCTCTTAATTCTTTCCATTTTACCCGACGCTATGATTAAATCTTTAAATTCTCTCCTTGCCCAGAGGAAACTGCGCTTAATTCTTTCTTTCTACCCTGCACTGTGCTTAATTTCCAGAGAAAACGCTATGCTTAATTCCTAGGTTTCGATCCGACGCTATACTTAATCCTTTGCCTTCTCTCCTTTCACCAGACAACGCTGCTCTTAATTTCTTGGATTCTGTCCAGGCACTAGTGAAGACATGCACAAACTTTTATCAACCTGCCCTGCTGCTAGTGACGCTACTCACAACATCATTCGTATCATCAAACGCACAAACTCGAGTCGTCCAAATGCAGCCAGTGTGACACGCAGGCGAAAGGACTACAGGGAAAATATATTTTAAACTCTGTCACTTTCGTTATTTTGTTTTTTAAGTAAAACCCATTAGTTCTCGCAGTAGACGGTCGAGAAGTGGGACGTTGTTTAGCATATAAGTATTTCGATTCAAATATCGTTTTGCAGCGACGAACAAGTAGTATTTATAGCTCAGTGTGGGAGATTTTCAATACTGCAAAATAATAAGAATTGGAGGGCGCAGCCGCCGACCTCGGATCATTGCGCCGCGAGTTGCCGACTCGGAGAAATCCGAGGGGAAATTTATTCCTTGTTGGGGGCTTCCTGCGCGGATCCTGGAAAATATTGCTGTGCCAAAATGGATGCGAAGTCTAGCGTGTTTGTGCCTGATAACATCGGCAACGGTTTATAATGCATGCAGCTAAGAGAATCCAGCTCATATCCGCCTTGTTTATCCTATTATTACTCTGTACTTGCTGAAGCTCTGCCCTTGCTAGACTTTTCGTATTCTTATAAGAGGTGTTCTCTATTCGCCAAAATAACTGGCAAATTTACCGTAAGAAAATAGCTGCTGCTTTACCAAATAAAACATCTATGTGGGATCAAATCTGATTTCAACTGGGTAAATTATCTATTTAGTACTAGAAAATACTGTAATTGCTACTGTACGGAATAAAGCATCCGTGCACTATAAAAAATAATTTCTATGAATCAAAATAACTCATATATTTACGAGCAAAAAAACAGCTTGTACTAGTGAAAGTAAAACATATGCTATATTTACAATCTTCTAACCATATATATGATATTCTTTGCTTCTAAGCGCAAGGATAGCATAAATCTTGCTAGAAATAAGTTTCCCTCCGCGTTATGTCCGCTCTCCATTGTAGTCTGAAGTACTGGTGCACATCTCCCATGGGCACTGAAGAACCTGGAAGAACCAAAGTCCACAGACTTAATGGTGCATTGCAGGAGACTTGGGGCTTTTGCATGAAGCGTTGGTGAATATGTTTAAATCGATACAAATAGTTCATTTAAAAGATCCTATTTAAACAAAACACTGTAATCTTAATATCACTGGCAACTTTACTTCTGTGTTCAAATCGCACAAATACTGCTGATGTGAAGGGGACACTTAGTTATTTCGTGCAAATATCAAGCCCTAGAAATTTATTCTTAAGCTAAAAACAATAAAATCGTCTCCTAAAGCTGTAGCTGTCGTGTTCATTCAAGGCTGATATCATATCGAAATCTTTTTCGTAGTTCGCAATTTTATCGCAGTATAAAAAGCTCAACAGCTAACAAGCTGCTCAAATATATTCTTTTCTTGGCTTTAGCGTTCAGCAAATATTTTATGCAGTAAAAATATTTCTTTTCATCAGAGGCTCAGCGCCACGCAATGCTGGTGCCGATAATATTGCCAATATTTTGCCTCCAATAAATAACACAGGAAACAGAATCTGCTGTGCCACGTACTGTGCATTTGAGGTGAAAATAGTTTCTAGTCCACGAATACCTGCTCCAACAGCAATACCATCGTAGCCTTAAATATATTACTTTCCCATTTTTTGGATTAAAGATGATGCATTTCTGAATTCTGTTATCCCCTTATTTTGGGTATTTCTCTTTATTATTTGGGATTTTTACCCACACTGAGATAACTACTCTTCAAAAATTATTAAGCGTCCCCATCCACCAAAGGATATGATTGATTTTAGATTTGAAAGTAAATAAGGCTAGATATTGGTGTAATAAATAAAGATTTATCGAGCTGCTATCTAGACATTCTAGTCATAAGACACGCACATACATTATAAGCATCTAGAGAACACATAAAATGCTAGGAGAAACACCAACATTCACATATTAAGGAGGATAGAAGTGAAATGGGTAAGGCTTGTGGAAGGAATCAGTTCCAGCTACTTTCAAGTTTATATTTAAAATCAATTTGTAAATAATATTTTCTAGACTAAATGATATAATTGCACATTTGTGTTGCACGAGCACCAGGAGCACGGGAAAGCAAGCAGGTCTTATAGGAGAACACGTTTTCCAGCGTGATGCGTCTCGCCTTCTCAAATAACCGGTTGGCTTAGTATAACAAAATAGCAAAAAATGCAAGCTGTTTCACCCACCCAATATAAAACTTTCACCCTAAAACACAATTTCACAGCTATCTATCGAGTGTGGTACATCAGTGCTGATCTTCAGTCACATTCTGCAGCCCCTTCTCTCGTCGCATTTCAAAAGAAATTTCAGGCTAATAGCTCGGTAAGTTACATACAGCTTCTAACAGCAACTTTAATCAATCGTCCTTTCCCTTAACTTCAGCTGGACATCAAGTTACCCTTTCTCCAATCGTTCTGATGTCTATTGAATTTTTAATCTAAACTTGTAGGCTCAAAAATTGTGTTTTCTTTTCAGAGAAGCATCATCACGTCTAAGCTCAACATCCAATGTCAAAACGTCACAGCCATCGTTTAATAAACTTTCAACTAGAACTTATAGCTCTAAAACTCCCCAGCATCCTCCCTCACTACAGAACCGCCCCTGAGCAACGAACCCTACCGTTTCTCCCACCCAAAGTGTAATGAACTTTCAACTAGAACTCCCAGCTCCAAAACTAACTGCCTCGCCTCCTCCCCCCCCCCCCCCCCCCCCCNGCAGCTGCAACATCAGGGAAATTTGCAGCTCAACCAACTGTCGAGATTCAGCAATGGAGGGCAGCACTGATTTGGCGAGTGGCTCCAGCGATGGACGTCCAATTGGATGCGTTTGTTGCCGTGTGAACACCAGACGAAGCTCCAGCCCGGATTTGCCTTCAAATGAAGTAAAAGCACGAGATGAATCCACCGCAGCTATGACTGCGACTTCCGTGCCTAACAACGATAAGCTTCGCCTTTGGAAGATTCCTGGAGCACTCTGCAGTATCGCCACAAATGCCAACACTCGCCTTCCCATGACACAAATACTTGAGAACTTCAAGAAAATGAAGTACTGAAGCTAAAACTTGTTTAATTGTGCGTGGTGCCGTCTTTAGTTATGAATTTCAGGCAACTGTGATCTTTTCACTGAAAAAATAAACAGAATGCTTCAGTAACCGTACAATTTACTGGTGATTGATAGAGAATAAACAAAAAAAAATGGTTTTCCTGAATTTTGAATAATACTAGACGACCCGTGACCCGTTGGATGGTCATCACGATTGTCTTTACTTCCGGAAAAAAAGCAGGTGTTAATCAACTGGTCATAGACCACGTTCTACGCGGCCGTCCACTCCTGCCCGTACTGGTCGCTATCACGGGCAAACGAATATTCAACACGCGGTCTCTAAGCAAATTCATTTTATATGTTACGTGTTCCAGTTGTATTTTCCGGAGCAACTTTGAAATTATCGTGCCGGTTCTTCGAACCGAGGGGCTGGTTGCTCGTGCGTATCACAGATACAATCGAATTAAAGAGCTAATCCATGGAAGTATTGGGGGGGCTGTGCCTAGTCCCTCGAATTTCTTCCCTTCTAAAAGTAAAGAAACTGTGTGCAAACAAGACACAAATAAATAAACAAGACCGGTTCACAGAGTTTTAGTATAATGCTAGACGGCCCGTGACCAATTGGGTCGTCATCACGATCGTCTTCGCTTTCGCACAAGCAGGTGTTACTTAGCTGGGCATAGACCACCCACCATTCGGCCCTCCTCTCCTGCCCGTCAAGGAGCGGCCCGTTCGGTTCACTATCAAAAGATTCTTTGCTTCTCTAACGAGTATTCAAGACCCAGGTTGTAAGCAAAGTCAAATTATTATATGTTACGTATCTCAGTTGTATTGCCCGTGGAACCGATGAATTGATCATGCCCGTTCTTGAGCTCAGTTTAACTTCCGTGTCACAGATACAATCGATTTAAAGAGCTAATTCATGGAAATAATGCCACTGCGCCCCCCCCCCCATACCTCGAATTTCTTCTCGTGTAAAAGTGAAGAAGATGTGTCAAACAAGATACAAATAAATAAACAAACAAGACCGGTTCACGAGTTTTAGTGTAATATAGATAGATAGGTTGGTAGAAACGAGCCGTTTCCTGTTTCATCGACGCTACAAATAAATTGATTTACATAGAAAGAGACACAAATCCAGTTTGCACTTGAGTTTCTGTAAATCTTTGTATTTCGTGTTATTGTTATTTCCATTAATTGCCCCAAACCACCGAACGGATTTTACCTTAGACATTAATGGTATCGATAAATGCACCCCTTGGGTCACCGAGACGTGCTACCTACATCAAGACATCAGAGTCGCTAAGAAATATAATAAATACCGGGCTTTGCAGAAGTCCTGACCTGTTTTAATAATTTGCCATCCGAAGCTTGTAAAAGTTTTGTTGATAATGAAATAAAACAAGATTTGTAATGTATAAGTTTATTATGATCTAAACAACATTTCCATTCAATAAGACCTAAGCTCACAACTCGATCGTTCGGTTTGTTGAAGACAGGATTCACGGTGAAGATCTTCTCATCTGAGAAAAAGATGAATCCATTTCCATGACTTTTCAAGTCGTTAAGAAAGCGGGAACATCGCTCTTGGCGCTTTTTAATCATGTCAGCAGTTAGCAGCGGTCTTTTCTGACGCTTTAAGCTCTTTCCACCTTCACTCCTTACAGCTCTTGACACGGTTGACACAGAAATTTTCTTCTTCTTCGGAAATTCAGTTATTTTGAGTTTCGGATCATTTTCAAAGGCTCTTCGAACATTTTTCCGTTGAATAACTTGTGGTCTGCCTGAACGTGATCGATATTTGAGGCTTTCATTATTCTTAAGGCGGTTTTCGACCCGTTTCACCGTTGATAAACTGACTTTTGCAACCTAACAATGTCCGCCTTCTGGTGACCCGCGCGAAGGAGAACTGCTGTCTTTTTCCTTTTTGTTCCATCACCAACAAGGTATAAAAATAAGCACTGTTACCAGTTATTATATTATCTGAAATAGTTTAGGAATGAGTCATTGTCAATAAATTTCATATAGTCATTAAAATGAGTTTCACACTTTGAAAATTCAAAACAGGTTAGAACTTTTGCAAAGCCCGGTAATTACATTTTAGTAATAAAATGAATCAGAACTGCAAAACTATAGAGTAATCAGAAACAGTCTGGACACAATTTGTAGTTTATAATAAGTATACGTTATAACTTTATATATATGTCAGTAAATATTCGATTACTTTACGGAGGACCGGAACTAAAAATTCTGCCTACTGAGATAGTTTGATTTTCAGAAATTGGTCACAAAAATTTACCCCTGGGAGTAAATTACATTAAGTGTAGCCATTAGCGAGCTTTCTGAAATCGGGGAAAACCTCGTGATATTTTCAAGCATCTCAAACTTATTCAAACTTACTTTTGTCTGTATAGTATCTTTCAAAGTAAATCCTGCTCATTCAATGGACTAAGTGTTCCTGCTCTAAAAGCTAATTAATTTGCAGCAACGTGATGAACATACATGATCGTTAAATCGTTAAATACCATTGCCGCCTGTAGTGAAGGTAGTCAAGTCATTAACAGTTTAACTCATGTAGTGAATGCTTGTGGGGGTATACCCTCGTTTAAAGTGGTGGCAAAAATGTAATTGATACATTTTACCGTGCTAAAACATTTCCATTAACTAATTATATTGCCAAGTTATTCTACTAAATATTTTTTTGGTCGGGATTACCCTGAATAATAGAGACTATTTCGCCATAAAAGACTGTCTTAAGAGGACACGCAGGACAAAACTGAGGACACGCAGGACAAAACTAACTTACTTAGCAGGAGCCTGGCGGCTTCAACATCGTTTCATTTTCAACATTCGAGATGGAGCCCCGATAGTAGAGAGTAATGTAGCGAGATACGCGTTTTTGAGGGTAGGCTCCCGCTCCACCTACTTACGGTTTCCCAGGCTCCGCCCACTTCCGGTTGGCGCCCCCCATGCCCCCGCTAAACCGGTAGTCGCTGGCGGTTATAAGCCGGAAGCTCACGCGCGAGGGGAGCCGCGAGGGTAGCTTACCCTCAAAGACGCGTATCTCGCTACATTACTCTCTACTCCGGGTCATGGGGAGACGACGGTCATAAGTCATATTGGCCTATGCAGTGCTGCTAATTCTAGTAATTAGAGAGAACTTCATATCTCAGTAGAAAGCCGGTCAGAACAAGTTCATATTACAGACTCCAGGCCACTGGAATGCAGAAGGTACCAAAACCTTGAGGTTACAGCCACGTCCATACGAAAGCAGCCGGTTGGGTGTCACTTAGGCCACCCTATACTGACACTACAAGACACTACCATCTCACTGGAGCAAGCGTGCAAGTCAGAACCAAGTCTCATTTCCAAACCCAGCGCCCGTTGCAACGTTCGAGACAACGGAAGCTTGAGGTTAGATCTAGGCCCGTCCATACGAAGACAGTGGGTGTCACTTGTGCCGCTCTATACTGACACGGGAAGACGTTGCAATATCTCCTTCTGATTTAGACGGGCAGTGCAGCACAGCTTCGAGTGCGCACTGTCGTCCTCAGAATATGGAGAGGTACAACCAATTCCCAAGCTCAATCGGTAGCCCCGCGAGGTCTGTAAATCGAGTAAATTGCTGAAGATATCAACGCTAAGCGTAACGCTAAATGGAGTCGTTTCTGAAGTGAGATTCATACGATTATTTAGCGTTATTACTGTATTTTTGCCCAACTTAACAGAAGTAACTGATGATCGTTTTGAAACGTTCCATTAGAAGGAGTTGATTACCCCTGACTTTTTAAGACCGCCTGGCCGATGTTCTGTGATAAATATAAATATTCATCCAATATAACTATAAGTTCAAAGTAACAAATGTGTCTCAAGCTTTCGGAATATAAGATTCATATCAATAACGTATCGAACAAATATTAACATTTCGAATTTCCAGGTCGTTGGATGCACAGAGCTGCGGTCTGACGGTAAACAAACAATACTTCTGTGTATTTCTTTTTTTAGATCTTCGCTGTTCTCCGAAACCTTTTGTCCTGTTCGACGTCGACTCAATACATGGTCAACTTTATTGAATGTTTACCTGCAATTTTCTTTTGCATTCTTTGCATTGACAAAAGCTTCCTATTTTTTCTGGCACGCTTCGCTGAGCAGGACGATGAGGCCTGCCTGGTCTGGGCTCTGTAGGCTGAAGCGGCTCAGTTCAGTTTCTTTTTCTTTTTTTTTTTGCGAAGATCGCATAATTCCGTTTTAATCAATTGCAATGACTGTGATGATTTAGTGTTCCTACGGACTTTTCAGACTTTGAAGTAAGTAGCGCTTATAACTCTTCCAGTAAGTTGAAACTGATGGTCCATCGCACAGTGTTTTCTAAGTAAGCCATATATTACTATGGCGATACCGTTTCCCTATCAGTGTTCTTTTTCCTTTTGCACTCTTGTGTGAGACAAAATCTTTGTAGCGAGGGACTCACAGCTCAGCAAAGGGAAGATTAAGTAAAATATTTTTCGAGAGAACGACAACAAACAAAGCTTATATTCTTAATTCTAGAATATGTGCCAGCATTCTATCGTAAAGTTATCCTGTGCTTTCGATTCAGGACACAACCTTTTTTGCTTTTTACGAAGCTAGATGACTGTCGATGCTTGAATTGAAATGTCAGGGATTTCCCAAACATGACAATGGCGCCGTCGATTAGCACAATGAAACTGACTGAAGCTAAGACTTACAGGATTGATTTGTCCGAAAGCTCAAGCAGGTGCGTTGGATTCATCCCTATCAACAGGGCTTCAGGTGTTTACCTTGAAAATGGCGAAGACTCATTCCTGCTTAAAACTGAGTTTCTGGCAGTCTTATGTGCTATGGGGCTGCTTGTAACACCTGCAACGCAATTAAACGTAGCAAAACCAACGCTCTACAGCAGTTCCGAACAGTCAAGCCCGTTGGGCGTAGCTCTGCCAGTCTGGCTGCCCATTACTTCCTTGTCCATACATTATTTTATTTCCAACTCTACTATTTCGTATTTTATTACGTGGTGTCGCTAGATAACAATGCGTACCCCCAAAATCTGTGCCACTTAACAACCCATTGCAATCTATTTCACTGTACAAATCCTTCATATCTTTGTTTAGCTATATTCCCTAAAGCGCCAACTGCTTTACCTAACCACAATATTCCATTTCTTCGTACAAATCCTTGGTATCTTTATTTACACCCAATGCACCTCGGCTGGTCGTCGGTCGTCATATCGTAGAAGGGTTTCCCCTGTAATTCAGTGCACAGAAAACGCCGGTAGGCCGATACACGACACTGATCATAAAGTGGCATTTGTGTCACCTTGGGGCGAATGGCGGCCAGTGAGGCAGCTGCAGCTTGCCAACAAGATCTGGACTGTCGGCCTTCCATAGCCAATTGCATGGACAGGCTGTCTAAAACACACACTCAGCGCCAAA
>LQNS02278170.1:11765812-11794267 GCA_001587735.2 Parhyale hawaiensis | reverse complement strand
TATTACCAGCTCATAGCATTCGAAAGGATCTTGGCCCAGTTTGTTCAGTTTTTCTTTTTCAATAATTTTTAAATGAAGGGACAAAGTCTTTCATTAATTAATCTGCTCATTATGTAACTTAGCAATTTTATCCAAGCAGAAATTGACAGCTCCACAAAGGTAGTTGCAGCAGGATTGGTTAACAGAAACTGCAGGAACTTCACAGCGGCATGAAACACTTCTTCGAGGTTGTGTTAAAAACTTAACAAAGTTAACCTAACCTTACACAGGAGTGCAGTACCAGGGTAAACGTACCAGCGACTCCCTAAATCCGCATTTAGCAAGTATATATTTATACGTTTATGTATTTTATGTGTTTTTATCTTTCGTGCCACGCTCTTAACGGAACAGAAAGGCGCAAAGGAAGCTGGGCTGCAGATTTTGCAATTACGCTGCCTTTCCATTGAAAACAATAAGCGAAAATTACACTAGGTTGCAGAAGACCGTCTAAGTGGGAATCCTTATCTTTATAACTGAATGTACTTCTTGTTCAGCCAACGCTGAAATCGAGACAATGAAGCAATTTATAAAATCTCTGAGCACTGCCATTGAGTCTGATTTGTACTACTTCCCCCATAAACTGACACCAGATATATATATATATATATATATATATATATATATATATACTTCCTCTGAATTCACGAAGTTCAAGTTGAGTTTATGATCAACAAAGCACAGGAAAAGCGATTTGTCACGGTGCACAAGACACAGTAGTTATTCTTTCCAGCATGCTTTTTTTTTTTCTTTTGACGATGAAGTTTTACTTGAGAGCAAAAATTTTGAAGAACTGAAGTTCTGTCATGCCTGATACGGGATACGCTGCTGGGAATTTAATAAAATTTAGTGACGCTTCACCGCTTGCTAATGAAAACTGATTCTTTCTAATGTCTTCTAAGGGAGGGAAGGAGTGTGCTGCTCGAATATAGTGAAACAGAGACCACTCTTATCCGATGACAATTTGAGTTGGCCGATATGGCATGTCCATCAGCAGTATATTATTAACGAAAGTCTGATCAGTGAAGAAGGGTCATCAGAAATTCTTCGCTGTCATTTTTGACAGCCAAGGCACTCTACTCCCACTGTATCATAATACACAGTTTGTTGATTGCACGATTGGTTGGTTTGCACGCCGTTCCTCTTTCTTCATAACATATGAGCTAATTTGAGTAAAAGCAAATGGTCGTTGTATTGCCAAAATTAAATTTTATTCATTGAAGATATCTGAGTTGCGCCTCCTACTGGTAGAATGGATACTGAATATCATTTCCTTCCCACAGTAAATTTCGCTTCCTCGATCTGAGCTCATGATTCACAAATTAAGTAGAAGATTAATGAATGAGGAGGGAAAGAATTCTTCAGAGCGAACTCTTGAAGAAGAATAGAAAACACGGTGGTTTTGTTGAAATCAATATTTTCTGCTATCTTTCTTATTGGCCCCGGCCAGTAGTTTTTAATATCAAATGTCTCCTTCTCACAGATGCCTCAAGGTGCTAAAATGGAGCTCTGCGATGAGAAACCACAAAATCCTGACGGCAAATTCGAGCGAGGCGGCAAGCCAGGCGATATATTTGATATTTTTTAGATGTGCAGCAAAGAAAGACAAGTGGATTCATAATGGAAGCGTTTGAGGAGTGCTGCGTCAGCAAGAAGTGAGATGTCTGGTGCCCGGCGGCAACTGATTCAAATTATTGCAGCTCCGGCAGATCGGAAGCGTCGCCGAATTGTGTCACAGCCGAAAATATCAAGATTGGAAAATTGGCCAGCGTTCTCTGTTGGACGAAAAACCCATAGCAGCGCATGGGGGCTTCATCCTCTCAGTGAAAGATGGAGAAATTGCTCCTGGTGGAGTCATCGGCTTCTGGAAATTTGTCTCCATGAGCCCTCGTAGGACACTGTGCCCTTCACACCTGATTTTTCCGACTGCTGCGTCTAGAGCACAAAATAGGGCCTGTCTCAAACATACATAGGATGTTGTAGCTTCAAGCTGAAAATCCTTAGGTAGTGCAAACTTTGTGGCTTGAACGCATCAACGTGTACTTTAGAACCATAGTTCATCTACTGTATTTCCTTGAATAACTGCAATTAAAATATGCAATGTTTCAACTACCGTGCAATACACCGAGATTCATACCAACATGACTATGAGTTATATCAGCATTACCGTCAAAATCACATTGCAAAGACTGTTTGTTAGTCTTCTGCACTGCCACTCTGTTAGCTCTGCAACTGGCGCGCAACACGGTGCTCATTTCTGGATATCCGCGTGTGCGCGGGAGCAAAGACTGACGTTATAATCAGGAATAATTGCTTTCTGCAACCTTATCTCAGACGCACGCCAGATCTCCGCTCATCCGGATTATGCAACCGGACAAGTGCGCATCCGTCCGCAGCGCATGGAGAATGTTAAAGCGCCGGACTAAGTGACTTTAGACCGTCGTAGACCACAAGCTTAGTATCGTGTGACTGGTGCAGCAAGAGGATTGAATTAACTGTTTAATATTCGTAATGTTTTGAGCTCAGCAGCAATGGGGTGAGGCATAATTCTTGTTGCATTTTCTAACATTAACACAGTACTTATTGCAAATATTACCCAATTTTTAGTATCTAATTAACAATAACATGTCTTATGTTTTCAAAAAATTTAGCAATTAATTACTGACAAAGTCTGTAGAGTTGAAGCGAAAGTTCATTATAGGGAAGTATAACACCTTTAACACCTTTATTGTTTCCATCTCACGGTACAAATAGAAATTCTAAAATAGTAAAGCAATCTACATAATAAAATTGGAAACAAACCCCTAAAAGCCTATACTCCTTATTGGGCATACAACATTCACAATTCATTATAAGTGCTTATACACATATCCCTGTATTTAAATTTGAAATCTTTATGAGACATAGGTTCTAATAAAGGAGCGGGAAGATCATTGAAAGCTTTAACACATTGGAATATAGCAAATTGCTTCTCTATTTCTAACCTGACTCTTGGAAGACTAAAACGGTCATTTCTGATGTCATAATGTCGATCAGCAAGATGATGACTAAAATAGCGGTCAAAGAAAGCATTTTCACCTGCTATAGCTTCACGCAAAAACTTGAGTAAAAAATAGCGATACACATCATCATATTTGAGAAGATTCAGTTTTCTGTACATGGAATTCCTATTCATTAATGGTATATTATTCCTGTCTCGCCTTACGCGTAGAATGATTCGTAGAACATCGTTCATCAAAATTTTTACAGGCTTCAAAATGTTAGCAGTTGCCCCGCCCCAAATTATTATTGCATATGTTAACTGCAAATAAAATAATGAGTAAAACAAGCTGAGTAAAGCATCCTTAGGTATGTATCTTGATAGTGAATAAATGACACCTTTTGACTTACTTAATTTGCTACAAACGTGATTTACGTGCTGAGAAAACTTTAATTTATCATCAATTATAACACCCAGATACTTAAAAGTTTTAACCCATTCTAGTTTGCTCCCAAAAAAATGTACGTCAACTACTTCATTCACTCTCACAGAACTAAAAAGCATAAGTTTAGTTTTATCCGTATTAGGTGTCAATTTGTTCACCTCAAGCCATTCTGTCAAATCAACAATAAATTTTTGCATATAAAATAGGCCTTAGTTCATCCGGAATGTTCAAAATAGGGACAAGCCTCAAAGTCAACAGGATGTTGGTCAAGAGAACGATTGACCAAAACAAGGAAACTTTTGTCAACCAAAGACAGACTTCGATCGGGACAACTTCACACGTATGAACCCCAAAACTTATCAAAAATGTTAGGGAAAAAGCAGCCTCAATCCGCAGAGGTCCATGAGAAAAATCTATTGTGAGAATTATCTTTTTCTGTAAATATATTTAATTATCCATATAATAATTTTTCTCGTAGTTCCGTTAGTTTGCTGGTACGACCATGACGCTTTTATTAGTTAGGTAGATGGAATATTATGGCATCCAAGCTTGAGGTATCCTTGAAACGACCTGGGAAGGGATCGATAGGAAAAGAAGTCAACTTCAAATTTAAGTTGCTGTTGCTCGCAGGTCTAATGTAAAAGAATCACAGCCTGACTTAGAACCCTTCGTATGCATGATACGGGTTTGAGGCAAGGATGATGATACTTACAAGGTTGATGCACGCGGAGGGCCCAAGCTGCAGTGCAGCCGCGGTAATAAGCTTGTGACGTCGAAAAATCGTAGTACGTTAAAAAGTAGCTATTTTACATTATTTCTTCATTTGATTTGGGCCTCCAGAGGGTCCCACATGTCCTATAATCGTTATAGTTGGACAAAAATATGCATCAAAGCATCTACGAACTTTTTAGCTTTCTAAAGGATAAAATTCGAAAGAACGTTGGATAAAAGGCTTGTAAAAAGAGCAGATGAATTCAACCCGGCAAATGCCCGCATGTGTCAGTAGCACTTTGGAGTCAATTTTATCGTTTTTTAAATGCAAGAAATCAATTGAGTTTTATCGAAAGTACTCTAGCATACTGAAGATGGAATCATATGGTTGAACGTCCTTCAAGTTTTCGATTTATTGTTGTGTTCTACCAAAGACCTACTATCCTCTATAATTTCAAACCGCTGCAACAAAACTGGTTCAGATACGTATGATTAAACGCGAAGATTGAAGAACTTTTTACCAAGATTTGTATAGAAAACATTAAAACATCAAAGAAACAAATTTATTTCCTTCCGGTGAAGTAATATTAAAGCAAAAGTCTAGAGATAATACGCAGAAGCCACACAATTACCCGGTAAAATGAGAAAAAAAAACATCAGCTACTATACGCTGCGCTCGTTACAGCAGTATTACAATAAGTGTAGGGTCCGACTCGCGTTAACTAGCTAAAAAAAAATTACCTAACCGTATTCCCCACACCTAAACGTCTTACGGAACTATGTTATTGAAACTGGTGAATGTTAAATCCATCATTTTTTCAATGATGCTAAAGTTTTTACAATTAGGAGAGGAGGATCTGCTACCAACGCGACGGAACAGCTTAGGTCCGCATTTTACAGACACTGTCCGAAATAATAATAATAATGAAATTTTGTCATTCAGAAAGCTAAAAACGTTCGTAGATGCTTTGATACATGTTTTTGTACAGCTATAAAGATTGTAAAGCATGTAGGACACTCTGGAGGCCCAAATGAAATGATGGAGAAACAATGTATAGGAGCTACTTTTTAACGTTCTACGATTTTGTGACGTCACAAGCTCATTACCCATAGTGCACTGAAGCTTGGGCCCTCCGAGTGCGTCAACCTTGTAAGCATCATCATCCTTGGGTTGGAGGGCATCATAATTGAGGGCCCTAGAACAATAGAGGCGTAAGCGACAAGTTTTTTTTTTTTATGTAGCTATTTTCTACACCATCGAATAGTAGAGATGGAGACCTGTCGTTCTGTGAAATCAGAAGAGCGTAAATCCGAGTAAAAATTCTATGTAAAGTCGATTATTTTGTACTTTATTACACCAGTGCACTGTCTTTAAGAGGCTCTCCTGTATATTTTAAAAAGTGTCGCTTACGCCCCTATTGTTCTGGGGCCCTCAATTGAAGAACAATGCTTTTCTTCTGTACCATTTCTACGCGTTCCTTCAGTATTAGATAGGGAAAAATTAGGATCACAGAAGAATATTGGTTTTGTTCTGTGGAATTCAGGAAGGTTCTAGCTGGTTTATACTATTTTTATGGGTGTCCGAAGGAATAAGATTGGAAGAAATTCGAGCGTCGCTATCCGACGCCATATTGAGCGATCGGTAAATTCCACTATACAATATAAGAATGGATGACCCTAACCTAGGGTCGTCTTATTAATTACTATGGACCTAAGTTCATATGGACCTGTACGAATGTGTTCATACAGCGCGACCCACGGTATTAGTCCAACAATTTTTTTATTGATTTTTCATTGAGAATCTTCTATCTGACGAGATTTATGTTTTCATATGGTAACACTGTGTGCTTAGTTCATCTGGCAATATTTGTTTACATTCTGAAGAGGTTGGTTGCAGAACATTCCTTTGCTTAACAGATATACTGCGAGCCACGCTATTAGTTCATTTAAATAATATTCAAAATGGGACGTGCTAAGGATCTAACAGACAAAGAAAAGCAAACAATTATCAAAGCAACGGCTAAGAAGACCTCATGTGCGTCTATTGCCAGAATTTTAGGCCGCCATGTTAGAACAACTCAACGTTTTATAAGGGATCCTTCCAATCGGACGACACGGTCTGATAAAGGTAAAATAACAGCAGTGAACACGCAGGATATAAAAAAAATTTAACGTCAAGTCTTCAAAAAGCCGGGAAGCACAAGCAAAACAACTTTTGGAAGCTCTGGTCTGAATGAAGTGTCAAAAACTAAGCGAAACCGAATTTTGGGGACTATTGCAAATGTGAAATCTCCCGAAAAAAGCCTCCATTGACACTAAAGCACATGCTTCTGAGAGTTGAGTGAGCTAGGTCTTATAGGAGACAAGATATGCAGTGTGTTTTCTTCACAAGTGAGACCAGAGCGACTCTCGATGGCCCAAACGGATGGTCTAAAGGATGGGTCGGATTTGAGGGCAAGCTCCACCATCGTTTTCGCCGCCATCAAGGAGGTGGTGGTATTATGTTGCGGGCTGGGATTATGAATGATAAACTTGTAGATCCAACAATGGTCCGTGAAAGAGTTAAAATCAATTCTGCTAATTATTACGCCCTACTCGATGCATGTCTTGTTCCTTGGCTTGACGACCAGACTTTGGATCTTCGCAAAAACCTGGTTTTCATGCAAGACAATGCACCCTCGCATTCAGGCAGAGCTGCAAAAGAATACCTACTTTTTTGGGGTTCAAAAACCAGAATTTGATGGTCTGGCCACCCATTTCTCCAGATTTTAACCCAATTGAAAATCTGTGGTCTATCATCAAGCGCAAAATTTATACAGAGGGTAAGCAGTTTTCTTCAAAAGCAGAATTGTAGGAGGCCATACAAGGCGCTGTAAGATCAATTGATGGTACTACTATTAAGAAATTGACTCATTCGGTTAATGATCGCATTTCTGAGGTCATAAAACATAATGGCCATTACATTAAAAAATGAGCTTATTGTTTCTTGTTTATTTTGCCTTGTTTGCTGTTGCAATATGTTCCGAGTATTTTTGAAGTATTATCTAGCAATTAATAAATAAACGGAAATTTAATTTGTGTTTTATTCATCATATTTAGCTAATTTTGATACCTGAGACTGATATCGTGGTCCAGGAAATAGAAGGTGGATTAGATAAAATAAGTTTCTAAATGGTATTAAGCAAACAGTTTCTCAAATAATAGGATTATGAACATTGTACATGATTACTCTGCGACATACAATTGAAATAGCAAGTTATATTAACAGGAAATGAAAGTTTTACAGAAAAATCAGATTAGACTAATACCGTGGGTCGTACTGTACATATCAAGTTGACATCATAAATGCCACGTGATTGCGCCACATATATATGCATAAAATCCAGCAGGCAGATTCTCAAGTTTTCATTTGAGAAGCCCTGTGAAGTGTAAAAAAAAAACAGAAAAGGGAGTTTTTGTGATCTGTAAGCTCTACAGAAGATAAATTCAATATTTATAGGCTTCGTATAGTGAACTTGGAAGATGAAGCGCATTGAGAAAACGGACGTGCTTCATCCTTCAGTCTCGCGCGTCCACCGCAGCTGCTTCCATCAACTCACCGCGACGCGTCCACTAGTTTGAGCGAACGCGTTGAGAAGAATGACGTGCCAACTCGCCCTGCAAGGGCTGCCCAGATCATCACTCTTGTTAATTTCTGTGTTATGAACACATAATCTGTATAGGGGTGGGAGTGGGTAGGTTGGACTCACAAGCTTCTTGTAAGTCACGGTCAAGCACTGGAATTGAATTAGCAATTGACGCCATTAGATAATTATTATCAACAGGATGTATCTGCAGCTGCAAAAAGATAATTTTCTTCAAAATTTGGCGCTGGGTGCGACCGCTCGACATTCATGACTTCTAGTGTCAGGGCATCCAAATAACTTGTTACGTCTCATCATATTGGGGCGACTACAAATGCGGTCAGTGTTTGACAAAGTTAAAAGCAAATACAATTTTAAATAGCTAACACCAATCTTTTCATTTTCCGCAATCTTCAAGAACTTGATAGGTCAAAACGGCGAGATCGATTTCATATTTTTAAGTGTTTTGTTTTCGACATTAAAACTTAACAAAGTTGTTGGAAAATTCAGCATGCTATGACAACTGCCTTCAAATCTCACTCGTATACTTCTTAATGACTGGCATAAATTTTTTGGCCGGGGAAACGCTCGTAAGTACGGAAAAAAGAATGCCTCGACTGTGCTCCTTGCTCAAAAATGTCTCTAGCTATATTGAGTAAATCTTTTGCTCTTTTAACTACATTTCTAGTGATAAGTCAAATTCTCGGAGGTTTTTGCAAGTGTAACACTTACAGTAGCGCATCCATGGCTATTCATACTAAAACTAAGACTGCAATCATCTGCTCAAACCTCGGAAATTTCAGCAAGTACGTGCAGTAACACATCCATGGGTCTTCTTCTCATACTGTAACTTTGATTCCAGTGATCATCCAATATATTTAAAATTTTCATTAGGACTTCTGCAGCTGTAGCGTATCGCTTCCTCAGAGGGTAACGACCCTGCGGCGGCGGCGACCACCCGAAAAGCTCGGTAGAGGAATGCAATCTTGTGTGTTTGCCGAGGCATTCTTCTCTAAAGCTGAGCGATCGTCTGCCCTATGAATGAGGAATGGAGTAGCGCCTCTAAAGCTCACGGAAGACGGCAGGCAGCAGAAGGAAGTTTGTCAATGTTTGAGGTCAGCGCTGGGTCTTCAAGAGCCCTCCAGGGGCTCGTGAACAGGGAGGCTGAGGTCGGAGCTGCTCCTCTATATCGATTCTTTTCGGTACTGAGGGGCGATACGGGCCGTCGGCTTGCGGGGTGTTGTGAGCATTACCAGATTGCGAGCGTCTGCCGGCGTTGTAAAAGTGGAAACCCGTCGGGACGCACACAGTCAGCTAGGACATGCATATCTGCGGGACAAACGATGGCGGGGACACAGACATACGCGCTCTTCCCAATTCATCCGACGTCCATTGACGCCGCAGGGGGCTGTAACACGCCTATCCTTGGCAGGGGTGGTTAGTGACTTTCTGCTTCCCATATTCTTCCATTTTGTTACATCCATCGTAATCATAATCGCTGTATTTGTTACGAAAGAAACTGCTCTGGGTCAGTTTCTGTTTTGCAATACAATGTTACTGAAGTATAGACTGAGTGAATGGAAGGCTTGTTGCGCATGCTTCCTTTTCTGTCGATCTTTGAACTAGGCACTGGTAGCTAGAGGGAAGTAAAACCAGGGGGTAAGCTTGCGATTCCGGCGGCACAGTGACATCATCATGACGTCACGTGACACAAGATTAATGGAACATTGAAGATAAGCCTTTCGATCAGATTTTGGAAAGCTAAATCCTTTACTTCAATACCGATGTTACTTGGGAAGCTTTCGCTATGACTTGCTACCTTTAGTGTGCTATTACTATGCAGGGGGCGTGATAGCTGCCCTTCGATGTTCGTCCGCAAATTCAAAATTTGAGTCTAAGGAAAAAGTATCCGTGAGTTTTCTCCTCAGTGCACGTAACCACCGCATCGATTTGTGCATCAGTTAATCACAGCAGCATTGACTTACTTGCATAATAACTCTCATAAAAATGCACAAATTGGCTCATTTAAAATTACCAGAGAAAAATAGTTAGCCAGATGCGCCCTGTGCAACTACGTCTGCTTTAATGTTCAAGGTTCTAGACATTTTTTAATTTACAAATGAAAGACAATTTCAGTCGGGTTAAATGACCCTGGAGCAACCAAGTCCTTGCTGCTAATGTTTCTATTAATGGCTAAGAATGTAAGCCAACTTTGGAGCATAACTTGGTTTTTCCGGGATCTAAATTTCATTATTTATAAGTCAACTTTGCTATGTTATTTGGGGAGACGCTGCAGGGCTGTGCACACGCACCGAGCCTCTGCATTTAACCATTGCAGAGTTTGATCACAAAACTTGGGCAAGTTTCCTAATTTTTAGGCTGTTAAAAGCTCAGCTGCAGCTCAAGTCTAAATGGCAATAGCGTCTGTGCAGCATCCACGATCAGCCTGCTGCTGCCCCCTGCCAAAATAAAACTTTGGAGGCACTCCAGCTGCGCTCAGTCTATCGCCATCAGCTTCCACAGAGGCCCTTCATGAGGGCTGAAAGACTGCCGAGATCTGCTTGAATTATTCGACACTGCTAAGTAGCTCTCGGTGCCCGCCTTTAAAACTAAAATTGAGAGCTGAAGAGAGGCGCGCGCGGCCTCGGAATGCGAAACAACCTTTGAAACGCGCTAACAGAATATACGTATTCCCTTTGTGAAGTTTCCGGTTAAAGGCTTAGGATTGAGTCGCGGCAAGGTTCCAGCCTTTTGTTTACGAATGAATGGAGCTAGCCAACGCGACGAAGGATGTGGGCGCTGCATGAGAGCAGTGCGGTGAAGTGCTTATCCAATGAGGCCAATGGTATATTTATGACGGAATTGAAATGCTTACCGAATGCAACTGACGCAGATTTCACTGCGGGAAATACGAGTGTGTTATACGGAATCAGTGACTTACTGAATAGGATCCTTCCACACGAGCAACACGCAACTGCAGGAAGCTGCAGAAGAACAGCGCTACGGACAACACAGCAGCAGTAGTATGTTGTACAGCCTCACAAGCAACACTCAGCTGCAGGAAGCTGCAGAAGAACAGTGTTACAGACAACACCGAAGCACCGCTGCAAGTGCTCCTCGGAAGCCAATTAGGGAGGTCATCTTTTGAGAGGCGTCCAACTTTGGTCAGCTCTCATGAGGGCCCCTCGGTGGCTGCTTCTCGATGTTTTTGGACTCTCACAACAGAAAGGAAGGCAGGGACAGCAGCGAAAAAGAAACCGTTGCCCTGTTGGAGTGCTTTGGCCATATCAAAGAAACTCGCAAAACAAATTGTGCCCAACCGACCAACAGCTGCAAGAAATACTCTCTGACCTGAGAAAATATCTTACAGGCGGACACAGTTCGTGTTGTGGACAAAGTTGTGTGTCCAAATCGTTTCAAAAAACAGAAGATCACTAAGTTAATTTTCTGCCATAAATATATTGTATGGATAGGACTGTCGACGTGCTTCAACTCATCGCAGGCACAGATTCAGACCATTGTCGCAGGTAAACAATACTGACAGCGAAAGCCATATTTTTTTTTCGAAGAGGAAGCAGCTTATATGATCTGCTACTGTTGATTCAGTAGACGTCTTACTTAATTTTCAGAGGTGGACATGGAGCACAGTCATGAGAGTAATTCATAACGGTCGGAGATCTGCAGCCCCCGCGGCCACTTGTACCCTTGTGCTTGGGTCTCAGGTCGTCCCAAGTTCCCACCCCTGCTCAGTTGTACCCAAGATGCAACAGGGCAGGATACATCACGAAGAGTAATGAAACGTCTTGACTTGTGTTGAAAAACATACAGGAAGAACAATCCTGTGCTATACATGTAAAAAAACAAGGATATTTTGTGTAGAAATTGTATTATCTATGTAGTTTCTAAACAAGAAATAGCGATATTTTCTAGAATTATGTATTAACTTATTTACATGGTTATAAAAAAGTAAAAGACGAAGATATTTCCTCTAATTATTTGATCATTTGTAGACCTTCTAGGCAATTTTTCTTTCACCTCTTGAAAGTTCAGAGTCTGCGCTTTCACGATTACTTCAAAAATAACTGACAAACTTTATATTATTCACACGCTCTCTTTCATTACTTAATACTGTTTGCGTTTTACCAATGCTCTAATTGCTTTAAAAAATCACCACAAATTGAAACACATTGCACCCGCTTAAATCAAACCTGTATAACAGTTAACCATTATACAAAGCTACTTGAACAGTTATGCGAAACGTTTAAACTGTTCGGCCTGAAGTTCAGGACTCATGACTGTTGTAAGCTGCAGGCATAACACGCATGCATGACATAAACTTCAATTCATATGCCTCTCCGACTTGAACAGTTATGCAACACGTTTAAACTGTTAACAGTTTAAACGTTTTGCATACCGTAACTGTTTAAGTAGTTTTGCAAAATGGTTAACTGTTATACAGGTTTGGTTTAAACGGGTGCAAAATGTTTCAATTTGTGTGGTGATTGTTTACTTTAAAGTAATCATGAGCATTAGTAAAACGCAAACTGGAAAAACAGTACTCGATCGAACATTTGTTATTGCTTTCTCGAATTAACTCGAAGTTTTTTCGAGAGAAACTGGAAAACTGTCACACAGCCACTACAAGCCAAGCGTGGCGATCCTCTGTCTTCACAACCAAAGCCTACCCTGCACAAGGCACCGTTACCATGAAATCCTGGCGCATTTGGAACCGATTTTTCTAGAGCAATTGCTGCTGCAGGTTTCCTGTCCTTGAGTGGGAATGCACAACCTTACCGGCCCCGTGCACGACTCCACGACCAGCAGGTCCTGGCATCTTAAGAGTGAATTTTCTATAGCAATTTCTACACCAGCCCCAGAGTCTATCTTATCGGAACTTCCGCAAAGCAAAGAGGTCGACCTCCTCGAGCCTCCGCTTTTTTTGTTTCTCTCGCTCTTGCTTTCGTTGCAGAGAAATGCCTTGTTTGCGCCACGATTATTGTGCCCTGAAATCGTTTGTGCCTTGCCGTGGGGATTCTTTTACGTAAAGCGAGACGCTGGACTCGACAGTGTTTTATTTGTTGCTTTTTCTAAGGTCAAGAACGAAACACGGAGCCGCTTCGCTCCAGCTTGTTGTATCGCTTCAGTATGAACCGAAGAAAGAGTAGAAGTTTTACGCGATAGTTCTGCTGCACACGGTCTGAGGAAGAAAAGACTTCCAAAGTTCAAGAAGAACCTCTATACGGTGATCATGGTGTTATGTTTACATGACCTTTTTCATTATGAATATTTTCTAAAATCTAGGTAATGGATTTTACTTTTCCCATATTATAATAGACCATGCAAGCAATTGCACCTTTTCATGTTTTTCTACATATCTGTAGTCAAGCGGTAACTCGTTTAATATTTGGCTACAGCGATTGTTGAGTATAACTCTAGTAGTTTTTGTTTATTCATCAAACCTCACCACGTTACCAATATCTGAAAACCGTACCCCCGCTTGATTAAAAAGTGCATTATTTCTGAGGAGGATTTGCAACTTACAGAATCTGGATCCCCATGACAGCTTTATTCTCTTTCATTGGCGTCTCATTTACAATTGGAAATGGGACATCATCAGCTTGCTGACCTCTGCTGTCGGATCAGGCTAGGTAATCCAACAACACCAAAATATGGTAATCTGCTGGTCTACACGCCTTCTCTCAAGTCTGCTGAAAATTGCCGAAGTTATCACAACCTCCTCGACGGAATTTATCTCTAGCAACATAAGTGTAAATTGCCGAAAGAGAGCATAAGGCCCGCTGTAGCCCTCTTTCCGCCCAACAACTCAGCTGGAAACCACTAAAACATATATAAATGTAAGATTCATTCTAATCGTTTTCTTTCGCCCAAGTCTACTAAAATTAGCACAATATATTACCTAACAACAGTCTCTACCCTCGTTTCTTCATCAAATACTCTGGTTGGAAATCACCGACTGGGGCGTATTTTCACTTCTCTACCAGCTTTCTATATCTACCAAATAAGACCTCTGAAAACAGTCAAAAATATTAAGTACCCGTCTCTATCCTCTTTGCTTGTACAAATAACTCGGTTGCAAACTTGAAAATGGAATACATTATTTCACTAGGAACGTGACCAGGAGGGCAGTACGAAACATTGTATATTAAAATCGAATGTTTCGGCTGTCGTACCCCTCATCAGAAAAACTGGAGAGATAAAATACAAAAAATTTACTAGCCAAGGCTAAAGTTTGCAAGTAGCCTACAATAGTAAAGAACAATTACAGAACGAACAGGCTGGGGAATTTATTAAACGCTTCTGTAGCATGCTGTCCGTAACTCATTTTCATTTTTAATGGTAAATTCTTCAAAGAGAAAGATGTTTTGGGTATGGGCCTCCCATTAGGCCCAACTTTCGGGAACATATTCATGTGTCACCACGAACAGCAGTGGTTAGAGAACTGTCCCATCGATTTTAACCTACAGATTACCGTAAATATATAGATGACACTTCTCTCCTGTTCCGTGATGCGTAGCATGTCGATCAATTTTTTAACTATGTTAATGAACAACATTCAAGCATTAAATTCACTTACGAAAAGGAGTTAGGAGGTAATTTCATTTTTAGACGTGTCTATCTGCAAGAAACACAATGTTTTTGACCCTTCGGTTCACAGAAAAAAAAAGCGTTTACTGGGTTAGGTCTGAGTTACTTTAGCTTTTGTACTTTCCGTTTCAAGAGTAACGCTGTGAAGACTTTAATAGCATGTGCCTATAAAATATGTTCTTCCTACGGCAATGTTCATGTAGAATTCGTATTTCTTCGTAATTTTTGTAAATGCAATTGATTACCTGTTTCTTTTGTAGACTCCAAAATTAAGCAGTTTTTGTCTCGTAACTTCAGAAATGAAGCACCCGCTGCTACCGGCAGTGATACAAACACTGTTTACGTAACCCTTCAATATTTTGGTCAGCAATCTGAAAAAATGAAAAGCGAATTAGAGAAACTTGTAATTAAATACTTTCCCGATAAGAAATCTGTTTTCGTTCTAGTAAATAAATTTACGATAGGTTCATTCTTTAAATTCAAGGACAGGCCTCAAAGCTCTGTAGTCTACCAAGTTTGTTGCCTGATCTGTGGGTCTACATTCATAGGTTCGACTGCGCGTACTATAATGACCAGAGTTTGTGAACACAGCGGCAGGAGTGCTCGCACCGGAAGCGTGCTGGTTAGTCCTCCTCATTCCATGGTGAGACAGCATGCAGAACAGTATGGCGCCCGAGACAGTCTTGACAGTTTCTCCATTTTAGGTACGCAGTCCTCGTCTGTCAGTTTGCGTATTTTAGAATCTTCATTTCACGGCTCGCAGGCGTGAGCTGATATATCTCAGTCTTCCTACTGTACTATTTCCTTTTGATTGCTCGAGATACGGTAGGACTATATGTGAGCCTGTTGGTATACTGGGGTCTGAGCTCTGCGTGCAACTTGTGTTATTATTATTGTTGCAAGCCCCTTGGCCAGGCCAGCTAAAATGAAACGCTGTGTCTCAATCATACTGTACAAGGATAAACTGTTAATTTCTCTGTTTCAATGCAGTCAAGAGTTCTTTCTATCTCCTGTCTGAAATTGAGCTGCTCAATGCCATTCGTCAGACGTCCACATCCGACTCACATAGATAAATAAGAGTAACATGCACCGGTCCAATATTTGTGACTGGGCCTAATTACTAGGTTGAATTTTGGCTACTTTGCTTGTACTTGTAAGCTTGTAAGCATATTTGTGAACTCATTGTGTTCTTAATAAAAGCTAATTATTATTATTTTTAAGTTGAAGCCTCCTCTCAATGAAGCACAATCTGCATATCCGTTAAATATCATCAACCGTTAGCTTTTTTTCGTTCTGTAATTGTTCTTTGCTATTGTACTAGCAAACTTTGGCCACGACTAGTAAGTTTTTGTATTTTACCTCTACAGTTTTTGTTGATGATGGGTACGACACCCGAAACGTTCGATTTTAATATATGATGATTCGTTCTGCCCTCCTGGTCGTCACCTTCCTAGTGAACCTGCGATGTAGAAGATATTTCTATATAATTAATATCACTTCACGAACCGCCTTTCTTTACCAAGATTTCTACGAACAGCCAAAAATATAGCAGCCTCTCTACCAACCTTTCTTCTACAAACAACTCAGTTGGAAATCACCGACAAGGACATATTGCCACCTCTCTATCCGTTTTCCTTCGCTTAAGACTGCTGGAAACTGCTAAAAATATTACCACCTGTCTACCTGTACTCTTCGGTCTGGCCAGTCTGCCTCGCGTAATACTATTAAGCTAAGTGTTGGTCCGTCCCAAGGGGCCTCCGACACCGAGGTTATACCTCACTGCGTAAAGCCTAACATCGAAAAACTGCGGCAGGACCATGGCAAAAATCGAGGACTGGAGGCTTTTTGGACCCTTTTTAGGTAAATATTTGTCTGAAAATCATTCTCTCGCACTTAGATGATGATGTTCATCCCGGCGATGACCTGTAAAATTGTGGAAAAATAAAAGACGCATTGTGATCTTTCATTCTACCAGACATTGCATTCTGTTCAAACTTGTTTTAAAAAAACTGCATGGACAGAGCATAAAGTAACTTTTTTTACTTCGCTAGACATGGTCTTACCAGAAATACAGAAAAGTGACTAAGTTTTGAATAATGTATAAGAGTTTTCTAATTTATAGATTTGTAGCAGGAAGAAAGTTTTAAAAACAATAATATATAATGTTGACTAATAAAATCTGACATTTCGGGAATATCTCCCATCATCAGAGAATTAAATGGAAACCTATCAGCTATGAATAAAAATTTCCTTTATTTCGATTACAGAGGGGAGCATAGAAGTTGTCGATGGTGAAGTCTAAAACGCGAATGGACGAATCTACTTGGAGGGGCCGGATGTCGGCGCCTGTACACTCATCGGATGTGGTACTAGTTGTGGATTGTGTGAAGCGGTACAGGTGAGGTTCGTAATGTTAAGGCTGGGTCTGGTTCTGTGGATATAGAGAGACTCTAATGTTGTGAGCTGAATTGGGTTAAAAAATCTATGATGGAGAAGTCATTCTTGCTGATGAGATGATTGTTTTGCTCAGCATGCAGGCGGGGAGCTGAATGTGAGGATTTTGCGAGTGGTAAACCGGTTCGACTAGAAATGCCTGAATCTTTGTCAATACGGGCTTTGAAATGTCGTCCAGTGCTATTGATTGATGTACGAGGCATTGCAACCTCTGTATTGAAAATGGTAGATAACAATCGACAAAAGTGGTATGGGAGGTTTGTCTTTAAATTTAAAGTAGGGGTCTATGGTAAATGTGTTTTTGTATGAAAATTTGAAATTTATATATGGGTAAGCTTTAGGGAAGAATGCCACTCGTTTTCAAATTTAAGAATTTATTCAACGCAACTAGATGAACTCCAAGATAGAAAGCAGTTGAAAGCATTAATTAAGCATGAAAAGTCAACGCACTAGACCAAATAATTACTTTTTCATATCTACTTTGGTGAGCATATATTTTAATAACAAAGCGCGCAGTTTTTACGTGATTATATTCATATACTGTAGCTGTCAGCCCCTTTGGAGGCCGCTCATTACTCCTCTATGACTAAAAGCTATGCTGCACCTGTTGTTGGATGCACTTAAATAACAGGATCTAGTGCACTTTAAGAATTCGGAAATTCAATTACTCAAATGCAACGCATCTGATTACCCGTATGGCATCAAAGTAAACTTGCACTCTCTTGGAAACCAAAAGCCTGTGGAAACCCTCTTTCTGAAAGGCACTGAACCTCAAACAGACGCTGTCTTCGGTACATGAGCATACGCCATACTGTCGTCTATACAGCCTTTTTTTCGGTTCACTTCGGTTGTCTATAATGAAATAAAGGACTTGTATGAGAAATCCTACAGTAATTCGAAGTAATTTTTACGAATGCAATAAATAGTAACCCTATCAAAAATTTACGGATTCAAATCATTCTGACGAAGCTGGAAACCCGCAAGGATCTAAGACAACAAGTAATTAAATATATCCTACAGGAAAATATGTCACGTAAGAATTTGTAGTTTTATGTTAGATAACTGCGTTCGTCATTGCAATATTTATAAGTTTCATGCCGAGACCACACTGTACACAGTCACAAGCTCAACTTTTGAACTAACGTTTATAGCAGGCCTGTCACCCCGATTACACCTTGAAAGTCTGTACCCAAGATACCTCTAGAATATGACCGTCGGCTCGTAAGTTGTACCAGCGATTGCCTTGTGTACCCTAGGATAAGTAACATTAAGGGCTCGTTCGATTCGTCTCCCAATTTAAGCCTTAGAGGTTAACATGTTCGAAACTTCAATTATGGATAAGCAGGTGGGCTGGCGTCGACCCGCTTAATTGAGTTTCAGGCATTAACCCTTAAACGGTTACGCTTGAGACCTCCTGAAACTAAGTATTACTTCTAAAAATTTAGTTTCAGTAGGCTCGACGTAACCGATTTGCTTCTAACACTTGCAACACGATTTAAAGTGACGAAACAAAGCCACTTTCTGAGGTATGGGACAAGTCATGCCTCTAAGGCTGAATTTTGGCCCCAATCGAATGTGTCCTAAATAAGTTAAAAAGGTACTAGAAGAAACTGCTCATCGTTTGAAAAATTACTGCAGGATTATAGAATTTATGTAAGAAAATAATTTTCCATCACATGTTACTTACATTGGGCGCCCCGCGTGTTACGCTGCAAGGTTGGTTGGCTTCACAACAAAAATGAAGGGAGATACCGCAGGGGAAATGCTGCACCGTATCATCGAATAAAAGGAACTCCAAAGCTCAGACCCCTGACGGTAGTTTTTCTTGTCGGAAATATGAATAAGGCTCCCCTTATGGTGCTCTACCTGCCTGCATATGAGAAATGGAGTTGGTTGGAAGTGCCTTACGTGGCATGCGGCAAAAGGGAGAGAAACGAAGAAGACAAGGGCTCGCTGCATCGCAACGCTTCTTGCATGGAAATGCCCGCAAGATCCACACACAGACAGCACACTTGCATTCTCTAAGCTGCTCTCCAAGTCAGACAACTGTTCCTTTAAAATTCAACGTGCCACTCTAAGCTAGAGATACTTTTAGGGAGCTTCTACAGAGGAAACGCAACGCTTGGTAGAAGGGCAATTTCGGGCGTAATTCGCAATCGAAGACAAGCAAAGGGAGACGAGAATTCGAATCTTGACTTATTTCGGGGGACGTTGACAGTGGGAAACATTTTCGACGGGTGAGAGAGACCAATGAGAGTCTGAGAACTCAGGAGTGCAACATGGGGATTTTCAATGCACTAATAAAATAAGTTAATGAATAAACTTTGATTTGGGCTAGTGTCCCACGCCTTTATGAATTGACGACAGAAAATACCTGCCCCGACCAAAACTTCGGTTTCTTCATGGCCCTGCTCTGATGAATATCTTTCCCGTCTCCATCGCTAACCAACTCAACTTGTGCACCATGGAACATAGGGGAAACAAATCTTTACTAAAGGCGTGAAGTGAAATTCAATATCTGAGCTACTTGTAAAATATACTTCACAGGTCTTCTAAACATATATTTTAAATTAAGTAATGCAATGGCCTCTTTGTCATTGAACAATGTCCTCTACTACTGGGGCCACACTATAGGCCTCCAAGGGAACAACGTGATGCCAGGATGGGCAGCTTGCATGTCGTTCAAGCCACAGTATCTGTGCTACCGAGTTGAAACATATTTCGAAGCAACGAGTGAGTTGCTCATCCCAAGGAGGCTTAGTAGAGAGGAGAGAGCTGAAGCCTCGTCCGTGAAGCTCAAGAGTCGGGTGTAGCTGAAGCCAGTCGCCGTATGCACCAATCACATATCAGTAAAAAGTCGGGTGTGGCTGCAGCTAGTCGCTGTATGCACCAATCGCATATAAGTACATCAGTTTGTCTGCTGCTTCCCCGTAAAACTAGCTGCTCCTGCGTTACTTCCACCAATGAGATTCATGAACACTTCACAGCCACACCTGATCTGGTTGACTCGCTGATGAGCCTAAGTTTTAGCGGCATGGTTCCCTCCTCCCTATTGAGGCTATTTGGCTCATCCTCACTTCTACTTGCTTGCGTGAATGCATAGGTGGCCTCGGCAATATAATATGTTCATACCGAAACGGAGAAACTAACCAATCAACAAACTGTACATTTTCAGTTCTCTTCTGCATACGCTGAAGCATGACTCTACTGGAAACAGTGTGTCTTTGACTTCGTTTTTGCATTGATCCCTCCGGGTTATGGTTCATGCTCTATCAGGCTGACTGGCTAGCCAAGCAAGAGGCAGTGCGCAGATGCACGGACGAAGCCATCTGCGATAACAACTGAAAACTAGAACGCCTCGCGGCGTAAAACCATCACCCGCGGTCGGGGGCGAATTCAATGCTTTCATTTTTTATGGCTAGCTTACTCTAGAGTTTTGGCACTTTTCATATCTAGGTTAACCCATCCAATCCAATACCCTGCAAAAAATTAGTGAAATGCTCAACTCCTTCTAACTCTTTTTGAGTGAACAGACAAAACATATATATATATACTTAAATCTTCAATGAAAACATCACCGCTTCGCTCGCGGGTGATAACAATTCCTTGGAGCATCATTACGTACCGCTCAGTAAACCATTGCGTGCGTCATTATTATGAACGGTTATTAGTAAAATAGGAAAAAAGCTCATCTGACTCCATCTCAAATCAACCGCCTTCTATTCATAGCAATGCACTGATAGGAATTTTATGTAACTGTAAATTTTCCTGTCATTGGAAGTTGCAATAGAAATGATCTGCAAAATTTAAAACTGCATTTTAGGCTAAATTAAAAAATATAAGCCGCTATTGTCTTATTGTACATCAAGTAAGTTTAAAAATTCATATACCTACCACATGCTACGCCCACCTCCCCATTTAACGTTTAAAGCCAAGAGATCTTATAATATATATATATATTGTATATAATATGTATATTAATATATATATTAAAGCATCTACGAAATACCCCCATATTCTCGCACGTTTGGTAGCAGAAACTATTATTATTTTTTGATCCACAAGAACTTAGATCATCAGGCTTGTAGTATAGTGTTAAAATAAAAATGGAGTAAAAGCTATGTACAAATTGTACATTGTAATTGCATTGTCTAAGCCTCGAATCCATCGCAAAGCTAAAACAAAATAAGAACTTCCTCAAGCTATCTTACGTAGAAAATGAAATTCAGTATTCGACTTTAAGTATCACATTTGTGTATTGTAAATGGCACGCAGAGAAATCCTTGCAGTTAATATAACTCGATGCACTGACTTTGTGGTTCCTAAATTGTGCTCTGGTACACACTAGTGCGTTCGGAGGTGTGGTTAGGCGCGCAGCTAGAAACTTCATACAATAAAACAGCTTATATTATATGGCAGCATCCTAAGGTGCTAGGCGACGGTGGTGACTTATGTGTGAAATTATTAAGGTACGTTCGACTATTTCATTACGAAGTACGTCAAAATAATTTAATTAATTGAAAGGCACGCCGTGATCATATTTTTAAAAATTTGGGAACCATTGTGTTAGTCAAACACATCTGTTTGTGGGGCTGAGAGTTTATAGTTCTTCGTACCATATGTATATGATGCACTCAGAACAGTCTATTTAAAGTATCAAATAACTCGACTAGAAAAAAATACCTGATTTCCAGGACTTAAAGATCCTGTCTTGCACGATGTTATTTTTAGCTCGAGGATATGTCTTCTTTGTTCTTCAGAAGCAAGTGCGCTTGGTTAAAGTATTTGATGACATCGACCGTGGATTTATCCGTTTGTAGGTTCAGCTTTTTCTGTAGCAGTTTTGACTTCGTTCATAGCAGATAATCAACATAGGACGCGTTACCTATCATTTTGAAGACTTCAACGGTCATTTCAAAGAGAAAATTTCCGGAACTACAGGTCTTTTTCCATCCTTTCTTCTTTTAATTAGTATAAGTTAAGAATTTCCTTCGGAACTCAAGTAATCAATTGTTTACTTTCTGAGTTCACTAATATGAGTGACTTCCCCTTTTAAACCGAGCCGTCAACCTAACTAATAAAGTATGCAACGCCTGCATGCAATGTAGATCAGAAAAAATCTCTTTACAGAATCACGAAGCGACCGCTGAAGTGATGAACACACTGCATTCATTTTCTCTCTGCTTTATACTCAAATAACATCCTCCCCTACGCTGTGGTTTTATTTTACTAGCTGCAAGATGGTACGTTAACCTCATCTTGCAGGAACGTAGTTATTTTGAAAACCGAACGCAACCTCTGCAGAAGTAAACATCAGCCTGCTGCCGAGAGACGGGGGTGGCAAACAACATAGTCGTCTGCATGTCTTGTTTTCACGGAGTTTTAAAGGGTAGAATTAATTAGCTTTGCTAGCAAGGGTAAATCAGCTTTTTTGGACTCGCCGTCCCAAGCTTCTTAACATTCAAACGGCGCCTTCGCCCAACTACAGAATTAAAACTTCGCAGCCTCGGCAGCATTCAGAATTGACGACTGGAAAACCTCAACAGCGCAGTCGCCACTTTTAACAACTTTCCAGATTGTTGCTGCAACGAAGAAATTAATTTCAAGGGCTAGTAACACTTCAGAAATAGCAGAAGTTGGCGGCGAGGCTGCAAGCAGCTTGGCGGAACGGCGGGGACATGGCGGAGTGTGTCGGGATCACACTTTTTGCTCCCGCTGCCTGCGGAGTTTGGTCTTTTATCCAAAACTACAAATGAACTCCTTATTATTTGTGTCCAAAGTGCAGGCCGAGTTGGAATTCTAGGCTTGCGCTGAACATGTGAACTTTTCAGAACCTGAGTGAGGGTGTTTTAACCTTTATTAAATTTGGAACCGTCTAATAAACACGCTAATTCAAAGTATTTCATTTAACGCTTTTGCAACGGTAATTTATGTTCTAGGTATTTCCATGAGTACTTCTTCATTTTCATCAAGCAATTATAATCAACACCAAGAAATATTTTATTACTATTGTGACCTTCACCGTCAATAAATGGTGGAAATACAGTAATAATTTCTCGTTATTCTCTCCACAGTGTTACTCTGCAAAATATCTCTTTTTTTCCTCGTTGCTCTTCTACTTAATTTTGGCATCTTGGGGATCAAAATAAAGTCTTTCTATGAAGTACTTAAGACGACTGTACAGCTTATATTTCACAAAGGTTGGAGGCGAAAATGTTTTTTGTTTTTTTTTTTACAGTTGAAGAAAATAATTTCTCCTATCTAATATGCTACATTTCATGACAGAGAGACCAACCAAGCAAGAATAAGCAACATACTACCAACAAACTGCATTGTAATATCACTTATGCATATGAAAAGGCTATGTAAACATATTTACTTATCTATTCATGCATTTTGTATCTCTCGTCAAACAGGAAACTTGGTAGCTAGATCGTTCTCAACTGCTCTCTGAGAAAAGGCTAGTAGATCCGTCTCCTGCCAGTTATCTCATTTAATCTAAATGTATTTTGACCTAAGCTTATGAACAGTCGGACTTTTAGGGAAAGAGCGGATATATGGGGAAAGAATTTTTGACATAGACTAGAAATTTAAATTATACTGCATCTTGACTATGCCTGAGGCTGGGGCGGTATATTTTTGTTAGAGTTTCATTGACGGGAAGCTTCTTTCTGCCAGAAATGAATCTTTTCTGAGGTAAACTTAGCTGCTGAGAAAAGTGATGGCTATATATAGCAATATTCTGCTGAAATGGAATTGACGCTGCTCGCTTTACGATAAGATAATTCGGAAATAAAGCAGGCAAGTGCCATGTAGGTCCATAGTAGAAATACACACGCCAGCACCAGTAGTGGAGAGGTGTCCAGGTAAATATTTGCCCCCATCATTTTCACGGGCCATCATAGTTGTTTAGACTTTAGGAGGCTGTACAGTTAATACTGATAACTAGCTGCACCCGTGAAAATTTCATGGTCTGGCGGAGCCTTTCAGGTTGGACCGCTGGAAATTCTACTATAATGAACGAATATTATCAGGTTTCATAGTATACTTAACTGCCCGTGACCCGTTGAATCGCTATCACTATTGTTTTCCTATCGCAAAAGTCAAGTGTTATTTAGCTGGTCACAGACAACGCGCTACATTTGTCCCTGTTCACTCCTGGCCGTGTGGGTCACCATCACCATGCAGCTCTTTTGCTTTGAAAGCTGTACTCAACACAGAATGTGCTCAAGAGAAATATATATGTAACGTATTGTTAAACTGTATTGCCCGTATCACCTTTAAATTTAGCGTGCACGTTCATGCATCCGAGCTCGACTTCATCTTCCGTATCATGGATACAACCGGACCATACCTACGGGGTGTTGGAAAATTCAGTGTAAATATGTTTTAACCACAAGTAAAGTCATTATAGCCATACCCTGTGGAGTAATTTTTTATCAAAATTCAGTTTTTTATAAAAGTTATAGCCTTTTCATTCCGAAAAGCAATTTTCGCTGTAAGAAATTCAATTTTCAACCGATTTTGATGAACATTGGTAGCAAAGTAAATCTTTCAATGCTCTATGCGCCCATTTTGTCTAAATTTGAAAAAAGTGTAAAATAACTGAGAAAACGAGGCTAAACTTCAAAATAGGCTACACAAATAAATAGTGACACTCATGAAAAACGAGAAACATAGGGTGAAAGTTTATTTCAAGCCCTTTCGGATTATGTAATGCTTGGCAAAAACTTATCTGGTTAAGTATATTTACCAGGAGGAAAACTGTTATAAGTTCACCCGTATTGACGCGCACTCGCACGTTGCCGTGTCACTGCACCAGCTAGGCATGGCTAGACGAACGTCAGTGCTGCGGTAAGTGGGTTTTACTGTGTTTGAGGAGGATTTTTGAATAAAATTCAAGTTTTACTATTTAGAGTTTTTAAGTACGGTGAAATTTACATACATTATATTTGTAGATCAGAATCAAATGATTAGAAACCCACAAATTAAATTTTATCTAGGTACGTATTCTCTTATTTCGTCACTTGATTGAGTAATCACGGCTTTAAAACCTAATAAGGTTCATTGCATTTGCAACCGTGTCGACGATATTCAAAAGAAATTAGTGTTTGTAAGTAAATGAAGATATGACAAAAAATTTCTAAAAATAAATTGTGAGGGTATTTTCACACGACAAAATTTAAACATATGAAGTCTACAGACCGCAAAAAATTATTAGCTTTAAAGAAAACTTTTCTGCTAGACGATTTATTGCTTATTATTTCGTTTATGGACTTCATAGCGTTAAGAGTAACACCAATTCACTGTAATACTGTCAAATGCCCCTGCAGTTATGCAACGTAAACCCCACTTACCGCAGCACTGACGCTCGTTTAGCCATGCCTATCTGGTGCAGTGACAGGACAACATGCGGGTGCGCGTCAATACTGGTGACTTATATCAGTGTTCCTCCTGGTAAATGCACTTAATCCAATTATTTTTTATCATGCATCACATCATCTGAAAGGTCTTGAAATACGCTTTCATCGTAGGTTTCTCGTTTTTCACAAGTATGACTAGTAATTTGTGTAGCCAATTTTGAATTTAATCGTCATTTTTCCAGTTACTTTACACTTTTTATATACGGCATTAAAAGATTCAGTTTGCTAACAATTTTCATCAAAATCATATGAAAATTCAATATATTACAGCAAAAATTGTTTTTCCGAATAAAAATTAGAAACGCTGCAACTTTTTTTAAAAAACTGCATTTAGGCAAAAATAATACACCACAGGGTACGGCTATGATGACTTTACTTGTGATTAAAATATTTGCACTGAATTTTCCAACACCCTGTATATCTAATTTACTGCTATCTGTTACTGATGAAAAGCGTAACCCATGAAAGAACGTAAGAACAACGCTATTAATATAATAGAAGAAGAGAATAGCTACCCCGTATTATCAAGTATCAAAAACTAGGGTTAAAATTTTATGATGGGAAGCACTTCATCCAAATCCCAAAGTACCAATAAAGAGGATGCATATACATTCAATAGCAATACTAACTTAATCTCAAATGATAGAGAAAAAAAGGTCTTAATTTATGCCCATAATAACCTTATTTCCAAATCTCACAGTATTAATAAAGAGGATATACATCTTCAACTAATAATAACGTAGATCACAAATCTTACGTCGAGTGTCAATAAAAGGCCGCACGTTTATGCAGATAATAACTTCATCTTAAATTATCTAATATTAACAACCCTATTTTTTGCCGAGCCCACATTTTTGCGCATCGTCCGACGCTGCGCTCGAGAGCACAAAATGTAAACCGTCTTTACTACCCTCCTGGTTCCACCTCAAAATTTTCGAAAAAGTCTGAACCCCTATTGCAGGTTTTTTTTACCGTAGCAAGTATCAAACGGACAAGTCGATATTTAAATTCATCTAATGATAAATAATTGAAAATTGCGAAGTCGTACGTATATTGTCACTCGATGTTCAAACACGTAAAGTAGTAGTCATGGTGACGGAAACTTATATTTTGTTCTAAGAATCTGTATCGTTTCATATTTTGGGCTCTTGTGGGCCACCGCCTTTTGAGTAGTAAATATTATCTTGGCTGGTTGTCCTACTTCGCTAAGAGGCTTTCTCCCCCACTAGAATATAATAGGTCAAGGGTTTCTTGTCGTAACGTACCACCCAGGCAAAATACAGTGGAAATGCAAGGTTTATGTGTGCGGTTAACACGGAAGCCCGCGAGAGCTCCAAAGCAGTTTAATTATGTCCTAAAATCATATTATTGCGCGAACTTTTGTCTGTCATAAATATTAGTGTATTAATTCGAATCTTATTTGATGTCTTAAAAAATAAAAAGAAGCTCTTATACTTCGAAAAACATAATGCAAACCGTGCATATTGAAAGCAATATTGTGGCATGTTTGTCAGAACTGAGGATTTGATATTTCATTTTAATGAAAGAAAACCAGACAGTCTCTGCATATTTTCAAGGAATTCGAGTATTCATTTTTACGCTTCAGTCAACCTAACTAATAAGCTATTTTATGACCTACTTTATTTTGCTAAGGTGTAAACACAAGAGTTGATCCTCCTGTTTACGCTGACATTGCGTTTGTGCTTCCCTAGAGTACAGTTTGTGGATGCAGAATTGCACCATGTTAAGAACAAGTTTCATTTCGAATAAGCGCAGGTAATATGACACGTATTCGCTATAGTAACAAATATTACTGTGTCAGTTAAGGACTACATGCAATAGTAAAAATAAGCGACACCTCGAAAACTTGTGTATATTTACCTCTGACAAAAAATTTACTGTTTGTTTTTGTTGGAGTTTAAATGTTCATAATTTTTTGCAGGGAGGTTGGTGGCTTGCCCTCGATGTGACCCACGCCAATGAACTAGGATTAGCTGCCCATAAAAAATGACGGCGATGAAACTTGCTCCCACCACGGCTGATGATCTTACGCCACGAGGCGTTCTAGCTTTCTCTCTGTCTGTCACCAGATTATGGACGGATCTTTTTTAAATTTTACATTGAATGCTACACATGTTAGGAAGAACAGATGATTAACTTTCAGTCGAGGTCTGTTCAACCATTTGTTTGTTTGTTTGTTTGTTTGTTTGTTTGTTTGTCTGTCTCTCTGTTTGTCTGTCTGTCTGTCTACTTAATATTTCTTGATAACATAAATCAAGCATATGAATGAATCTTTCTGAAATTTGCAGGAATTGTTAGAACATTACCTTGCTTGGCGGAGGCAAGCGTTGTCAGATTACTTCCCTAATTATTCATTTGCTATTTATGTACCCATATCTTTCATAAACTTACCTATAGTCTCAAGAACGTTGTCTGTGTTATCCTATTCGTAAACTGGACATAACTCGATCACTTGATGGAAATTTAAGTCAAGTTTGGTCCTGAAGCGAGGCACTCCAGTACATGTAATGCTTATGCAATAGTTACTGTTCTAGTGATACTTTCGTCGTGAGTTTCTTTTCGTTTGATAAATAAAGCTACATTTCAGGGGCCAACGTCAAGGACTTTCAATATCAAGAAAAGTTAACAGTAGTCCACAAAATATTTCGAGCCTTACGAGACACGGATACTTTCCCTATCAGAATTTTCAGCTGGCTCAGCCGTAAGGGAAAACCTAGCTTGGCCGTCCCGGAAGCGAAAACCGCATAAACAGCTTCTCTGTTGGATGTTTTTTTTTTTTCTTCTAGGGAGAAACTGTTTAAAGTTGTAATTTTAAAGGCAGCCACTTATTCATCTGGGGTTATACTTATCTCTACAAATGAATTATCAACAAAAATCGCGCTTCGGACAAACGTTCACTGATTAAATGAACAATAAATGTTGAGGTTAGGAGCTTGTTGCTGTCAGCTCTTTAGTTTTATTATCAGAGCGGGCCTCGGTCGAGCAGCATGTCAGCAGTATCTTATTTATACTTACCTCCTTCCTCCTGTAGAACTTTCTGGAAGGTTTACAGTCACTGTTTCTGGCCCATTTTATTATTGGTTATTCGGTCACTGGCCAACGACCCTTTCCTTTATTTCAATAATAAATCTTTTTTACCCCGGGCCGGAACTTAAA
>LQNS02278170.1:11750903-11764377 GCA_001587735.2 Parhyale hawaiensis | reverse complement strand
TCTATAAAGAAGCAAGAAAACCTTATGGAACGTCTAATTTATTCATTTTGCGTGATAGAAACAAAATATTACAAGGTGAACGTGTCTTGGCCGCAGCCTTAATGGCGTGAAAATGTCCAGCAAGATGGACGCTCGTGAAAACGCGCAAAGCTGCGATTTGAGGACGAAAATTCGAAGCGATCGGAGAAATCGACATGGTGTGGACAGATTTTAGCGCTAGTCTGGATGGGGCCTAAGGTAAGGTTGGGTTAGATTAAGTTATGCTGGGTTAATAACGTTCGTATGGGGTCGTTAGCAAGCCTATAACGACGCCGGCTATTTTCTCCCATAGAAAAACAATGGGAACTTCAAAGTCATATATCTCAAAAACTATGCATTTCCGACTGATATATATGGGTATCACTACACGTCTCCTATAGATCACTATCGATATATAACAAGGAATTAGCTGGGCGCCATATTGGATTTTTGTAAAAATTTACCGATAATACTGCCGATCTCCTCAAAAGTAAATATTAAGGCCGACCAAAATAACTTTTTACAAAGACAACTGTTTGACCGACAGGCTGAGGCAATAAATATATTTTTACTTGTGCACTGTTCAATTTAGTAGCATTCTACAGTAGCCTTTATTGCCTAAGAAAATATATCAACTAAAGAACGCTGAGACCTAATTAGCTTTTGAAAATTTTTAGTATACTGTATTAGAAGAGTTAATTTTGTCCTAAGCTTCCTCACCTTTTGATGGAGTCTGCACCCATGAATCAGCATTTAGTTCAGCAAATACAGGTACCTCCTTTATGGCGGAAGATAAGTTCCAAGACAGGCCGAAATCATTGAATTTCCACGAAGTAAGGACACTAAGGACTCATTCGATTGGGTCATCAAAAACGATCTAAACCAAGCACCCTCGACTTGACTTGTCCTAAAATGCAGACAGGATATTTAGCTCTGTCACTTCGGATCGTGTCGCAGGTGCTACAAACAGCCCGATTACGTTGGGCCGACACTGGAGCTCCATTTTACGAAACCAGACGAATTTCTTATAAGTCTCACAGGTAACCGATTGTGAGTAAACGAGACGAAACCAGAAGGTCTGTCTGAAGATTCAAACAAGTTAAGCCTCAAAGGCTTAATAACGCTACCGAGCTGAGCGTCCTCCATATATGTTTAAACATTTAACGTGTTCTTGGACTTTTTTGAACTCTTCTTGTTGTACTGTTGAGAATCAACCCTTTGCTATATCAACTAGAACACTCTGAAAGGGCATACCTCCGCCAAGCAAGGATACGATAGGGTAAAATTCAAATTGGTTCTGAAACCATAATTTTCTTTTTATCAGCACCAAAATCTAATCATTCGTGCTTTTCGAAAATATTAACAGCTTCAGAAATTTTCTTGAAGATCCGTTCATAACGTTTTGGGTTATGCTGCTAACAAACATTCTGACAAACATCAGTCATACACACAAACAGACCAACCGATCAGCACCAGAGTTTAATCATTTATTTCTTTGAACATTACTAACAACTAACATAAATTTCATAAAAATTTATCCATAACGTTTTGAGTTATTGTGCTAACAAGCACAAATTTAAATTTTTATAAAAGTTCGCCCATAACTTTTTGAGTTATAGCATTAAGAACAATGCGGTAAATAGAAAAATGGACGAACAGATCTTCACCAAGAGTTAATCATCTGTTCCTTCTAACATACTTAACAACCACTGTAAATTTCGTTAAAATCCATTCTTAACTTTTTAATATATCTTGATAACAGACAAAGAGATAGACTAACAAATAGACAGACAAACTAGACGAAACTAAAACCACCTTGATGGAGGAAATATTGAAGATATATCTGGATTCAAAAAAATTCTCGAAATTTTCTCCATACGTATATTAAAAACCCAGCGAAGTCGTGAATCTGCGATTATTCAACTGCGAAGTAACGAGAGAATACTGTACTTAATCAAGGGAGTGTTCGATTAGGTAAGAAAATTCAGTCTTCGAGACTTAACTTGTCCAAAGTACAGACAGGTGCCGTGGCTTCGACTCTTTGGTTCCAGTTTCAGGTGTGTACCCGTAATCATGTAGCTGTGAGACTTCAGTGAACTTAGTTTTACTCCGTAAAATAGGAATTTTAGACTGTATCTGGCACCCGCAACATGATTCAAAGTGCCTAAGCCAAAGTTCTTACCTTCATTTCCGGACAAGTCTAGTCAAGTGGGCTTGGCTTAGATCAGCTTTGACGACCTGATCGAGCGTACTTCATATGCAGTGCAGAATATGCCAGTTTACAGTCAAGCGTTAATTGTATCTCTCCTCTCTACAACGGGGTAACGGATAGATCTTGAATTTAACCGGTTTTTTCAAAACCTCGTAAAGTTCAAGGTGTTGCAACTGTTCTCAGTTGAGAGCTCGAATACGCCGATGCAACCGCTAAAGTTTTATTCTTTCCTCTGCAGCGGAACAAATTTTTAGTCTCTTCCACGCCTTCATTTGTGCACCACTGAAAGCTTGCAGAGGCTTTTGATCATAATTTTGTTGATAGGCTGGCGAAAAGATAAAATCTTACCAGTGACAACAACATATCTTCACGAAACTGTTCAAACTATGCACCCTCAACTCTTCTGAGTAGGTAAGAGGCCGGGACCCCTAAGGTTATCAGGGGCATGTTGGACTGGGCACCGACATTAAACCTTCGAGGCATGACTTGTTCGAAACTTGAGGCAGGTGCGCTGGTTTCGGCCTGTTGAGTTAATTTCCAGGGCTGGATCCCTAACCGATTGCCCTTGACGCTTACAGAAACTCAATCTTGCTCCTTAAAATGGAGTTATCAGCAGGCTCAACGTAATCGCGGGTCCTTCTAACACTTGCAATATAATTCAGTGCGGCAAACCCAACGCTTCTGTCGGAAGTTTCGAACAAGTCAAGCTTCCAAGGCATAATTTTGGCACTCAGTCGAACCTGCCCAAATGAGTACTCAACACTTGCAACGCGGCTCAAAGGTCCATATAGCAAAAGCCACTATTAATTTTTTGTTATGATTTTCAGAGTAGCACTCAGTTACAATTTCCAACTTGTTTAGTGTAACGTCAGCCTACCTTTTGCATTTTATAATGGTAATGTCAAGAGAAGAAATCGAATTAGCAATAAGTCACAAATTATTTTTGGGCGTTAGCGCGGTAACGGAGAAAAATATACAATACTCTCAAAATGAAGCCAACAGGCGTGAAATATTAATGACGCTGGAGCTTTATTAACAAAAGCGGCCTGTTGCCGCCTGTCGGGTGGCCTTTGCTTCAGTGCGATATGAAAAGACATCACACCTGCTCTGATAATTTGACGAGCGGTTACGTGAAATGTGGAGACAACTCGCTGCTGGCCCTCACACTGAGAACATCACTTCTGCTTCCTGAGATGGGAGGAGTGCATAATGTCACCTGCACCTCCTCCGAGAACTGCAGAGGTATCAAAAGATATGTATTATTTTCGCGAGCAAGACACTGAAACTCTGCTGTTACACCAATTTATGTATTTATATCACGAAAAGAACATCGAAGCAAGCGCAACCCAATCATTCAACTGAACGTAATTTCTTCGTGAGAACCAAAATAGGTAGCTTTTCGACTTAAACACAGCAGACAAAACAAGATCGTTTAAGGCTAGTTCACACGGTAGTAAATGAGCGAATTTGTTTATCTAATTGTCCAAATGCACTGCCAGCCCTCGTAGCACAGCTGTGCGTCTGCCAACACACTAGCGAACACATTAGCCGTCAAGTCGGTGCAATAATCATACTAACTAGAGCACTAGCCAAGCTAGTCAACATTAACGAAAACTTGGTCCTGAAACTAGGATTTCGTTTTTATCGCCACCAAAATGTGGTCGTTTAATTATGCATCTTGACAGTAATATTATCTAGAAGAATCGTCCGTAACTCTTTCAGTTATCTTCTGGTAAACACTAAGACACACAGTATGCCGATGACACACGCTAGTCAAAAGAACAAGCATCGTCATCATTTCGTCCGAACGTTATGTTGAACTCTTATAAAGACAGCCTTGAGATTACCATGAAATGGTGCAAAATGTTTACCGTCAGTTCAGCTTACTCCATAAGTGCCGGAAGTTAACTGTCAGAGATTTCATTATCGCTGGAAAAATTGGCAACTCAAATTCTCTGCAAATGTGTACTACTTAGATGGGCACACCGACATATTCGGACGAAAAAATGACGATACTCGTTCTTTTGACTAGCGTGTGTCATCGTCATTATTCAAACACACGAAGGGAGAACCGATCATCACCAATTGGCTATGGACCATCGTACTAACACATTTACAAAAAAATCTCAAACCACAGACATCGGATAAAAGCAGCATCTCTTGTAATTTCTGCTTGTGTGCGATTTTTCACCAGTAATACTATTCCTACCTAATTAAAGATCCGGAATGTAAGACCCAGGTTATTGGGGTTAACTAAAGCTTGCTTTACAAAGTTTAATTTGGATTTGCCTAGTAGCTAGTATACTTCAAATGTAATGACCTTTCAAAACCTTAACATTGACATTGTTAGATCTAAGAAATATATTAAAATAAACTTTGTAACCCATCTTTGTTTTAATGTTACTAAAAAATAAGTATTTCAAACTCGTAAGACTGTTGTTCTATAGTTTTAGCCTTATTTCATTATTTCATCAGCATCGGAAGTGCATCCGATGACGATTCCCATCGTATGCCATCGCCGATGGGATATTCAGCTATTTCATCGGACCAATGCTTTCTCATAATACCATCGCCCATGGAGAAAATGGCCATCGCCGATTGTTTGATACAATTCCATTGGACCATCGTTTGATCGCAATCGCCGATGGATAAGTTGCGATGTTCTGTCGTAAAAGTGTAGCTCACCCGATGGTGATGGTCTTCACACTATCGTCATCGTATAATCGGCGACGGCCATCGAGCCAGGCTCTGGCCATATGTTCCTTTTAACATATCCAACAGTTTCTGCAAATTTCATGAAGATCCGGCCGTAACACTTTGTGGTACCTTATTGACAGACCTTAGTCAAACACACAGAAGGAAATCGAATGCCACCAAGATTTGGTCATATGTGCCTTTTAAGTTACTATCAAACATAAAACCATAGAGATAAACAAACAAATGGACAAAATCAGCACAAAAATTTTGTCATTTGCTGCTAGTAACGTTCTCAGCAATGTCTGCGAATTTCATAAAGATCCTTTTATAATATTTTCAGTTATGCCACAAAAAAAAAACAGAGAAACTATTACAGTATTCAGCCAGCAGGCTCTGCGCCGAAAATGATCTGTCTGGTGAATCTGCTCCATAGGAGAGAGGTGGATGTACTCTGTATGTTATATAAGGTTTACAACAATGAAAGACATTGGTTGTATTCTTCTGTCCCGGCCCTCAAGGTCTCAAGGAGCATTACACGTACTACTGTTGACGCGCACTGTTTCACTTTGGAGAGTGTTAAATGCAGAACTGCTCAGTTCAGTCGGTACTTCGTGCCCTGGTCTGTTGGGATTTGGAATTCATTGCCGGCATCGTGTTGGACTGCAGGCGTTTAGTCAGCTGTTAATGGCTTTTTGTTGGATTTTCTTTAGCAGCGTTTCGGGGTTCCCGGTGTTGCAATCTTCTTCATTTGGGTTGTACTATACCTGTCCGTGGCGGCCTGGGTTTGAAGTCTTAATAATAATATTACGGTTGAACGGATCTTCATGACGCGTTCATCATCTGTTCGCCCTGACATACCTAACTATCTCTGTAAATGTCGTAAAGATCCGTCCGTATTTTTTTGTCATCTTTGTGAGAGAAAAACAAAAAGACGACAAAAGCATAGCCTCCTCGGCAGAGCTAGTAATATCCTCATTATTCGGTGCTTGGGGATAATTTAATGACTCACAAAGTCGCTGGTTCGCCTCCGCCTACCAGACGGGAGAACTCTTGTGCCTCGGTGCCGCTTAGCGGTGGTGACCTCAACCAGGAACGAGGATTGTTGAAAACTTATAAGTTGTTGCATAACAGCCTTCCGTCGTTTGCTCAATAGCTCTCGATGATCTATGGTCTACTGCAACCCGATACTCCTCTGGGGCCAGTTGGCATGTATCTCAAGCGCGAATCAGTGCTTGTGGGTTTCCCAGTTGGGCGGTGCGGTCAAGTTGACTTCACTTTTACTAGTAGAGTTTCCGATGTCTCATTAGATTTGGAGGAAATTAGAATTTAGAGAGCTTTGCACTCTAGCATACTTACACAGATACAACAGCACATTCGGAGCGGAGCAAGGAACTTTAACAGGACGGAGGGAGCCCTACCGCTTTAGGTTTGCCAAGCCAGCGCTCCAACCATTCTGGCGTGGTGGTGACGCATTCATGAAAGTGAGTACCTCTGGCACCCGGCGGCTGTGACGAACACACATTAATCTCATTAGTGGAAGTGACTCGGGAGAAACAAACTTATGTACTAATATACTATTGGTACCTACGGCGACTGGCAGCAGCCACACCGGAAACTTGAGCTTCACGGACGAAGCTCCTGGCTCCTTCCTTTCTATTACATCTCCTTAGACCTGAGCTGAGGAAACTCGTTCATCTAGCTATTGTAAACACTCGACGATTGCCGTCATAATTTTTTGATTAGCGTATTTGATTACAATAGCAACAGAACTCTTTAGGTATACTACATTTACTAAAAATAGCTATCCTTGTTGTCTTCACCCTCCAATTGTGTTTTAATAAAGTAATGAGTATCATTAACTGTCGAGATCTCTTTAAGTGTAAATAGTTTTCGGGAAATAACTTAACTTTCTAACGCTCTAACTAGAAATATATCTTCTTAGGAGAACACTGTTGGTAATATCTGATCCTTGGGGTAACAATTGAAAAAATGTATAAAATATGCTCAAACTCTTTGGACTGATTGTTGGAGACGCCTCCAGCACTGGAAATGAACCAAACGATAACAATATCAGGAGATTCGCTCCGTAGTGTAGAAACAATAATATTCAGCCCTTCGAGGAGCTTGTCGAAGTGGAAAGATGTACACTATTCTAAGCGTACTTGTATGTTGCAGTCCCTTGTGGCTCTAGTGTGCAGGGAATTCACTTACAATATAGATGAACCTTAGATATTGCAATAAGAAACATATTCTGATGCTAGATATATGAGCGCTTCAGAGGTCTACTGACTTTCATGAATAAAACAATCAAATTCATCCAAACAAAGACTGAACAATATGTCCAGAGCTAAGAACAGTTAAGTTAAACAGTATAACAAATGCTTTATGTATTCAGCAGTGTACGTGCACACGCGAAGTTAACCTACATACAGTGCAGACCTAAGGAAAATTAAGTTAGAAGTCATCCAATATTAATTTTATTCCATCCTCCAGTTTCATATGAAGTCATAAAACACTATCAACTGTATTTATTGTTTCAAACATTGCTCTTCTTACGAAAACTCAAAGTTTTGTTCTGTGTTGAAAGATTAGTGTTAGTGAAACTAAAATAACTGAGTGCGAGTTCTATAACTTTACATTTACTTCCCCACCCACATACCGCACCAAAATAAAACCTCTAAGATGAGAGCCACAGTAGAATAACAGCAACAGAACTTGAGAGCACTTCTAAACTCCTATTGCTGTGAGGACTGCAAAGAATGCAAGCTCAGTGGTGCATCAACTACGATAACTTGGGCAATGCCTCGCCTTGTCCTTTGACTTCTTCAACTAAGTTATTCTGCTGAGCTTACTTAACTTTAGTACAGGCTTATGCTCTTTACTGCCAGCGTGCAAAAAAAGAAAAGAAAATAAATAACCTGCAACTTTTCAGCGTTTTTATATGGAAAGTATGAACTGGCTGCCTGAAAGTCAAAGGCCAACAATCGCATAGTAAGTCAGACCCTTCTAAAGGTAATTGCATTGCTAAAACAGAGTTTGATGTCCACCTTACTTTTCTAGCACTTGATCCAAACATATTGGCACTACATACAAAGTTGTGAATAGTAATAACTGTGAAGCAAACTGGATTACAGAAGGCCCCACTTTCTGCAGTAACGTACTTTTAATAACTTCACAAACAGTAATTTCTAAAGACTTCTGGGCCCTTTGTTGTTCATCGTATATAATACAGCGGACCTATTTGATCTCTTCATTAATTTACCTGCTGGTTACGCTGATGATGTTACTTTGCTGGCTGTTTGCGATAAACCTAGCGATATGTTGGAGGTTTCAGAATCCATTCAGCATGATTTGGAAGTGATTTATTACTGGTGTTCTAGGTGGGGGATGAGGCTAAATGCGGGCAAGACTAAGACCATGCTCGTATCCAGGTCAGGTACAGTGAGACCTGCTTTGCCCACACTCATTCTGGTTGGTGTGTCACTTCCTGTGGCTGATGACTTGGTAAGCTCGGGTGTCAATTTTGATCCAAAGTTGACGTTTAAGCCCCACATTCGTTCGGTTGCCGCACGAGCATCCAGAACATTGGTCTTATGAGACGTGCTTGGAGGGCCTTTGGCTCGGTAGAGTTGATACGTCGCTGCTTTAATTGCTATGTCCTCCCTCTTCTGGAATACTGCTCCGTAGTCTGGGGTTCTGCTGCCGATTGTCATCTATGTTTACTTGACAAAGTGGTTCGTTGATATGCGTTCATGCTTTGTGGTGTATTGCCTTGTGATCTGGCGTATCGCCGCAGAGTTGGTGGAGGTCTGCTTTCTGTATAAAATATATAATTGCTCTAGTCATCCACTGTTCGACTTTCTTTCGGAGGCATTTATTCAGGTGAGGTATACTCGGCGTACTGGTGCTCTTCATGAGTAGACTTGGAACCGATACGATGTCATACGGGCCAGTATTCTCGTTTGTTTTTTTCCATTATGTGTGGAAGTTTGGAATGGTCTTGATGGCTCTGTCTTTGCTAGTGCGGGTATTAGCAGCTCTAAGCGATCTGTACACAAAGCTATTCTGTGATCTTCTCTTTCTTTCTTTCTTTCTTTCTTTCTTTCTTCCTCTCGCTGGGCTAGTTGCGTGAGGGTTTATTAACCTCGTGTAGTTTCTCTGTTCCCACGTGGCCGGTCTAGTGTAATTTAATAATAATAATAGTAATAGGTTTACCACAGGTCTGGTTTTATATTTTTAAAAGTATCTATAGAAAATTTCACTTCCCTGCCACACGAAGAGCCGTTTATCGGAACTTTAATGTAAATTGATTTTTCATTCAATGTGTCATTTAAGTTTAGGTTTCCAGGTCAGGCTGTCTGTCTAACTCAGGTATTGAGTAAGCAACTGATTTAATAAATAAATAGATCATTGAACAATCACAATATGAACAATAATGTAGAGTACTGGGCAGTGTATCAGCGTGACCAAGTCTGTGTGGAGCGAACATTCTTAAAGTTAACTCAATGTTAGTGGGTTATTACTATCATTACATACTACATTGCTACTACAGTTATATTGTACTACATATGCAGATGTTAGACATAGCAGCGTAGAGACAGCAAGAGCTGTAGTGGCATCACATTTGGAGTCTACCTTGCATGTCAGAGGGCTGCCTCTCCGGAGCTTAGACAGTTCAGTGTCTGTTAGTCTGTTGCTGCGGGAGGTAGTGCTTGTACAGAGCTAAAGTTACAACATGTTTTTCATTTTTTTTTTATTTGTTCTTTTGTTGTTGTTTTTCCTTTGTGTGTGTGGGTGTAGGAATAGGTGTGTGTCTGTGTATTTTAGTAAGGGTGCACGCTAGCAGCGTCATAAAGCTCATAGAAAAAAAAAGAAATCGAAGTTATGATATTAATTGTAATATTTTTATAGGAACACATTGAAACATCATACAGGTCTTCGTTTCATTTCAAATAGAAAAGAATCACTGTAATCTTTTGTTTGCTGGCGATGCTGCCATATTAAGTAGATATTAGGGAATGGGCGCGCCTCACTTCACGCACAAGAATCACGACTATCCATGGCAATTTTGTGTCTGTCGATATTATGTATTAATATCTCAACTTGGAAGAAAATTTAGCTGTTTATCGACATTAAGTCCATTACGCAAACGCAATAGGTGGTCAAGATAACAGCTAACTTGGCAATAAATAGCTTGAGCATAATATTTAAATCATTTCTTTGCAACAACGCATTTCTGATTACTGTTACTTAAGCGGAACTATAGCTGTACTAGTAGCAGCGTGGGGTCTGGTACTTTTCGGTACCTTAGTTTTTGGGCGCCGATTGAATTTGAAACAGGATATACGGACTAGATCAAATTACTATAAAACCTTTTTATTTTAGAATACCATCTAAAAACTAACATTGAAATAACAATCGCAAATGGGGGCGGCTGTAACCGCAGTGTCGGAGGTACAGAACGCAATTGCGAAATTGTCGCTCGTCTGCGCACGGCTTAACGGCTCTTTTTCCTGAAATTGTCGCACAACCTGCAAAATACGCTCGTCAGCTTGCTCATACTTATAACGTAACATCAACATTCAATAGTTCATTTTTTTATTATTATTATCATATGCCTAGTTTAAGCCTCCCTACCCGCAGAGTACACTATGATCCAAAGAGATTGAGGAAGAAGGGACATCAAGATCGTCAAGAGCAACGTGGAACCCATGCATGAGTCAACGCGCATGGGAACAGGGAGTCGGGAAAGCTAGAAGAAGAAAAACAGAACAAAGCATAATCAGTAAGAGTAGGAAGATCGAAGGACGCAAAGTGGGCACTAAAGGTAGACGTCCCGAATTGGCTAAGGTAACCAATACAATCCTCCTTGGGTCGCAGCTCTCCAAAGTCATAGTTAGTTATAGTCAGAAAGTTTAAGCCTCCGTTTCCGAGCGGAACGATGTAACAGAGGAAAGAACATGGGACATATAGTATGTCGATAGGAACGAGGAACCCATGCACGAAGGTGTTCCCACACAGCATCAAGGCGCATGGAACTGCAAGTCGGGAAAGAAGAGGAAGAACAGAATAAAGCATGAGCAAGTAGAAGTATGAAGTCGGCAAGGAAGCAACGCGGGCACGAAAGACAGATGTCCCGAAGGCACGAACATTAAACAGGTTGCTAGCTTTCGTTTTGATATTGGCAGAGAAATGCTAACTAACCTTAACATCAGCTGCAGAATAAATCATAGAAACTTCGTCACGTAAAGTTACATTTTAGAGTGAAACATACTTAGTTCCACAAAATACCCGGCGCCATAAAGTCCCATGCCGGCAGCGTGTATGCCTCTCAGGGCCTTACACAGTTTCCTTCTTCGGATGATGGCACATGCTCTAGCAAACTATGTGTGTTCAAAATCATTAATCTCAGTCGTCTTTCCATGGTGCATTTGCGAAAAAAATGAATTTCTTAGGCAGTGAACGTAAATAGGGATATTATAATAATAGGGATAGGGATATTATAATAATAGGGATATTATAATAATGAGCTCGTATTTAAATCGTGAAATTACGTACAACAGCGATGAGTTATTAGTATTTACTGAAGTTCTGGCACCACAAATTAATTACATAGATAGTATCACGAGATATACTGTCACAACGTAACTATCAATGTGAGTTACTTTGCTCGCCTAATCTCGGTCAGAATCAAGAAACTGCTAAAGAAAGTCTTCTCATTGAAATCGCTCCATTTATTTGTAACGCCCGTGGGACCAGTTGGCATATTTCAAGCAGTGCCATTACTACGAAACTTGATGTTCAATTAGGATACCAGAAAGTTAACTTTTTTATCAGAAAAATAAAGCTCATTCGTGGCGACCCTACGTAGCGTAGAAAATTGCGCATACCTTGCTTCCATACCATTTCTTCATTATACTGAATGAGTAAAAACCAACAAATGAACAGCCTCAGTGATAAAAGATTTGCACAAAACATACCCTAACCTTAAGTTTGAGTTACACTTGTCCGTTACCCAGAATTGCGAAAGCGTATATATTAATCTTAAGTTTGGGAAATAGCTGCTCGATGACCAGAATAGTGTAAACAGTATATGAATCCTAAATAAGAGATAAATCTACCCGTTTGCTCGAACGGCTCAAATCACACATTAATCTTAAGTTTAAGATACAGCTGCCCGTTTGCCAGAACGACGTACAGAGTATATTAATCTTAAGTTTACGGTCCACCTGGCCAGTGCTTGAGCTTAGCAGCCGAGAGCAACTCGAGGTTATAAAGCGGTGGTGCCGGTGAGATGAACATCCCTCCTGTGAGTCGTCTAACTTTTCTATGGGATTCATTAATTTTATGTCCTTATTTGCATACCGTAAACTTTGCCTAAGAATTTAATACTTCTTATGATGATATTAAGGTTATCATCATAAGGCTGCTTCGAGCATTAGGAAGATATGAAACATAGGCGGTAGCGGTACACCAAAGAACTGAACGCAGTAGTGCATACAGGCCGCCCCAGTACACTCTGAGAACTGAAGATGTTTTAGCGATATTGACTACAAATCCTTGAACATTCTTTACTCAGAAAATTAAGAAATATTGAAAAAATAAAACGATTTGCACAATGAAGAAAAGAGACAGATTTAAATTCACAAAGAAATTCGAATCAATTCCTAAATTATGGTAAACAGACGTTTATACATATTGACTGTTGTAGCCTAGACAACTGCTTAAGGATTTTCTTCCTTTGATGTGTGCATTTGTTTAAATTTCTTGGCCTATCAGATCGTTCTCTTTTGCTGCTTTTTACCTGTCACAATATTTCTCCCTATTTTGTCGTATTTCCTTGTATTCTTAGTAAGGAATATTTAGTTGTTCAACCGTATGTGCCGTTATAAAACTTTCAGAGGATATATGTATGTAAAATAGTTGTTTTTAGAGCGTATTATTAATTAAAACTATTTTTTTTTAGTAATAAGGAGCTTTAATTACACGCTCGCTGACGAAGCACACTCTCCAAGCGACTAAACCTACACGAAGTATAATATTTCCATATCCAGCGCATTGGCAACGTGTGAACCATATCTCCCCTGGGCCGAACACGTACGAAAATTAATCTCCAGTTTATCGAACATGCACAAAACACCAGTCTCTATCAGCTTGAATAACAATAAAATTTCCAGAGTATAGTTTACATATGCTACGCAACTTAACCTAGAGTGCACCGATCACTCAGGGAACCTCTCCCTAAGATACGTTACTCGTGTAACACAATCACCCGCATCTCGACCACGGAAGTAACACAATCTCCTGCATCTCGACCACGGAAGTAACACAATCTCCTGCATCTCGATCGCGGAAGTAACACAATCTCCTGCATCTCGATCGCGGAAGTAACACAATCTCCTGCATCTTGACCTCGGAAAAAACACAATATCCTGCATCTCGACCACGGAAGTAACACAATCTCCTGCATCTCGACCACGGAAGTAACACAATCTCCTGCATCTCGACCACGGAAGTAACACAATCTCCTGCATCTCGACCACGGAA
>LQNS02278170.1:11701025-11739012 GCA_001587735.2 Parhyale hawaiensis | reverse complement strand
TCAAGAAAATTGTAAGAGCTCTTATTATTATCAAAAGGCACAAATGATTAGATTTTGGAGTTTATGCAAAGAAAATTATGGTTTCAGAGCCAATTTGAAATTTTGCTACCGTTTCTGCGGTTGGCCGAGGTATGCGCTCTCAGAGTGCTCTAGTTTTTTGTTGTATAGACTCTAAAATCTAATCATTTGTGCCTTTCGGTAGTAATGACGGTATGTGCAATTTTCTTGAAGATCCGTTCATAACTTTTTGAGTTATGCTGCTAACAAACGTTATGACAAATATGAGTCAAACATACAAACGAACAAACCGATCTGCACCAAATTTTAATCATTTATGTCTTTAAACATTACTAACAACCCATATATTTTTCATAAAGATCCATTCATTATTTTTTCATTAATTGTGCTAACATGCATAAAATTAACAACAGTGACAAACGAACGAACAAACGGATCATTACCAAAATTTGGTCAATTACTCTTCGTTATTTACCTAACAACTCATGTGAATTTCATAAAAATCCGTCCTTAGCTTTTTGAGTTATGGCATTGAGAAAAATGAGGCAGACAAACAAACGGATGGACGGATCTTTACCAAAAGTTGATCATCTGTTTCTCCTAACATGGCTAACAATCCCTACAAATTTCGTCTATATCGATTCATAACTTTTTCAGGTATTTTGGTGACAGACAAACAAACACGATGAAAACATAACCTCCTTGGCAGAGGTAATGAAGAATAGTGAGAAGCCGTTAGAGGGATCTATTTGGAAGGTGAAGAATATCCTAACATAGCCCATCAGGAATTTCAGAAGAGTCAAGTTTGAAATGGGGCTAAGCTACGAAAATTGAAGCCTGATGCGGCCGATGAAGAAATTGAAATGGCACTAAAGCACAGGCGTGTCGTTCTAGTAAAACTTCATTGAAATTCATTCGAAAATTGCAACTAAGTAACTTTCTGCAAAGGAAAGGCCAGGTACCTAGTGTAGTGATGGATCTAACAGAAAATAAAAGATATGCGAATAAGGTTCCTAACAATATATTTCTGCATTTTCTACTCCATCATGTCGCTTTCTTCTCGTACGATCATTTTATTTATGTTATTGATCATCCAATTCCGAAGTTATACGGCTTCACAGTTTAAACTACAATCATTATCGCTTAAAAACTTCAATTTTTGTAGACTTAGCTATGTACGTTTTGTAGTGAGCATGGACAGACACTCCATCCAAGTTCATAAGAGAATTTGGATTCGATTATTACTAGCATCTTCCTACCATCCACGTTAGTCCCTCTTATCTGCAGCGTCAGCGAGAGAACAATAATGGAGTCGGCCAGCAGACACAGAAAAGAAAAGAACGGAAATATGCACAGAATGATAATGAAAAGATTTCCTGGTCAGGAGTCGCTGCACAAAGCTGCTGCTCTGAGAGTCTCGCCCCGGAGACCAAAAATCACTTTCGCACTGCATGACGCTAAGGTTCTTTTTCCATCTTATTTTAACTCAATAATAGTAATAATGATAATAAAAATAGTCTTCACTAAGCGAACGAAATAATTATCGCAGTGCTCCTATACAATCTAGATCTATTTACACCCCATTGTTTGGCCTCCGTCAGGCAATAGTATTCTCTGCCATCGTAGATGCACATTATTTATTTATTTATTTTTTTTTGCACGGATAGCTATAATCAGCGAGTTGTTGGAATTTTCAATCCTGATTTGTATGCTGAAGCCACATTTTCTGGTCCTGACTTGGGACATTCGATGTACTTTGGGCAAAAAAATAACAGATTTGCAATATTTAGCATGGACACATTCAGTACTAGAGCACTCTGAGAGCGCATACCTCCGCAAAACGAGGCAACGGTAGCAAAAAATTCAAATTGGCTCTGAAACCATAATTTTCTTTCGTAAACTCCAAAATCTAATCATTTGTGCTTTTTAATAGTAATAATAGTTTATTCAATTTTCTTGAAGATCCGTTTATAACTCTTTGAGTTATACTGCTAACAAACGTTATGACAAACATGAGTCAAACATACACGAGAAGGTATTTGTTTCTCCAGTATACATTTAAACAGAAAGTAATGGTGCAGTGTGTCAAATGCTGCCTCAGTCCTATTGTAGTACTATTGAAACGTTATTATTTTGGCGTTAAGGAATAGAAGAAAAAATTCATTAATGGTGTAACGTGCAACTGGTAAAGAACAACTTATTAAACAGATTCAACCAAAAGTAAACATGAACTTTCCAGTCAGTTTTTATATTTTACAACATTTACATTCTAATAGTGAAATAGAACAGCTGTTTGATCTTTCATAAATAAAATCTTGTTAAAACCGGCGAGAATAAATATATCATAGAGGCAAAATTCTATTAAATACTATGTACACACATTCATACTATACGTACTTTCTGCCGCCCTCCAAGCTTTATAAACGTCTTTCCAAGAGTTGTTCTACCCCCCGTATTAAGTCGAGTTCTTGTCTCTACTCCATCCATCCAAAGACTTGCAATACAGTAACTGCATTTCCTGTAGTAGAGATCTCCCAGGTACTCTCAACTCCGGCAGAATCCAAGAATAGAAAGGAAATAGCGTCCTTTCCAGATCAGAGATTGCCTCAGATGAGAAAACATCCCAGACGTGGAAGGGTTCTGTAAAAATCCACAGCTCCGCATGTCATGGAAGTGGATTGATGTTCTCGTCACTGAGGCCCCGGCCTTCTCGCTCTCTTCAGGCATTTCGGACATTCTTCTCGAGTTTTGGGGAAAAAGCGAGGGGGTATCGTAAGAAAAGTCCCTTAACTTTTATAATAGGTTTGGTATTGGACTTATTTTGAGCTTGGGTAGGATAGCTGTGAGGATTTTTGGATACGATTTGAGGCATTTTTGAGAATGGTAGAGTGATGATATACTCGTGTCTGACATATTGATCTCTATTTTTTTCTGATACATTTGCCGTCGGTCTTGTTATGAGCTTATGTAAGATGTAAAGGGGATTTGGGGTTTGGTTCAAACAGTATAAGAATGGTGTAATGAGACTAATTATCGGTTCTCTAACTTTTGTCATGGACTCGATATTGGATTTGCTTTGTGAAGGATTCTAGTGAGATATTCTGATATGCTGCGAAGAAGTCGTTAGAGTGGCAGCGAATTTATTGAAGAATTTACAGCAAATGATTCGACCCAATAAGCATTTCTATCAGTTACTTGCAGCAAGGGTAAGCTAGACGTGATGTTCTGGTAAGCCTTGGGAACGTTGTTATATATACATGGTACAAATGGCTAACTTGAACTCGGGCACGAAAGTATAGCGAGTTTCTTCTTATTCACCTCGAAGTTAATTATTTACTGGAACATACCCCAAAAATGCATTCTCTGAGAAAGCATTGCTGAATAGTACATAATTTATTATTAAGAGAGTTAACGTTTTCCAAAAATTTTTCACAGATAACTTGATAACATAGAGAATTTTGATGAGTAGATCTGAAACGGAATGAATTTTTGAACGAGCTAGTAAGCACAATTTTTAGGAAATAGACTCCTCAAGATGCACACCGTCAACTTTTACGCCGTTCCCATCAAAAGAATTAAGGGCAATTTTGTACAGCAAGAGATTTTTGGTATAAGTTGAGAGCTACGGTGTTTGAAATTTCATCCATCCAAGTAACATATTCTACTCCTTTTGATGTACAATTATTAAGCAGATATCCCCATAAGACGCACACCGTCAACTTTTACTCCGTTCCACTAGAGAGAATTAAAGGCATTTTCAGAGTAAGAGGTCGTTCAGTATAGGATGAGAGCTACGGTGCATGAAATTTCAATTAGATAATTCAAGGTGGCGCATCCAAGGGCCCGTAATGGCAATGCATTGCAGGGAGGCGCAATAACGGCCCCCGGCCGTGCCAGGCGTCCCCCACTCTCCAGCCTCCCTGTGCAAATGCCTTCACGCTAGATTGCTCCTGCTGCCATCAATGAATATTTTAGATCTAAACTACTCGCACTGTTCTATGCTACATAATACAACGAGGTGCTCCGAGAGGGCTTTGTGTTTACTAAGAGTTATGTTACACGGTAGACCATATTGTCTTGCGCACACCAACGGGTGTGTGAGAACAGAATTGAAATTCGCTTTGTGATGAAGAAGATTGAATACAATGCTAGTGTCTATATATGGAGTCTTGCTCGCGTCAGTCTATGGATATTAAAACTTTGGTTCGCTCGTTGTCATCTCACAACGGTTCCGAGCTCCTCTTAGGGTGCAACAACAAACAGGATATAATAAATAGGGTGCAATATAGACAACAGGTGCAGGGTGCAGACTGACAGGGCTACACCAGGGTGCAGTAAATACTGTTTATACCTACATGCTCGTCGACCGTTTGAGTAATTAGAGTATACTAGACAACCCGTGCCCCTTTGGGTCGTGATCACGATCGTCTTCGCTTTCGCAAAAAAACAGGTGTTATTTAGCTGGGCATAGACCACCGCTATTCGGCCGTCATCTTCTGCCCGTCAAGGAGCGACCCGTTCGGTTCACTATCAACAGATTCTTTGCTACTCTAAAGAATATTTAAGATCCAGGTTGTAAGCAAAGTCAAATTATTGTATGTTACGTATTTCAGTTGTATTGCCCATGGAACCGATGAATTGATCATGCCCGTTTATAAGTTGTACAACAATGAGAGCCATTGGCTGCATTCTTTTCTCCCTGCCCTCAAGGTTTTTGGGAGAGAGATTCGTGCTGCACGCGGAGCGCACTCTTTCACTTTGAAAGCTTTCGGATGTCGAACTAATCAGTTCTGTCGGTGCTTCGTGCCCTGGTCAGCTAGGGTTTGGAATTTGTTGCCGGCATCGGCTTTTGGTCGTATAGGCATGCAGGCATTCAAGTCAGTTCTTAATGGTTTTTTACTGGATTTCCTTAAGCAGCGTTTTGGGCTTCCCGGTGTTGGGTTGTATACCTGTCCGTGGGAGCTCAAGCATGAAGTTTTATTAATAATAATAATAGTAATAATGAGAAGAAGAACTGGAAAGCACCCGGACCAGATATGGTGCAAGGCTAGTGGATCAAAACTTTCACATCGCTGCAATCCAGAATTGCTGCACAGCTCAACCACTGCCTGCAACGCGGAACCGTGCCCACCTGGATGACCACAGTGAAGACGGTCCTAGTCCAGAAGGACAAGGCAAAGGGCACGGAGGTCAGCAATTACCGCCCAATCACGTGCCTCCCCCTTATGTGGAAGGTGCTGACGGGTATAATCTACGAGAGAGTCTACAAACATCTAGACTCAAAGAAGCTCCCACCCGACGAACAGAAAGGATGCCGCAGGAACACAAGGGGAACGAAGGACCAATTGCTCGTCGACAAGCTCCTCACGAAAGATGCCAGGATCAAAAAAAAACCTAAGCAAGGCTTGGGTTGATTACAAAAAAGCCTTCGACATGGTCCCTCACTCCTGGATCCTGGAATGTCTGGACATCTACATCATTGCCGGCAACATCCGCAATCTGATCGCGACCGCCATGTCCAACTGCAAGACCCAGCTCACAAGCGCCAATAAACACCTCGACGAGGTGAGCATCAGATGTGGAATCTTCCAGGGCGACTCTCTATCTCCACTACTCTTTGTCCTGACCATGATCCCCGTCTCCGAGACCCTGAACAAGGCCGGCCAGGGCTACAATTACAGTCGTACCATGAAGCTCAACCACCTGCTTTACATGGACGATCTAAAGCTCTACGCCAAATCAAAGCACCAAGTAGAGCAGCTCCTTAATATAGTCCATCAGTACTCCCAAGACATCAAGATGCAGTTTGGTGTTAGCATATGCGGAATCCTTAACATCGAAAGGGGAGAGGTTACGGCGTCCGAGGGAAACATCATCGAAGAAGGTACCATTAAGGATATCGAGGAGGCAGGTTACAAGTACCTGGATGTCATGGAGTATAACACCATTCTCCACAGAACGCTGAAAGATTCCATTCGGAAGGAGTACCTAACCCGACTCCGGCTCATCCTGAAATCACACCTCAACGGGGGCAAAACCAGCAAGGCCATCAACACCTGGTCCGTCCCCGTAGTCCGATATTTTGCTGGCATTATTAACTGGACAAAGAAAGACTGCACCGACATGGACATCAAAACCAGGAAGCTCATGACCATCTATCGAGCACTACACCCAAGATCGTGAGTAGACAGACTCTACATTAACAGAAGAGAAGGGGGCCGTGGCCTCATCAGCATCGAGGACTGCGTCGAAGCGAAAAGACGCGCTCTCTCCTCACACTTCAGAGAGAGCGACGACACGTGGGCGCAATGCTTAATTGAGGCGAAGTTGCTGAAAGAGGCCGAAACGGCTAACCAATTCAAAAAGCGACAGTGCATCGATCGGACTAACAAATGGAAGAGCATGAAGATGTCCGGCCAGTACCTCGAAGCTGTTCAGGACAAAATCGTACCAGACTCTTGGAACTGGTTTCTGAGGGGTGAGCTGAAACGGGAAACAGAAGGCACCATCCTGGCAGCTCAAGAGCAAGCCCTCAGAACCAGGTACATCCAAAACAAGATCGAAAAGAGAAACGTCCCTAGTACCTGTAGAATTTGCAGGAGCTCGGATGAAACCATCAATCACGTGATAAGCGAATGCGGAGTGCTGGCGCAAAAGGAGTACAAGCGCAGGCATGATAAAATGGCTCGACACCTCCACTGGACCCTTCTGCGGATCCATAAATTCCCGGTCAGTGACAGGTGGTACGAGCACGAACCGGTGCCCGTGGTTGAAAACGAAGCCGTGGAAATCTACTGGGACAAGCGGATGGAAACTGATCGAGTACTTAACGCCAACCGACCGGACATCGTCGTTAAAGGCAAACAAGAGAAGTCGGCCAAATTGGTCTACATTTCAAGCCCCTTCGACTAGATAATCGTGGACAAAGAAGCGGAGAAGAAGGAAAAGTACCGTGACCTTGCTATCGAACGCCAGAGACTGTGGCAGATGAAGGTGGACGTCGTTCCAGTGGTCATAGGAGCTCTGAGGGCAATGTCCAAGAATCTAAAGACTGCCCTGGGAGAGCTGAAGTGCGGCCATCTCCATCCAGGAACCCTCCAGAAGAGCGCTCTGATTGGAACAGCTCACATCATTCACAAAGTGCTCTGAGCCTTAGGTTACGGGATGTGACCCGGCGCCAGAGTGTAGAGCTGAACATCGTTCAACCGATCCAATTTGGATCGTGAAATCCCCTCGATGATGATAATAATAATAATGAGGCCCAGCTCAGTTTAACTTCCGTATCACAGATGCTATCGAATGAAAGAGCTAATCCATGGAAAGAATGCGACTGCAACCCCCCTTCTCCCCTCCAATACCTCGAATATCTTCCCGTACAAAAACGAAGGAGCTGTGTCAAACCAGACAAAAATACAACTACCCCCTAATACCTCGAATTTCTTCCTTTATAAAAGTAACGAATCTGTGTGCAAACAAGACACAAATAAATAAACTAGACACAAATAAATAAACAAGCAAGACCGCTTCAAGGAGATTTACTATAAGATAGATAAATTTCATGTACAAGACACTAGATGTGGGTCACACGTACTAGTAAAATAACGAGTAATTTTAAGGTACAAGTATAAGAATTTTGCAAGGCCATATTGACTTCGTCGGTGACGAAAAACAGCTTAAAATGCTTTCGTCGAAGGCTGCTGTCGCTTGCCAGGCGCTTCCAACTTCCTAAGCGAAATTAAAGATATCACAGCAAGAATTTAAAAGAATTTTACTTTGCTCGTTTCCTTCCAATACAATTGATTAAAAATTCTGATATACAACTCTTAGTATTCACTTCTACACGTGTGATTATTCTATCTTATTGATAATTTATATCTCAGCGTCGTTGGCATAAGAGTTTCATGGCTGTGCACTGTAATAAATTCTCCAAAACCCTACGGAATTTAGCATCTAAATTTCATTATGAAATTGATCCTGGACCCTAGATAATGGAACATCATAGTATAACACCTCGATATTAGGAAATATTCATGCTGCTAACCTAAGAGACATTCCTAACGTAGCATACTGCAGTGCACCGTTATCGTACCGCCATGTTCTGAGATCGTGTTCATAGAGTATAATTTATACAGGGTAGATTTTAATATGGTCACCTTTAATGTAAATGATCTCTTGATTGAATAGACGCTTTGCCAGTTGAAACTAACTAACTTTCCAATTAGGCCAATTTTAATGAAAAACACCTTTGATAAGTTTCAATTAGTTTCAATAATGAACTCCTGTATACAAGGTGCAGCTTTCGCCAAACGCGTTCTTTCCCTCTCCGAAAATTCGCTTACTCAGGATGCCTCAACTGCATGGCTCGGTTTGCTAAGCTGTGCAAAATCTCTTATAATTCTCAGACCTAAAAACTGAAGTCAAATTTCAATAGCTAATCCGTAAATTCAGTAATTATATTGAAATTTAATTTTAGAAACTATAGCTAAGAGTGTAATTCTATTAAGGTGCATAAGACCTTAAAAACACAGCTGCACTGCATGGTTTTCTTACGACGTGTAAGAGGGGGCGCAGACCACATCGCTTTTTCTATACGCTCGACACTTCAAATTGTCTCCCTTATTATCCAAGGAGTTCTTGCACGAGAAGAGTAATGTGCCTGGCCCCACTGAATGTTGAGTACGTCCAGCTAAGGCGATGTTGATAGCACCTGTCGGCAAATATGACTTATATCTAATAACTTGATGTTGATCCTAACGTTGTTATGCTCACTTGAGATTACTGCTGATTAAGGCTTCCCTAATTAGATAGCTTACTGTTTTTTGCGTAAAAATGTTACTAATTTAGCGTATCCAGCCATCACTAGAGGCACCTCTCTAGTCTTCATGCCGGTGGTCATTTTTCTACTCTATGTAGGAGGATGCAGTGCACTCACAGCAGCTGTCGCTTCATCTTCCCATCAAAGTTGATGACGATCAGTGCTACAAAGTCGACTTCCATGAGCACACACATCTTTTCCTCCAGAGCAGCTCCAACTGCCTTCAAAGATACTGTAATTATTTGCGTGCCATAGAAAAAACCGCAATACTAGTACGAAGAAACTTTAAGTAATTCATACCTCTTGAAGCAGACGCACCCTCGATGCAGAGGAACATATAAGTGGGTGGGTCGAGTTGCTTCCGAACCATATTCTAAAAATTAATTTTGCTTCGAATATACTTATCTATTCCAGGTCTGCCGGTCCAAGGCCGGGGACACAAAATACATAATATATAATACACATCAGTCTATTTCATTGCGCTGTGATTGCTGCTTTTTAGCCAAAATTGTCATCATAAATTTAACTTGCTTGCAGACAAGCTGAAGCCACAACTCTACAATTACTCTATAGAATTACATTAGCATGTTGAATATCAATGCATTTAATTTTATAAATATTTATAGGTCGTCAGTATTTCTCTGCTCAAAATGTAAAACTACAAGTGAAAAATACAAGTACCCGCGAGAAAATACTACTACCGATATTCATAGACGATGAATATTGACATACCCACAAGCGTCTTAACTTACCCGCTGTCCGAATCATGGATGACCACATTAATGTTCAAAGCAAAAAATACAGTTGAATCATTGACAAAGTTAATCAAGAAAGTTTACCTTAACAAGAAATAAGCAGCAGGGTGCAAAAAAAGTAAGCAATGAACACAAAAGAACTAAATGGTCATCTTAGAGGTAAGAAAAATGAAAAAAGAATCCGTGGCAATGTCATGTTCTCTACTCGACAGTTTCTTTCGCTGGCGGACCGGTGAATGTTGCCAAATTGTTAGAACAGAATGATACAACTGGCGGGACCCCGTTAAGGAAAAATGGCATGAGGGTAGCACCCTCGCCGTTACACTGTGACGATGTTCAATGTTTAATGTGTACAGACAGACTTAACTGTGAGCCTCTGTTGCTGCTTTGCCACAGAGTTCTTAATAAAGTTATTCTTACTATTGCCATTATATGAACATGACCAGGAAATACCGTAATGTGATCCTGGAAACTTGAACTCGTGTCAGCCTATGTTTCTTTTGGTGGTCATAATCTAGAAAAAAAAATAAAGCTAATGTCACGTAAACTGTAGATTGAAACCCACACGCAGTGGGTAGAGAGGTCTAGAAAGCAGGCGATGAAGCAAAAATTGGTCAACAGGGTGGCATTAGAAGCAATTGATAAAATGAAATGAAAAGATACCTCAAAAGTGGGTGTTTGCATGTGCACTATGATGAGGCAGCAGCAAACCGTGCGTACTTGACTTATGTGCTAAGGGAGCTGTGATCGAACGACGAGCCAGCCGAGCGGTCTTTGTGGTATCCGGTTTGCTTAGTCGGCAATTGTTTGGTGTGCAGAGCTGCGTGGGGGTACTTAACAGACCTGGAATGAGAGGGTAGGGGGGTGCATGTAGTTAAACCTTCCGTTTCTGCGCCATAGTACTTAACGACCAGTGGTTGGCTGCAGCTGTACTTACTCCTCTGGGGCCTGTTGGCCGATATCTAAAGCACGAACCAGTGCGTGTGGGTTCCCCTGTGGAGGCTACAGTCATAGTTGACTTTATGAGGGAAGTCTCTCGAAGCGCACCAGGAGAAGAAAAAGGCGCCGGCCCTGTAAAGTTTGGGAACTAGCGCTTGAGAGCCTCATGGGCTCTAGGATAAATATCAAACTTTTCTTCACTGGTGTTGCTCTCAAACTGAGCATATAATATAGAATGGATATTAAACAAATTTCTCTGGTGTTGTAGAAATACTTAACTCTCATGATAGTAGCGTTAATTTTCCATTAAACAACATTTTATCGGCGTTACACACATTTTGAGCTCTTAATGCACAATATCTATGCAACAAACTTTCAGGGACACTACGTACATACTTAGCTCCTAATACAGTATAAAAATCATAACTGACCAAAGGGTTGAGCGAGCTCCCCGCGGCATAAGGTACCGAGTTAGCAGTCGCTCTCAGAAATGTCAGTCTTCATCTTAGTTGCAGTTGCTGACACAAAAACCGCCTTGTGTCCTTGAGAGAACTCTCGCAATTTTGTCTTGCATAATATAAAAATTTCAAAGGACTTCTCATCTCGTTACAGCATATGCATTGAGCCTTAAGATCCACACAACAGACTCGGGCTATCGTGGCAGCAACAAGCTCTAGTGCCTCTGGCAGCCGTGATAATGCGCGTCATTGGCAGTGCAGATGCATATAACTGACCACAAACTGCCTTGCACTTATCGTAAACTGGAACATTTCGTCACAAAGACTCCTCGCCATTTACTCTGCATGAAGATGAGGATTTTCCGTGCATTTCTGAAAACCAAAATCTCTTCCACAAAAACTGGAGCTGTCCTTTGCAAAATGCATAAGCACTTCAGGGCCTGGGAAGAATAAAGATGTGAGGCACGACACTCTGACTTCGACAGAATATAACAAACTTGCCTCAGTTCGAGCGTATGAGGAATAATTTCCACACAATGCATACGTGTTATAATTCCTTATTGGTTAGGCACTCCAATGCGCCGTATACAATGACGTTTGCTGCACACGTGCTCGTTGTTGGCCCAAACTGCAATGCTTAACAAGGTCGTTTCATCCCAAAGACTAGATGATCTTCCTCTCAACAAGCAGATGAGATTACTCTGAGTCCCGCAACAGAGAAGGGAGGATCTCTGCAGACTTTTGGATGCTAAGAAAGCTCCACTGCTTCAACTATTCTCAATCTTGTCAGATGTTATTTTTGAGGTAATATACATGGGCTCTCATTAAACCTAAGAAAACTTTTCTTTTATACCGAAATAAATGCCATGCTACAAACTTCCTTAACTATCTGAATGGAAAACATCCAAACATAAATTTTGCAATAGAACAGAACAAAATAATGAACAGTCGTTTTCAGACTGTCGCATCACCCGAGAAAATAACACTTTTATCAGTTCTAAGTATCGCAAACCTACTTTTACCGGCATATGTTTGAGCTTTTTTAGTTTTTGTAGCTTTAGATTTAAGGTCAATAGTATTTGTACACTTCTAGCTCGAGCATATGCAATTAGTTCTAATTTTACTACCTTACACTTAGAGTTTGAATTTTAAAGACGTTCTTTATACAAAACGGTTTCCCACTACAGTTAATTCAAAAGAAAATTAGAAAGTTTCTGTGCAAAAAGTATGCGTCCGTTGTTCCTGTGCCGACCGCCAAGAAAAAGAAACTTTATATCAATGTCCCATATCTTGATCAACAGTCCGAAAAGCTCATATGTGAACTTGTACAGTTGGTTAGCAGATGTTTTACGTGTATTGACTTGATCGTTATTGTAGTCAACAATTTTAAAATAGGTTAATTTTTTAGGTATAAAGAAAAGCTTCCTGCTAGTATGCTCTCGTCCATTGTTTACAAATACTGTTGTCCACGGTGTGGATCTGAGTACGGTGGTAGCACCACCCGTACTTTGCGAACGCGTAGGTTGGAGCATGCAGGCAGGAGTATAGAACAGGTTCAATTTTAGCCCATCCTCCAAATTCTTCCATTAGATCCCATACAGAATTTTGCAACAGTCTAATACACGACGATAATTTTAGTATTTTAGGCTCCGGCAACTCTCCTTTAGAACAACGCTATAGTTCCTCATCCGTGTGTTACGAATATGTTGTTAGATCATTGAATTCAATAAAATTATTATTATTATCGAGGGGATTTTACAACCCAAAGTTTAGATTGGTTGAGAGATGTTCGGCTCTATACTCTGGCGCCGGGTCACATCCCGAGACCTAAGGCTCAGAACACTTTGTCAATGATGTGTGCTGTTCGAAGCAGAGTGCTCTTCTGGAGGGTTCCTGGGTGGAGATGGCCGCACTTCAGCTCTCGCAGGGCAGTCTTAAGATTCTTGGGCATTGCCCCCAGAGCTCCTATTACCACTGGAACGACGTCCACCTTCATCTGCTATAGTCTCTGGAGTTCGATGGCAAGGTCACAGTACTTTTCCTTCTTCTCCGATGCCTTGTCCACGATTCCGGAGTCGAAAAGGATTGAAATGTCGATCAGTTTGGCCGACTTCTCCTGTTTGTCTTTACGACGATGTCCGGTCGGTTGGCGTGAAGTACTCTGCCGGTTTCCATCCTCTTGTCCCAGTAGACCTGCACGGCTTCGTTTTCAACCACGGGCGCGGGTTCGTGCTCGTACCACCTCTCACTGACCGGGCAGTTATGGATCCGCAGGAGAGTCCAGTGAAGGTGTCGGGCAACTTTATCGTGCCTGCGCTTGTACTCCTTTTGCGCCAGCACTCCGATTATTATTATATGTAAGCTCAAACCGAACCTAGATGGCATGCAGTCATCCTATCCCCTCCAAATTGTAAATAGTTAGGTTTGTTTTTTTTAGTTATAATCTCTTATTGCCTCCAGTCAGTTTTCATTATGTAGAGCCCTAGTTAGAAATTTTAACAGTTTTCTGCATATTTTTCAGTTGATGAAGATGGCCGAAAAGCCGAAACGTTCGAATTTTAAGTAAAATGGCTTTTAGAACAGTGGTCTTTGCCCTAATATTTTTATTTAAATTGTGTAAAGCTGTGCAACCTAATCTAATTAACTATATACTCACTCTTTACATACTTAATTACCTCCATAGAATTAATCACTCGTTAAGCTTTAGCATATTGCACCATGTATATTTACGATGATAAAGTAAGAATCTCTTTAATTCTTTAATAGGAACTCAATCACTATTACGGCAATAGGTTTACATATAGGCCTGCTAGTTGTGATGTAGTTTACTCATCATTATATTAAATTATGGGCTAAAAAGTAACAATAATAATAAGAAAACGCGTAGACAGGAGAGAAATTAAAAACTCCAGTTGAACAGCCTAAAGCACTTTTCACTATATATTTGGAGTTCAAAAATACGGCTCCCCAATCACTAGAATCTAAAGTGCCTGCATTGTTTCTATTGTTTTACACATGAGTGTGGAACCGATAACATTATAATATTACATTTGTTGAAAGCTTGAAAGTAAAAGTTCCAAATTATACATTGGCGCACTGAGAAATTATAAGGAAATAACAGATGATAATGTAAGTGAAATTGGGTGAGATGGTAAAGCTAGGAATATAATACTAATAATAATACAATATAATTTCAATCAATAGAAGATCAAGTCAGTACACATGGCCACAAACAACAATAAAATAAATATAATCTCAATATTTGATACGATTATACATATATGGTTGATGAAAGAATTAGCATAAAAATCACTTTCGTGAATTGTTCGAAAGGAAGTGATATTTCTTCGAACTTTGCAAAAGTTATTCGATTTGTAACTTTTTCACGAATGAATTTATTTTAGCCCTCCTAAATGTGTAGGTTAACTGCATTCTCATTATGCAGCCGATAAAACCTTAACATTTAGAAAGTGAATATTTCATTCATATTTTTTTAGGGAAGAAAATAATACGATTTTCAAATTCTAAAATTTCACTAGCGAAGTTCTAGAAGTAGCCTGCTAAAATACGCTTATTAATTGCATCCACATTGGGTTGTACATCAAACTTGATCTTACCTAAATAAACTTAATATTTACAATCGTATTTTTCTTTTCGGAAAGAAGTAAGATGACTTCCCTGTACTGAATAAAAGCTACAGGGTTCGAAACTTTCTACGAATGAATTTCTGGAAAGTGCCGGAGCCGAGGCTTCCTCACGACCCTTGGAAGGGAAAGCGCGCCGTGTGCGAGGTTGCTTATCGTCCCAAGTTTATAGCTGGAGTGCAATGGAGTACTTGGACGGGATAATTCGATTGGAAAAGATCCTTTACAGAGATGATATTACTTTCTGGGACTCTGCATGTTCCCATCACCATCTGTACGACCGACAATAAGGCCGGGCCTTCCCACCTCATCCCATTCACTGCCGATGCTTTTGTAGCTCATTGAGGTAGCAAATTCAGTGCGAGGCGGTCCGGAATCAAGATTAAAAGTACCTCTAGTCAGAGCAAGTGCGCAGCAAAGCCTTGCTCCTACACAACCGTAGAACTCTTGACCATGCGAGTGCGAGGTCTCGGCACCGCACCAAAGTCTTGTTCATCGCGACGGAATATTCTACTAATATGAACTTTCGGCGTTCACTATGATGTACAATGCACGAATATGATGTTTATAATGATTGATCCTTCTGATAATTTACTCATTTTCTGCTCACTGAGGGGTTTCCAAACGCTCAGTAGTCGTACAGATATTATGAGTTATGACCCAACTTTCTTGTGATATATGCTCTTTCAGAGTCAACAGAAAGGTCTCCACCGTCCTGGAATATCATACTGATTTTAACTGAACTTGCGAAGTCACCACAGGGCTCATCTATCATACCTGCAATGCTTAAATTTGTTTCTGAGATTCACCCTATTATATGGGTACAATGCAGTCACCGCGGAACTGAAGTATCTCACTCGTACCGGAGAAACAATAGTTAAAAACAATATAAATAATCATACTACGCGAAAATGCGCTACACAGCTTACAGGGTTGTTGCACAGTATCTATTTTCATACGTCCAAAGAGAGAGTGATCCGCGAGTATTTTCAATTTTATTTCTCTGAAGCCACAAACCTCCCATCACCACTTAGTGTTGCTCTTACGACAGAGCTACAGTTATATTCATGCAATTACTTCATGCATTTCTGTAGCACTTGCATTCTCGTCGCATCTCCAATATGAGAACATGAAGCAGTTGTTCAGTTTGGAGGAGCCCGAGTTGCTTTCACATCTCAACCGCAATAATTTTCGCGACAAAACTCATTTCTGTGACAAGGGCAGTCCTGCATTTCTGTTGCAACTTCACTGGCCATAATTCATGCTAAATCCTGTCCAGAATTTTCGATCAAACTAATGAGGAAACTTTGGGAAATTATATTACGAACTCGAGGCAAGTTACTTCGCGAGGTTGGTGGAACGAATTATTGCGAGCACCGCCTGCGGGTTAGCGAACTTCTGGACTTTGCACTGTTCTGCTGCGTCAGCGATGTTACCAAAGACCCCCGATGTGTTCTCAACAGGCTTCATTTGCTGTTATGGCCATGAAGATAATATCAGATCGCCGCTAAAGTTTGCGCCGTGATGTTGTTGTTAATATTGTGTACCTGACCAAAAATTAGACCTAATGTTGTGTTTCAGCTGTGTGTGCTTACATCGGGTGTATTCAACAGAGACTTTTTGTGCCTAAGTGACAACGATTCTGCAAAGAGCGCGGCGAGTACCGAGTTCATGTCTCGGACTCTCACAACTCTGGCAACGGATTGGACTGCATGAAGCACTCCGAAATAGACAGGCGAAAAGTACGACAACTAAGGGATGCTTAAATTGGCGATCGACACAAACCACTTCTGTTCTTCACATAAGTAGATCTACAAAATTCTAGAAGTAAGGTAAAAAACCTCGTTAGGTGTATCAACTGTTCGCAAGCTACCAAACGATTATTATTATTATGTATTTTCTGCAAGTTTTATGGACTGTAGTTATGAAGATAATATTAAATCAACTCTAAAGTTTGCATCCTATTGTCGATGGTGTAGCTCATATGAACACAATTTAGACCTGAGTTGTGGTGGCCTCTCTCTGGTGAATTTATACACAATAACATACACAGCACCGGAAGCAATGTTCCAGAGAACGTTCATGTGTTTCCAGGGAGCTTCGCTGTAACTGCAACAAGTATATATAATAAGCATGTATAATATTGCTTCACTCTTCCATATTTTCATTATTGAATTTAATGAATGCCGGGATCATAGCCAGCCACGAAGTCGCCCAACATGAAAACAAAATAACGCATAGATTCTTGTGTGACTAACGTACGAACTCCAATAATTACCCTAACCTAATTCTTTGCCGCCTCGTAAGCTGTTTTGCGGCTTTGATTTCTGCGGCTGGCAAACATTCTGAAAGGGCAATCACCTGGTATCATCGTTATAGCTGTAGAATGCGCACATCTAGCTTAAAACGTTCTGCGGTGGTAATAATGTTGTTTTTCAAATAATAACATTAATCATCCTATTGTTGCGTTATTTTTTATTTCATAACGTTATGCTTTATAAAATAAGGTTGATCTTCGTATCATAAAGCTGTTCTTCATATCGCAATGCTGCTCTTCATATCATTATGCTGCTTTTCATATTATAAAGTTGATCTCCAAGTCATAACGTTGCTTCTCAGCCTCACTGATGTTGTAATTGATATAAAAAAGTAGTGCGCCTTTGCATTTCAGATAACAGAACAGACATTTGTAGAGATTAAATAGTCACCAACAGACGGACTAGCATGCAGACCCATTCTCAGAGAAGAGCTGAAGCCGAGGTTCTGGCTATCTCTGAGCCGTTACAGTTGCCGATATGCCAATACACACAAAAAGTAAATTCACGAACGTCTCATGAAAGATTTAAGCTAATTGGACGATTATGCAGAATTGAAAAGTGGCAGCAGAATGGCTTAGGTACTGACAATCTCCATTAGATTATTTTTAGATTAGATTTGACAGGCGGCAGTAGACGGACCAACAGGCCCATTCCCAAAGTGACACTCGAACCCACGCCCCGGCCCTCCATGAGCCACCACCATTTTGTTAGTAGGATATATAGAACTGGAGAAAAGAAGAAGAAAAAAAGAGAGAGAAAAAAAGGGAGGAAGAGTCCCTGCCAAAGAGACCATCATGAATGCACACAAGCACGATCAAGAGCCGCTGATATGTGGAGCTTAGAGATATCAGGTAGTGTAGTTAAAGCGGGAGAGAGAAGAAGACGGCTTAAGGTGGCCTAGGAATCTTTGGCCATCAAGAGCTTGCAACTCCTGGAGGAGGGGTTCTCATCTGTGGAGGATGTCTCTCCAATGTATGTCAAGACGATTTTTAAACGCGTTGACTGAATCCGCACTGCAAGGTTGGAGGGGAGTCTATTCTAAATGCTTACTATGAAATACGGAAAGAACTGCTGACTTTGGTCGTTCTTATCGCTTTATGCTAGAGTTTTTGACCGTTGTTTCGCAAGCAATCATTGAGGTCTCTTTCAAAGAGTCCCATTGTAGGTATGTCGTTGAAGCCATTCAAATACTTAAAAGTTTTTATTAGTTACCCCCTGAGTCGCCTTTGCTCGAGAGAGATCAGACCCAGTTCTTTTAAGCGACATTCATATGGCTTCTTTCGCAACTGAGGTATCAATTTCGTTGCTCTGCGTTGGACTCTTTCCATGTTATCGATATCTTTACACAGATAAGGTGACCAGAATTGGACAGCAAATTCTAAATAAGGCAGCACTGATGCCTTGTACAAGGAATGATGATGTCCTTGGACTTGTATTCAAAAGTTCAGGTGATGAATCCCAGTACTCTGCTTGCCATTTTCACACTCTTGACAACTTGCTGACTGTGTTGTAGCTTGTTTGTAATAGTGATTCCCAAGTCACGTTGTTGGGTGACAGCAGCCAATACCGTCCCGTTCATTTTCAATGGGGTTGAAGGGTTCACAAGCTCTATGTGCATTACTGAGCATTTGTCAACATTAAAGCTCATCTTCCACGTTCTGCTCCATTCCATGAGGTGGTCAAGGTCTTGTCGGAGCTCGGCTTATTTCGTGGCAGGATGACATAGTTTTGTATCATCCGCAAATTTTCTGATTTTACTACGGATGTTAAGATCGAAAACTGGTTTAAGAGATTATGAGACTGTCCTGCATGCCTGTGAGGGATGAAGCAGTTCAAAGTTAAATAAATCCAAGAGGAAAGATTCAAAACTGAGGATGATAGATAGATATACTCCCAATACGTATCCGGTCGATTTTAGAACATGTTGATTGTCTATGCTCCTACAAATTGCGTTTTTTTTTTCTTTTTTCCAAGTGTTCACAATGAAGTACGAGAAAATTGGCGACTCTGCATTATCTCTATTACCTTACCATTGCTTCTATTAGTCTAGTACAAAGCTTCCATTTAATCACTTTAGAAATATAATTCCAAATGAAGTCGCTTCTAAAAGCTTGCCCGACAATTTCTAAAGTGATTTCAAAAAGCTTGGAATAAGGAGTCCCAGAAAATGGCCAACGAGCATTTTGTGAATAGGAATGCACATTCAGCCCTAGCTAACCGAGTGAGTAATGAGCAATGCTAACGTTAAATGCCGAAACCACCAGAAGCGGTCAATAAATCTAATGCTAATATAAGTTGTGCTAATATTTTAGAAAAATTGAAGAACGGAGACAATTTTTTCATTGCTCTTATATGAGACTTTTTTAATGCCACCTTAACGGCAGCTACGTGGCAAGCAGCAGCGGGAAAGATAAGAAAGGAACCTGACTCTGTACGCAATTTATTATCAACGGTCACGGCCAAAGTACAAACGTTTCATTGTCATCACGAAGCTATTAATTTTCATTCATGCAAATTTCATACTAACAAGAGTACATCCCAATCTTAGAAAGCCATCTAGCCACTGCAAGGCTGCTCGAACAAAGCTGATATAATGCATTGGAATACTGCGAAAATTCTCATGCAAAGTGAAGTCCAAGCAAATACAGCACAATCGACACAACAGCACACGGCTTGCATTTATCATACGATACAATACCATAATACCGGATAAATACTTCATTACACAATGCACTAATGCTGGACAAATACTTGAAATCCCGCGCCGTGATGCAACCAAATCCGCACTAAGTGCAAACGCCGCAGCTTGCCGCGGGTTAATCCTCCCTAAGAGCTAACTAAATTGTGTGGCACCCTTTGCATTGCAGTAAGAATATCCCCTCTGTATTGCATCCTTCACTTCATGCAAAATTCTGCTCGATGAACGCTACATCTCTGGTCGTAAACACAACACTTCAGGCGTGCCCTCTCTTTGCCTGATTATCTCACCTTACGTTGTTAAGAAAGTTGAGATTTTTAGGGAAGGTGCTCACTCAGGAAGCTTATACCACTCTAGCAAATGGCCAAACTTACAAGCTTTGCTCAAGTGCTCTATATTACACCAGTCTCACTCGCTCCATTTAACAAATACGCGCAAAGTCTTAGCCTTCCATGAGCAACGCAGCAGGCTGTGGGATCTGGGCTCAATTTCCAGGGAGTCTAACTTGGTATTCCCGCGTATCAGCACACAAAGCAGTCTATTTTTTCACGAAAAATAGCAGTAGGTGTTTTTTTCATAACTCATCACTGGTTTTGATACTTGTTTTTAAAATATGATCATTAAGAATGTCTACCCGCAGCAGGGAGTAACAAAAATAGAAAAGAACGTACGACAGCATCTCATCGTATTTGGGCCCTCGCCAAGCTGGGTAGAAAAACTCAGCAGGAAGACAATGGCACTGCCCGCTTTATTGCCCGACAAGCTGCATGAATGCCTAAAATGAGCTCCGCAAACCATTGTTTTCTCGAATGGCGCCATAGCCTACTTTCGACCTAAATTAACTCTCAGTACTTCCTAACCTCATTTGAACGAACAATCACATCTATGCATACCGTCGGTAGGTTAGTGGCAAGTCTTTATCATGCTTCCTACTGCAAAGTTCTATTTCATTTAGTGATGAGGACGTTTTTATCCGTAGGAGCCTAGAAGCAGGACATAGGGTAGATCTAACTCAAGTTGCTCTCTTGCTATCTGCTTGGTCAGCGCATCGTTAATTGCTGAAGATTTTGCCCCGTGAGTTGAATCACATACCGATAATTCTAAAAGTCTGTGTCTGTTTGCATTACTTATTCCGTAACAGTATTAGATAAAACTTTCAGTTTGATGAATGCGTCATGCGGGCGTAACGTTTTCGATTTCGTTCATTTGCAGCACCCTGAACTCGTAATCTATGATACGGGAGCTGAGTGTATGTATAACTACATATACAACAGGGCGTGGTGTCGACTCGTACTTATTGAGTGACACGCCTAAAAATACTTTTACTCAAATAGACTTTGTAGACTTTCGATTTCGAGAAATAAGTACGAACCTCATTAATAAAGTCTGTGGAATAAAACATGATTAACAATTCCTAGAAATTTCATGAAGACCCGTTAATAATTTTTTGAGTAATGTTACTGACGAATATTTTGACAATCAGACAAACAAATAAACACACGGAAAACAGATCAACACATAAATTTGGTCATTTGCTCCTAGTAACAACCATAACAGCTCCTAAAAATTTCATGGAGATGTCTCCATAACTTTTTGTGTTATGCCACCGAGAAAAACGGCAGAGAGACAAACAAACACACGGTTAAACAGATCTTCACCAAAAGTTCATCATTAAATTTTATTCCTCCTAACATACCTATAGCCCAATGCAGACGAAAAGCAAAAATTGGTGAGAGTGGCATTTCGCCAACACGTGCTCTACCAAACTAAGCGAAAAAGTTGCCAGAAGAGCGATTCGGCGGGTTGGGTCTAGGAAATCTTTTTCATCGGCTTCGAGCAATTCAAAGCAACTTGCAGTCCAGTTTTTCCTTCTTATCTATTCACGACTACGATATGTGACGACTGTGTTGTTCTTAAAATACTTTAAATATGGTAGTTACGCGATTCCATCTGCAACATCAAAAGTATGAAAGGAATTTGTATCTAGGTTACATTCTTTACAACGATAGTAGCCAGTAGAAACGTACTTGTCAAAAATTTACTGATCAGCTTCAAGAACCTAAAAAGCACTCAGTCACTGAGTACTGTGAATAGGGGGAAACGCTAAGGATAACTATGAGTAATAAAATTTGTGAAGTCAGTATTTCTATTCCTATTTCATGTCTCTTTTAATAATATAACCCTAAGGCATTGCAACGGTAAGGACGTTTCTCCCGCTACGTGTGCATTGAAATGTCGTGCCAAGTTTGTCGATCCAACAATTTTATCCCGTCGAAATCTGCGAAGATTTCTCTCATCTGCACACAGCTTAACAATCTCTGTAAATTTTGCAAAGTTCCATTCTTAACTTATTAGCAGACAGACTCGACAAAAACATAATCTTTTTGGTGGAGGTAAACATATGTATACAAACACTCGCACACGTAGGCACCAAAGGAGATAAGAAGCCGATGAAAAAAAACTATCGACCCCAATACTCCCAAGACGCTGCACAAAGCGCAACTCAGACCAAACAAAAAAAAATCAACACTTGAATATCTACAAGGCCGAATGCAGATCTCGGCGACGAATTCTATACCTACACTAAGCAAAAGACTAAGAGATCAATTAAGAGAAGAAAACCAGGGCTTAATTGTAGTTACTGTTGCTGAATATAGGCATTTTGAAAATTACTACATCAGCACCTCTTCAACAGCACACGACCCTTGGTCTCTGTTTGTCTCCATGAAGCTAATGCTTCCAAAAAAGTACCTCTTACCGGATTCTATTGCCCTACAATTCCCCCACATTTCAGCACTACAAGTTTCAAGGCCAGACATTGTCCCTGCAGAGCTGCTACTGCAGATATATTTGGCCAGGTAGCGCTAATCCCTCAGATTTGCTCATGATCACGATAGCTTGACGTCCTCGTGACCGGAGTTCTTCCTGTAGGGATTGCCTTGGCTCACGTCTCGCAATATTGCATTAAGATGTCCCAAGTGTGTGGGGGCGACTGTTGTCAATGTTACAGAGCGACGCTCTCAAAAGCAAGACATCCTTGATTTTCTGTATTGCATTAAGATATCATCCCTAGTTATCACTCGCGAGCGAAGCGACTAGCCGTGATAATGTTTTTGTTGAAGATTTAAGTATATATATATATATATTTGTATATTTGTCTGTCCACTCAAAAAAATGAGAAGGAGTTGAGCAATGTTCATGATTTTTTGCAGGGAGTCAAGTGAGTTGACCTAGATGTGAAAAATGCCACAAAACTCTAGAGTAAGCTGGCCATCAAAAATGACGGCGTTGAAATTTTCCCCCTCCCTAGAGGTGATGGTCTTACGCCACGAGGCGTGTCGTATTAATTGTTGCTGCAGTTGATGATTTTCTGGAAGATCTAATGAAGAGTTAGTTTGTTCCGAAATATCGCTTCTTGAATTTACGTAAAAAGGCTTCATTGACGACTCATTATTGGTTGTTCATATTTTGTATTTTGGGAGCACAGTGAAAGTTGTAGACACACAAGATGACTCAGTTACAATTCTTACAGGATGATAAATGGTCATGGCAAATGAGGCCATGACAGCGCTAATGCACTCTACTAAGTGTATAAAAATAGAGGCTAGCGGAACAGGCTAGAGGGCGACTGCCTGTCGGCCCTCCAACCTCAAAAACTGACTAATTCCGTTCCAACGGGTTAAACCCTCGACAGTCGGGTTCAACCCCCTCAACCGACATCGTCCAATGCAAACATTTCTATCGTAAAAACATCCCCTCCTACGTATGCTTATTCGTCACTGCTCTGATGACGTCACCGCGAATTTCCNAAATGACCTATCACTACGTACATGTGCATCACGATGTTAGCTTCCAATGTTTTCCTAAAATATACCGATACAGATTGCAGATTCCTGACCACCACTAAAAACATAATTCTTATTAGGAGGGTCGTAATTATCAGGATTCGCAGCAGAAATTCTTATGATTACGACAGGCGTTCTAGCGATAGTTGTCTTTATAATAGAGAAACTTCTCCAAGTTCTACAGTAGACAGCCTTCATTTCTATTACTGAAACAACCCCAAAGAACTTGATTTTCAATACTGCAACACCTCACGGTCTTTGATGATAAATATTTTGATCACCCTAAGGGCTTTATTCTCGACATTGAACCGCCTAAGGGCCTTGTTTCTTCATTTGAAGTAATTCAAACACACCAAAGGACTTGAGCTTCAATATTGATGAATACCCAAGATTAGGAATATCTTAATTCTCTCGGTTGAAACGTTCTCCGAGTTTCTCATGCGCTCGATATTCAGTACTGAGTCACACCCAGGATTCCTAGATAATTCTCGACGGCAACTGTAGAAAGCGTTTGCAACCTTGGAGAACGTCTAAAAAAAAGAACCAATTTTCAAGTCAACACTGTATATTTGTAAACAGCCAGAAAATAATAATTGCATGGTTCNTTCAGTACTGAGTCGCACCCAGGATTCCTAGATAATTCTCGACGGCAACTGTAGAAAGCGTTTGCAACCTTGGAGAACGTCTAAAAAAAAGAACCAATTTTCAAGTCAACACTGTATATTTGTAAACAGCCAGAAAATAATAATAGCATGGTTCATAGACTACACTGTATGTCGTTGACTATCCACTCATAATCTCAAATGGGCCCGACATAAAAAATTGATAAAACTGCGATAAAATCTTTCCTAATCAACATAGCTATCTTAACAAAAAAGTAAATTGTCTTAGGGCGTGTTCGATTGGGCAGCGAACTTAAGCCTGTGAGACTTGACTTGACCAATTCTTGAGACAGAGACCCTGACTTCGACTTGGTTGTTCAAGTTTGAGGTGCTTACTCTCATTCACTTACCTGTACGACTTTCGTGAACTTAGTCTTACTCCGTAAAATGGAAATTTCAGCCTGCTCAACATAATCACGCTGCTTCTAGAACCTGCAACATGATTTAAAATGACGAAGCTATAGTTCCTCTCTGCATTTCCGTACAAGTCAAGTGGGCTTGAGTAAGATCAACGTTGACGACCCACTCCAATATACCCTCGGTGATACAAGAAATAGTATTATTACCAACGAATATAAATTCGTAGCTAGACGTCAATGGTTTGTGGCGATCATATAATTTTTTTAGGACTCCAAAATGGTAGAAAATTGGCCACTACTGATGTATGCGTCGTTCTCTGCAATAGATACATGTCTTGCAAACTCCAAGCACAGTTTTTTTTTTTTTTTTTTTTTTTTTTGAGGTCGCTGTGTAGACTGAAGTAGGTTTTGCCACCAATTTGCAATTACGTCCATATGGAAGGAGGGGAACATTAAGTATCGTGGACTGTAGTCTATGCATTGTTTATTTATATAACTAATAAAAACTCAATAAATTGCAAGCAATAACATAAAAAAATGATGCTATAGAGAAAAAGAAAAGGAAGGTAATTTACTTTGTGAAATCAAGAGTGTACATGTTAATGGCATTCTAACTTTGCTGGTTACCACGTAATAAATCTTAGCTCAAATCTGTAGTAGCCATCCTGAAACTCAATCTCTTTCCCACACAGTTTAAATATCCCATTTTCTCGGTAATTGGCACTTACTGTACATCAAAAGCAGTGTAGCTCCCTATAGCATTCTCTTCAAACAATTGAGTCTAAAGAGCTTGCTTTTACACCACCTCTTGATTGAACACAATAGACAAACTGTTAGCAGTCATCAAACTCCTCAAGTGAGAAGCTCCCAGAAGAACTGCAATGGGAAACCTTTGATCTCGAGATCAAAAGATATTCTCGGCAAGCTGTGAAAACACGTTAAAAGTCTGCCCCCTTTATATATAAACATATTTTTCTTGGAAGTGAAAGGGAAGCTTTATTGAGCTGCGTGACGCAAAAACATTCATTTAACATGTTTATTTTTTGTGTGTTTACGTTCTGTCGTGTTCTTTTTGTAGCCAGAGCGAGACCGGTTTTTGTCTTTTATGTGTTAGACATCAGGTTTTAGTATGCTCTAAAGACTTCAGCTTTACCGCTTAGTTTTTCAGGGGGCTAGTGTTACTTTCCTTTCAACAGCTTACGGCACTGAAGTTGGCAGTAAAATTTCTTGCTAGTTAGTCTTTCAACTTCTCAATTACTGCTGCTGAAATGCTTAGAATTATTATTACTTTTCCTATACACGATCAATACTGCACACTGTATGTCAGCTAACATTCATACACATACTCTTTACGCAACTGACCATTATATAATAAGACCCCCATTATGTGGTACAAGCATCATACAACACGATCTTTATGGTACACAACCATCGTAAAATGCAATCAACACACCATTTCAAAAACTCAGCATCACAGAACACAACCACCATACGACCTAGCCATATCCATGCAAAACATACCCACAATAACCGCGCCTCGCCTCTCCACAAACATCTTCAATTTCCATTTCAAATCAAACGGGCTGAGAGGCACACGCTATTTCGGAACAGAACAAAAGAGACCACCAGAAACAAAGGACCGCCAATACTTCCTATTAGGACATCAGTCAAAGAACAGACGTTTCTGCCTCCTCACAAAGACATCGCACGCGCTCGTAGAACTTTAGTACTGGCCTTGGAAGTTCCCTATACGGAAAAAGTCGACTCTTATGAAGCAAAAAGTATTGAAAGAGATTCTCATAATGCACACCAAGAAATGTATCAGATGCCTAGTGTACGTTAATTTGCACTAGATAGCTGTTCATTTAAACGTTGATACTAAATACCCTTGTAACATCAGAGAATGTGCTAGAGCAACTGTAAATGTTTTAAATTGCGCTGAGCATCTACAAATACTTATTATTTACTCCTAATAACTGTAATGACTTTCTCTGAACTGAATGACTGCATTGCTTTATCGGAGCGAACTGTAGCGATATATATCATATTTTATCAGGTCGCTGCAGCGGTTTTTGCCGATTTAAACGGTTATATTGAAAATGAAAACTGCGAGGTTTTGAAAAGTTTCATTCATAACAATAACGTCCTTTCCTCTCTAGAAATTAATTCCATCTGTACGTCAACGAGATTGTTAATGCCTCGCTTGTAAAATTCTATCTAACTCATTTTCAATCTCTTTTCGTGATGTCAACCTAAGGCCATCTAAATGGATTTGCAATCCTCGAATTAAGTGATCATCCTATGGGGCGAGGTCAGGAGAATACTGTATGGTGGATGGGGCAAAACTTCCCAAATGAAAACTTTTTTTTATTTGTGGACAGATTTGAATGAAACTTGGCATAGATATGCAAAATCGAAAAAGAAATTATTTTTACTCATGTACTCTTACCCATTTTCTCAATAGAAAATGAGTTATTCAAAGAAAACGGTACTGTAGTAGGAGTAAGGTTTTCCCAGCCCCCCTCGTTTCTATTGCAATAATGAAAAAAGTAATGGAGGATAAACAATTTCTTTTTCGATTTTACACAACTATACCAAGTTTCATTCGAATCGTTCCACAAATGAAAAACTTTTCATTTTCGCCCGAGCTCTCCCCTTAAGTATTTAAGGTCATTTCTCGAAACGAAGGAGTTTGGTGGTTTTTGTCACTCGTGAAAACCGTTTTATTTTGTGTTTTTCTATTTATAGTTAAAACATGTGCATCGAATTACGCAACACTCTGCATATACATGATATTTGCGTTTGAAAATAGTGAATAATCTTCTGTGGACCTGCGGAATGGTTCACTTATCACTTATGACCTGTATCAGATGGGATTCAAATTTGCTACAGAGTGTTTGAATATAGCTTATTTAATTCTTACTTTGATGCGGTTACCTCTTTATACTAAATTTCCGTGAACTTTTTCCAATATATAGTTAGATCTTTATGTGTGTTTTTCTGATCCAACCTGCAGTATGAGACCCAATCGTTAATTCTTTTAGTTAGGTAGACTGGGGAGCAGCTCGCCCCTTGGGGACATGTTTACTTAAACGCACTGACATAATTTCATTGTCACATTCTGTCATGTGCTATTTTCATGCTACATCTCTATTCATTATCGTCTGCTAATATGTGAACAAAATTTTTGAGAAGAGAATAATCAACTGGACGGTTCACAAGAATCAACCGGAGCATTCCCAAATATCATCATTTACAGTAGAAATATCATTCATTTGTTTATTAGTTTATTATTATCAGTATTAATTAATTACATAAATGACCAAGTCTATATATTTTATCCCAAACAAACCCCGTAACACTATGTTTCTTAAGAAGCGCCACGAAACAAGTAAATACACGAAGCGTTAATTATATTAGTAAAGAAGTCATGTAAAATTTCAATTTACGGATAAATCCTAAGCAATGGTAGAAAAAAAACGCAGTCTTAACCATCTTATAGCATGCTGAGCAATACCATAACGGACCAGAAAATTTTATCTTAGGACAGTTGGTATATTTTATTGGTCCTAATCAATAGAAGCGTAACTGACGATATAGTAATTTTAACTTAATCTAGTCATTTCAGTTTCAATGCACTTTCAGTTACATGTACACTATCCTTAGATATATATAGAGGAGTGTATCTTGCCAGAGTCTCCATTCATATTTGCCCGGGCATTCTTATGAAAGGCTGCCCAACGACGCGCCACAGAATCTGGAGCGAACCTCCCTAGTCGGCCCAGAAACCATTGGGCAAACGGTAAACAATGAGAGGAATCTCCAAAGAGTTGGTGTTCAATCACCGCTTTGTAATGGTAAAATTGCAAGCCTTCGGGAACGGTTTCTTCAAAGATCTTCCTCAGAATCCAGTTTTTTTTTTTGTGGGAGCTGTACAGATTTTTCTATGGTTTTTGTTTTTTAATCTTGTTAAAGCTATACAATAGCAAAAACTCAGTGATATGTTCAAGCGCAAGAATTCCCTTTGTTCGTTCAATTTTTAGTAAGTCGCTTCTGTTTGGATTTTTTGATGTTCATAGATTCTGATTCATTCTCAGTGAGCACCAGAGTCAGCTGAAAGGCTGACACAAGTAAATGTAGCTAAATGTATGCTGTGTTTAGGATTCTATTGCTAAACATTTCACTATGCATTTATGAAGAATAGACTAAGATCGCTCATTGCACAAGCAGTATATAATTTATGAATTAATCAGCATCGTCTGCGCAATCAATGTTTTTATTTATTTCTTTGTCGTTGGAATATGACATTTAGCACTGAACATTAATCCTTGTCGCAATACAAGAACTCCTTTTATCAGAGTTATAATTTGTGGCTCCTCATAGTAAAAAAAAATGCGTAGGTTAACAGTATACTTCGTACTTCTACGAACAGTTCGATGTAATCATTTTTGTCAGCTTTTGTAAAATTACCATAGAAAAATCCAACAATTCGGACGTATATCAACAGCTCTCGACACTGTGCACACGACTGGATAACCACTTCGATCATAGGCGTCATGGGCTCTTCAGATGGCCCAGTTCCATCTAGTTCGAGTGGCCCTCGGAAAACACTCATCTGTTTATTCAAGCCATAGATCCAGCTGTGGGCCCAGCGTGCGTTGCAGGAGCTTCGTGTGCGTGAATGCTTCGTTCGGTCCAAAAAATCCCCTTCGCTCAATTCTGGCTACTTGGGAACATGTTAAGGAGAGATCAAATGTGTTGGAGAATCATCTCCACAAACAGAAGTCGGAAGTTATTGAGATGGACTTGGACCTGTATCAACTTTGGAATAGCACTTATTCCGTTCTCTTTCTTGACGCACGTAACAATGACCAAAATGTCATATTCAAAATTCACTAACGATAACAGAAGTCTGAAGCTGTTGACAAGAACTTGAACATTGCTCAACTTCAATTGAAAGAGTACATTCGCAATCCATGCCTTTAATTTTGGCGTTGGTTAGTTACTTACAGAAGCAACGTGTTGAAATATGTAGTACCACTGCAATCATAAACTAGAGAAACACTCTGAGAGCGCATACCTCCGCCAAGCAAGGCAATGTTGACGAAAATTTTAAATTAGTCCTGAAAGTTTCAGGATTTCATTTTTATCAGCACCAAGTTTTGATCATTTCTGCCTCTTGGTATTAGTAACAGTTCCTCTAATTTTCTAGAAGATCCGTCCGTAACTTTTTAAATTACACTCTGACAAATACTATGGCAAACATATTGTTCAAATACACAAACTGAAGAACTGATCATCCCCAAAATTTGGTCAATATTTGTTTAATATTTCTATCAATTCCTAAAAATTTCAGGAAGATTCGTTCATAACTTTTCGAGTTATGTTTTGACAAACATAAGTAAACATTGAGACAAATAGACAAACGGGCTGACAGATCATCACAAAAATTTGGTCAGTTGCTTTTTTGTAACATTTCCAACAATTCCTGCAAATTTCATGAAGATCCACTCAAATCTGCTTGAGTTATGTAACAAAGAAAAAACTGGTAGACAAACAAAATGTTGGACGGTTCTTGACCAAGAGTTAATCGCCATCTACCCCTCCTAACACACCAAACATTCACTGTAATTTTTTTTAAATGTCATAAAGATCAATCTATAAGTTTTTGAGTTATCTTCACAGACAGACTAGCTCTGACGAAAACAATAGCTTGCCGAAGGAAAAAAAATTAAATTCTAGCACCAACGCGCGTGTTATCTTCAGGAAAGTGTTTTGTACATACATAAATGTTACTACTGTATTATTTCTGACACAAGTTAACCAAAAAACGTACACTGAAAATTTTTGCTGCACACCGTATCAAGCTTAGCGCTTCGATTAGAAAATTTGACAGCTATTGGTTCCAGGAAGATACTAAGATACGAACTAGCAATCATATGTGTACAACTTCCAGGTAATATCGATGACAATATACAAAAAAAAAAATTAAACGATCGTTTGTCTCAGCAGCCATCCCCACCGATATTTCTTCCGTTCAAGTACCCAAGTCGGCTAAAATAAACTTCATTCGATCGAGACGACTCAATGTTCGCTCTGGGAGAGATGGAAGCAACGTCAACATTCCCTAGATTGAGTACCGCAAACACTCGCCCGCAGGGAAAACACTCGGTCCGATCTACCAAAACAGCTTCTTTTCAGAATGACCCTGAAATTCAGTAGCTAGAACCCGTGTGTTGGAAAAGTGTAGGAATATTTCAGATAAAATAGATACTGGACATAGCCACTACTTCATTTGGTTGATCAGTTAAAATCCTGGAATGCAAATAATAAAACAGTCCAGGCCATTATTATTAAATCTTCACGCACGGGCCACCACGGACAGGGGCCCAAATGAAGCACATTGCAACACCAGGAAGCCCGAAACGCTGCTGAAGGAAACTCGACAAAAAGCCATGAACAGCTGTCTTAAACGCCTGCAGGCTAACACGACCGAAAGCCGATGCCGGCAAAGAATTCCAAACATCAACAGACCAGGGCACGAAGCACCGAGCGAACTGATTAGTTCGACATCTAACCTCCTCCAACGTGAAAGTGTGCGCACCGACCGCAGAACGTGTTTCTCTCCTAAACACCTTCAGTGCAGGGACAGACGAATACAACCAATGCCTCTCATTGTTGTACACCTTATAAAACATAGAGAGTTTGGCAATTCTTCTCCTATGGGACAGGTTCACCAAATCATTAGCCGCGCTCAGCCTACTGGCTGAACTAACAGGTCGGTCCAACAGACGCAAGTGACTGTCAGCAGCTGAAGCCCAAACCGGTGAGTAATACACCAACACAGGTAGCAAAAAAGCAGAAAAGCATCTGCGGACAACCCCACTGTCACCAAACACAGAATTTACCTTACGCAAAAGCCCAATCTTACTGGAAGCACATGACACCAGTCGCGTAATATGCGGCTCAAAGGTCAGCTTTTCATCAAAAACAACACCAAGAATCTTCAAGGAGCCAGACTCTTGGAGTAAGGTGTCGGCTATCTCCAGATGTAGATGCTGCGGCACAAGAGTTCGAGATCGACTGACAATCATCGACTTGGTCTTACTGGCATCCAGCTTCATACTCCAAGCCGAACACCGGACACTAATGCGGGACAAATCCCTATTCAGAGACTGGGCGACAGCATTACGCATGCGTGGTGTAGGTATCACTGCTATCAAAGTGGAATCATCGGCATAGTTGATCATTGTGTTTTCCAGCGAAGAGAACACATCACTCGTATACAGAACAAGCAACAGCGGACCAAGTACGCTACCCTGAGGGACACCAGACTCCACCGCGACAGGGGCGCTTAAAGCGCCGTTAACACAACATCCCTGCCCTCCTTCGAAATGGGTCGATGACTGAGCCCCCCCCCACCCCTTTTTTTTTTGTCGAAGCCTTCCGTTCCGCTGTGGAGTTTCGTCTTCCGCCGCAACGTGCGCCACATTTTTCCGTTGCTTCTCTGGTCGTGGCGTAGGTTGGTTTTCCGGAGTGCATGAATTCAGCTATATGAATAGAGTGCTCTAGGGGGTACGCTAGTGTACGGTTCGAGAGGTCCTTGTTGTCGGGTCCGACGAGTGCAGGTAATATCGAGAGTACTTCTGTTTATACACGTCAGATCCGGAACCTCACCCAGTTACACGGCGCTCAGATGAGGCCTACATCTGGCGCCAAATCTCGACTCGACAAATGCGAGGAGGTCGTCCTAGGACGTAATTACGGTTGCAACTCCTGCTTTTCTTCATCTCCGTTCGTTCCGGTGATCCGTTCTTCACTTTCATCCCAGACGGCTTGACGGGATCGAGCCATCCTTGGCTTTGGTGCGGTTTCCGGGCTTCGTTGTCGACCTTGTCCGTTACGAGGCAGGCTCTGCATCGTGTGGTGAAGTGTCATAGATGTTATGTTTTTCCTTGATGGGGAAACTGATTTTTACTTTTCCACCTTTTTTAAGTAAACGTCTTTGAAAACTCACAGATATGTCTTATATTACCAAAATTATATTTCACTCACAATTTGCCGTAAAGTGGTAGCGTGTCCAACGTTCCTTTTATGGGAATTTTAGCTCATACGAACGGAATCTCCCGAAATCAGAAATAATAAATATTAAGTGAGCCAATTATCATTTGGTTTATTAATAACCTGTCTTTTCTATAGCTACTCAATTTTTCTATGGCTCGAGCGGAGGCACAATTAACAGGGGTAGCACAGAAGAGGATAAATGATGACACGATATAAAATAACCTGTCTATATTCACTCAGTGCTAACGGTCCTGATACAATGCGACTTTTGCTAAGACAACTGTTGCACAATGGGATCATTACCTACGGTTAGTTACAAAAGACAGCACAGTACACTCCTACCGCCTTCTGCACATCGTCCCGGAATTGTGTATCAACCCCACTCTCATGACTAATTCCCATTCGAATACTTAACTCAGGATTGAAGTTGCTACAGTCGTGATTTCGTGTTGGCTATCTCACGCCTCACACACGGCACTCGGTTGGCGGTCTTCTTCTATCGTATTGTCTCTCTGTTTGCCTTGATAGGCTGCCCTAGGTTTTATACCCAGCAGGTCGGCCGGAAGTAAACAGCCAGCCGATCTGCACTGGCAGACAGTTTTGACCCTCGCTGCCTTCGAAATATGTTTGCTTAATCGACTATTTTCCCCTCTAATGAACTAACCGTGACGCCTACATAGTTGATTTGGGTACCAAAGTACAGATCTTGTGATATTGCAGCTATTTAATGATCTTTCACGCTTCTACAGTTCCTAGTTTTTATGCTATTTGTAATAAATCGAGAGTGGAGCGCGAGGCTATCTCGTTTCCCCCATTAGAAACTCTAATTACTCTACACTAGCAGTTCCATGGGGACTAAACACTTCTACCAGGCCTATGTATATATCTTAACTATAAGTACACAGACATAAATAGTTGCGGCATGCCCTGGTTTGGCCGCAATCGTCCAAAAAGTGTACCTGAACAAACACAAATGGGAAATCCTGAGGATAAGCGTCCCTTGAACGCGATCCTATTAGTGGGATAGAGTGGGCGCTTGCTGACTTCACAGACGCGTCCCTCGGCTCGTTGCGTACCTTCCGACCGGCGTCCGTCGCCGGTTGCCACCTTGCGAAGATAACTGCGTAGTAGCTGGGTGCTCGTTTTTGGTGTTAATTTAGGTATGTTGTGTCATAACGACACGACACAAGAGCTCCGCCCTAGCCAAGGGATCAGCAATAATGATACCCCCACAAGGCCTATCAAGGGGCGGCAACGAAGGTTCAGCCCCCAAAACTGAACCCTTTATCTCACTCCACCAAAGATGTGGATGGTCAATGCTCAACAACAACTCCCTGGAACGCTGCCTCTGACGATGCTGTGCCCTCTCATAAACACGCTTAGCCTCGGCACTACAATCAACATAGGTCAGCCACAGCATGCGGTCACGCGAACGCCGCCATGCCCGATAAGCCACTTGTTTAGCTTCGAAAGCTATAACCGACACTGGTCGTCAAACCATGGTTTGTCCCTAGACCTCACAAAAATAGTCCTTTTCGGAACAAACCGTTCCAAAACAGACAACTCATTAAGCACAGAGATAGGATCGTCACTGCAGATAATCTGGCGGCAAGGTAACGCCCTTACTGCTCCAGTAATAGCCTCCCAGTTAGCCCTGCTCTTAACAAACACCACTCTCCTGGTGCCTACCACAGGAACCATCTGAATCAGGTTCAGGGACAAAACAAGGTACGAGTGGTCAGTAGTACCAATAGGGGGCCAACTGACACATAGATTTAAGAAATAATGGCCATCAGGTCAGTCTGCTGCTCTGTAACAACTTCAAATTCTAATCATGTTTTTCTACCAATAGGAAGGTTTCCATCAACTAAAACTATTACAGTACGAGAATAGTAAACTACCCGTAATTAACTTTATTATTATCATTATTATTATTATTAAAATTTCACGCCCGGGCCGCCACGGACAGGTAGTACAACCCAAATGAAGCATTTTGCAGCACCGGGAAGCCCGAAACGGTGCTAAGGAAAATCCAACAAAAAGCCATTAATTGCTGACTTAAACGCCTGCGGGCCAACATGACCGAAAGCCGATGCCGGCAGTGAATTCAAAACCCCCAACAGACCAGGGCACAAAGCACCGACTCAACAGAGGAGTCCTGCATCTAACAGTCTCTAAAGTGAAAGAGTGCGCGTCAACCTTGAGGGCTGGGACAGATAAATACAACCAGTGTCTATCAGTGTTGTAAACCTTATATAACATACAGAGTCCAGCAACCTGTCTCCTATGGGAAAGATTCACCAGATCATTTTCGGTGCACAGCCTGCTGGCTGAACTAACAAGTCGGACCAAGAGACGCAAATAACTGTCAGCAGCTGAAGCTCAGACCGGTGAGCAATACTCCAACACAGGAAGCAAGAATGCATAAAACATAAAAGCATATGCGGATAACTTCCCTGTCACCAAACACAGAATTCACCTTACTCAGGAGCCCAATCTTACTGGAAGCACGTGACACCAGTCGCTCAAAGGTAAACTTCTTATCAAAGACAACACCGAGACTCTCCAAGGAGCTAGACTTCTGAAGCAAAGTGTCATCTATCTTCAGATGTGGAAGCTGCGGTAAAGGTGTTCGAGACCGATTGACAATCATAGACTTGGCCTTACTGGCATTCAGCTTCATACTCCAGGCTGAGCACCATGCACCAATGTGCGCCAGATCCCAATTCAGTGACTCGGCGACATCATTACGCATGCTGGGAGCAGGTATCACTGCCATCAAGTGGAATCGTCGGCGTAGTTGATCATCGTGTTCTCTAGTGTGGAGAGCATGTCACTAGTATACAGAACTAACAGCAGCGGACCAAGTACGCTACCCTGAGGGACGCCAGACTCCACTGCGACGGAGGCACTGAAAACGCCGTCAACACACACACACTGCGTTCGCTCAGAAACAAATTCACGAATGATTGAAAGAACCCTACCATCCACACCAAACGACTCCAACTTATACAATAGACCCCTGTGGTTGACCCGGTCAAACTCCGCGCCAAGGTCCAACTGTGCCAGGCGTGCCTCAGACCCACAATCCAGAGCAGACTGCAAATGGTGTGACACCAATAACAGTGCGTCACAACAGCCCGAACCAGTTCTGTATGCAAACTGACCAGCAGGCAACAAACCCGTAGCCTCACCAAAACGTCCAAGCTTAGAAGCGACCTTCGACAAAATTAATTCAGTACTTGATCATAAAAAGATTATAGGTCAAGTTATAGTTTCCGCCTTATTGCTACAACGGGAGCTACTATACAGAATTCTAAAGTACAGGACGAATTTATTTTATTTGTATACAAGTGACACTGATTGTTAAAAATTGTAACTATTGATCAAATACCTAGAGACCACGCGTGGTTTTTTAGTATAACTCTTTATAATTACAACGCAAGCTGCCTTACAGTTCATTTTAATGCCAATCACACCAGGTAGTCACTCGCATGTATTTTTTTTTTATCACATAAAACACTTTTCCTACCAGGGTAAACCGCAATATGATTAATGAACAGATATTCACTCGCATGTATATACATACGAGATATATATTAAAAACTAAAAGAATTAACGTAAGTAGCATAAGTAACATATACAACTTACATTCTATGCATCATTATATATGGCTGTACAGGGGAATTCCCGAAAAAAAGTAGTTAATACATGGTTATTTTAATTCAAGAACTAAAAGATGTAACACAGAGTACCTTACTGCATAACCTAAATTCTGAACACTGTTGCATATATGGCGTCGCAGTACAGGGGAATTCCTATAATTGGAGACAGGCGAATCTATCGTCTTGGTTTCTGGATAACTCTCAGTTTTGAGATGGCCTGAGGTATAGCATGTTCGTTTCCTCGACGATGATAAAACAATTCCTTTGGCGACCAGTACAGGGATTTGTAAAATCAGACAGTTGAATGCACTACCAAGAGGGTTTGAGGATACTTTTTGTTTATTATTATTATTTACTGGTCATTTATTTTGGTGCCTGCCATCACTACAAATTATTGCAGATGGCACTAAGTGGTCTCCCTTTCAGTAGGTTTCTCAGGGTCAGGGGTCTCGCTTTTCTCAGTTTTCTCTGTTTCCGAAGTCTCTGTTTCAGGAGTTCCGCTGCACAGTACCACAGAGGTGAGAGTCTACTGTAAATAAAGCTGATTTTATTGAAGGAAAACTGTTTTCAGGGCTGTTACAAAAGCTCTGCTGAACCTTTTATCTGATCTGATCTATTGACTCTCGTTGATTGCATGAGAAAACCTGCCTATAGCTCGCATATGTACACGGCGTCACTCGGATTATAGAGCAAATGAGAAACCCTTTAACTGACTGCAGATTCATGGAGCACCATTCTTACCACTAAAATACTACCTCCAGATTCATGGAGCACAATTACAATCGTTAAAATACAGGCGGCAAATTCAAGAACATATAAGAACGAAGTCGATGAGCTTAATGAAATATTCATTCGCATCTTTGCTTATGGATAAAACGATAAAATATATTGCCAGTAGGAGCGAAGGAATATATATATATGAAATTAAAATCCAGTTATAGACCTCGCAGATCAACAGAAACAACTTATCGTTTAAACTATAGGCTGCTGTCTAATTCCATAACACATAGTAAACAGGCAGCAGGAGGCCATGCGTGCTTGACTGGTGTACTAAAGGAACCGGGATCGAGTGACGAGCCAGCTAGCTGAGTGGTCTTTGGAGCACCCGGCATGCTAAGCTAATTTGTCTGGTATACACAGCTGCGTGGGTCACTAACCTTCCCAGGAATGGGAGGGTAGTGGGCGCGTGTGGTTGAACCTTCTGCTACGACGGCATAGTTCTTAACAAACCGTGGTCAGCTGCAGCTATACTTGCTCCTCTGGGCAGTAGGCCTATATCTGCAGCATGAACCAGTGCGGGTGGGTTTCCCGGTGGAGGGTGCAGTCAATGTTGATTTTACCTTTATTGAGATTGATCAAGTACACGTATTTATCTGCGTATATGTACATACCGCAATGCTTGATCTCATTTATTAATAAAACGCAATAATATTTCAAGAAAAATAGAGACACTGAAGACACTGGTACGTAGGACAGTCTCAAAAATTGGCATGCACCCTAATCTATATGTGAATGAAATATAATAATATTTCTATTTGCTTTATATAGAGATCGTATATCTCTGTAACCGCGCATGCGCGTGCGCCTGACGCTCTTGTTTCTTAACGCTTTCCGCCGGCGAACCTATAGTAGGGAGTCACCAGTCTAGAAACAGTTTTTGAGAGCCTGTCTCTGTGGGGGTGGCAGGGAAGCAGTTTTCTGCGTTGTTCCATTTCAAATTCCAATTTATATAACTGTGACGTTGATA
>LQNS02278170.1:11681303-11698807 GCA_001587735.2 Parhyale hawaiensis | reverse complement strand
AATAGTATATTCATCGATATCTATATTGTTTATTTAAACCTTCCCTGTGGGTGAGACGCCGTGAGTCGCCGACCGGTAAAAAAGGTCTATCTAGAGCTATAAATATTTGCATGTATGGCATAGCCTCCCTGCCACAACATCTCTACTAACAGCATCGCCATGGTTCCATCCTCTTGGTAACGAAGCTTCAGCATGATAGTAAGAAGCAGTAAAATAAATAGTTCTATATCCAGTGAAATTATAATCCGCTCCCGCAAAATTTCACCCGAAATTAGATGCATTTAAACCTTTCATTTGCGGAGACGAGTAAACTTTTCTTTCTTGCTTAATGATTGGTTGTGCGAGTATATTTACCTCCTTGGCGAAGATTACGTTTTCGTCGGGTTTGTCTGTCCGTTTGCCTGTCTGTCTATCACCAAGATAACTCAGAAAGTCATGGACGAATTTTGACGAAAATTACAGGGATTGTTAGGTATGTTAGGAGGAACAGATGATTAACTTTTGGTGATGATATGTCCATCCGTTTGTTTGTTTGTCTGTCTGCCTCATTTTTCTCAATGCCATAACTCAAAAAGCTATGAGCGGATTTTTATGAAATTTGCATGAGTTGTTAGGTATATCACAGAAAGTAAATGACCAAGTTTTTGTGATGATCCGTTAGTTCGTTTCTTTATTTGTCATTGTTTTTAATTTTAGACTTGTTAGCACAATAACTCAAAAAATAATGAATGGATCTTTATGAAATTTATAGATTGTTAGTAATGTTAAAAGACTCCAATAATCAAATTTTGATGCAGATCGGTTGGTTCGTTTGTATGTTTGACTTATGTTTGTCATAACGTTTGTTAGCAGCATAACTCAAAAAGTTATGAACGGATCTTCAAGAAAATTGCACAAGCTGTTATTACTATCGAAAGACACAAATTAAAAGATTTTAGAGTTGATGCAAAGAAAATCATGGTTTCAGAGCCATTTTGAATTTTTTTCTATCGTTGCCTCGCTTGGCGGAGGTATGCGCTCTCAGAGTGCTCTAGTTTGAAAACTGCATTTCACTTACCTGAAAAAATAATAAAAATGCTGAATAAATAGCAACCTAGGAAAAACGTAAAATTCGGATAAAAGTACTACAATAACAACAAAATATTTTAAAATTGGTTGAAAATTAAATGTTTTACTGGATACGATAGCTGAGAAAAGGAATACTGGTTAGAAAAGAACTAACTCTGGGGGAAAAGACCAACAAACCCCAAAGAACGCCTTTTAGCTTTTGTATAGCTGTGACCACGAAGGCTTGCAGCCGTAACATACTCCAAACTGACACGAAATTGAAATACTGCGGTCCCATTCGTGGTAATCCAGCATCGAGCTCATGGAGATCTCTGGTGATATTAGCAAGGCAAATCCCTCCGACCGGCACGGGCGGTCAGCAACCGGAATGCAAATTTTCTAGGTTACAAAGTGCAGCTTTTAGACGACAACCAAAAAACAAGCTGTAAAATGTATGAAAAATGTGTCCATCCCGTATACAATTAGAGATATGCATGATCGGAAGGTCACCATCATTTTGTGTTGCACTCAATTTGAAACATGGGGTGAACTACGTAGTAGAGAATCGTGGTAGGTAGTTTTTATCAGAGTTACCGTTAGTTGTTGTATAGAGATATGCATGTTCCGAGGGTACGTCACCATCATTTTGTGTTGCTGAAGTTAAAAATTGGGGTGAAGAACTCGAAACAAAGAAAAAATGGTAGAAGGCAGAACTCGTCAAAATTGCCATTTATTGTTGCATTTGAAGAGTGGAAGCTGATCGATGTTACGTGCATCTCTCAAGTATACCTTAGGTGCCAGCCATAGAAAGAAACTCATTTGTATATCTAATATGCAGAACACAGAACATTTCAATTAGAGTATACAACACCGTAACCTATTGCAAAAGGTGGACTAGCATCGTCATTGAGCAATTTGATTGTTACGTCAACAACATTGGGTCTTCTTTGAAAATTATAGATTTGATTTTTGGTATTATCTATTCAGCTCGGTGTTATTGTTAAGCCATAATTGCTCTCTATAGCACACCATAAGGCCTGACAATAAGTGCAGTATCCAAGCCTATGTCAATGAGAGAACAGTTGAGCCTTCTAGTTCGATCGTTGCTCTATTCTTAGCAGTCGAAGAAACATATATTCACTTATCCAGAAGGCTATATTAATAGCCCAACAGTATGTGAAATAGAAGATTAGAGACGCTATTAATTTAATCGGTCCAAGGGCTCCAAAGAATACCAAGCAGAAATATTGTAAGCAAAACCCTCTGGTATATGAAGCTGAAAGATGAAAGCAGAACCCTATATTCTTTGTTTTTTATAGTATATTAAGTTGAAAAAACAAACGCAAAACTCTGTATAATGTCAAGGAGAAAAATGAAACTCAGAACACTACAAAACGTCACGCAGAGTTATTGAAACAACCATAAACTATATCACATTTAAAAACAAGATTCAATATAGTACACAGGCAGAAAACCTGTAAACAAACCCTTAGTACGTTTAACAGAAAATTTATAAAAAGTATAAAACCGGATAGTAAGCCAAGTATAAATATGGACAAACGTACAACATACTGTACGTAGAGAACAGATGCGAAAAATAACACCAGTGGACCATGCACCGCATGGCTAAATGCACTCATAACCATAAAAAACGTAGAAGCAATTTCACAGGAGCTCAATAGCACCTATAAAATAAATAGAAAACCCGATAATAGAGAACGTGACAAGAAATGTTTGTTTTTCGACAAACAACTTTTGGCGGAGGCGGCATTATGAGACGACCGAACGGCAACACTCGCAGCGACGTTCGGAATTCCTTATGAAGTTCTCAGCAGAACACCTTTGGAATCAGGAATGGGCTATCGATTCCCAAAACTGCTCCATGTTGACGATCCCCAGGGAGCGTTTCTCCAGCATAGCGATGTGGCGAATGGAGGATAATTTTGAGAGGAGAAAAAGAAAACGGAAAATTTCCTCGAGCTTATGCTCCGCTTCGGAAAACGACGAGACTAACATGGAGCTGGAATGGAGTTTCAGCGCTGCTACATCAGCATTGAATGTCAGACCTGTGCATGACCAATTAGACTTTCAGATGAAGGAAAGTAAGAAAGTGTCGAGTCACAGCTGCTGCTAGCATTAACTCTTACGATTGTGACTGCCTGACTCTTCAGGAAACAATTTTTCTAAATGAATGGACTGAGGTAGAGTTGCGGCACATGTTTGTGAAGAGCATGATGATCTGAGCATCTAAAGGGGAAGAAACTTGACAGCGGTTATTAAAATTCATGGTATTGCGATGTTAGTGGATATGAAGACCGTGCAAACTTGAAACAAAGGATACTGAACACGGGCAGATAACATAAAACGTCACGCGAGAGGAGCATTTGAACATGCTTGCACGCGGTGCAATTATTGGGACATTATTACGAATGCGGTCAGATGGGACATTTTTCACAATCATGGGGATGCCAAGGCTTCAAGAGGAGAAGGCCAACGAAACCAGGTTAATAAGAGTAAGATATGGCTGAAGAATAAGAACAGTAACCTTGTGAGAATTATGATTATTATACAAGCCCGAGCTCCTCCAAACAGGCAAAGAATGAAACCCAAACGACATGAAAATTACACTGCATGGAAAGATAATGACCAGGAACCCAATGCTGTAGCTGAGCTGACACCTTTGTCTAGAGTAGTCAGTGAGTATTCCGTGTACCGCCTCTGTCCGAAGTGAACATAGTAGCTAGTTAGTTATGAAGATTCAATATGAAATTCATTGCTGGCATTTGCGGTAATCTAATTTGGGAACATTTCGATCCAGCTGTCGATGTGCTGTTTATCCTGTTTGTTGCCGCTATTCATTCTTTCATAAAGCAGGGCTTACACGACAGTCCAGGAAAGTTACTGCTCGTAAAATGTAAGCCGTCAGGTTAGTTTGCGCAGCAAGTGTTACGGCTAAAGTTTCGGGCATCTCTTTAAATTTGTAGTGAATTGGACCTCTGCTTTGTGCCTTTATGCTGTTTCAGCGGACACGGCAACGCATTTGCGCGCGAAGCTCAGAAAACTCATTCATTTGGCCGTCGTGTGAACCGGTCTTAACAGACTGCAGTTTTCCTTTTTTATTTTTTCAACCAAATGTTAGCGTACAGCAGAATCCTGGTGATCTATTCAACATTTGTTGTCACTAGTAATCGTAAAATTTCACGTTTACCGTGGGAAAAGTATAAGACTTGTCCCAGCACGAGCTCGCTTCAAGACGGGTTCACACTGTCATTTTTAAGGCTGTCAACGACCGTCACAGGTCAGAATGTTATGGTGCTCTAATTCGTCCCACTTATAATGAAAAATCAAAACTCCACTGGTGACGGATAATTAGAGCTAGATGACGTAACGGCTAATATTATAATAGCAAATCTTTTGGTCAACGTGCAGTGATGACTACGAGGAAGCGTAACGTAACTCCGTAACGAACCAAAAGACTCTAACGTGAAGCCGCCCTTACTGTGTGCCATAAGAATAACTGACTTGGAGGGCTCATGTGGAACAATTAGGCCTATTTAAGCTGCTTCTTCAGTGCTCATTTTTGAGAGCCAAAGGTGAAGTCAGCTTGACCGCACACCCCAACTGAGCAAGCCACACGCACTGATTCGTGCTGTAGATATATGCCAACTGGCCCCAGTGGACCACACGGCTGCAGTCGGTCACTGATCGTCAAGAACTATGCTGCCAACGACAAGTAGTAGTAGTAAAAAATTTTACCAGCGCATCAGGGACACAAAAATGTCTATATCGCCCCGAACTATTCCTGTGGTTTAACACAGGCTCGTGCGTTACTAGGGCGCGAAGTACGTCTCGTTTCAAATTATCAGTGATTTTTTTTCTCGGCTTTTCTGCCGGTAGGCTTCAGATTCGAAGTGGTCAGTGCGCTGCAGACACGAAAGAGGCACAAGTTGTGCATCTCCAACCCCCGGGCACGGCTGAACTCTTTCGCTCAGCTACGCCTCGCAGGGGAAGGAAACGAAATACAAGAGGTAGAAGTCTAGCGGGGAAAAGATCGGCCACCTCGATCAGCGGCCCACCTCCCGAAACAGAAAGGGAAGTATTGAGAGCCTACCTAACTTTACAAAACTAACCTCATCAGCACGAACTGCGGCAAGCTGCAACATCCCCTGCGGAGAAGGCCCTAGGGACCGTTGGGTTCGTGAGGCCCAAACATATTGTAGTAGGGGATGGGGCCGCCAGAATATTCCCCTGCGACAAAAAGGCTCTTATCCAGCAACCTGCGTCCCCCACCAATCCCGCCACTGGTTACGTGTCAGTACCCCCGCAATAATATCCGGGTAGCGAATCCTAACTCAGCGAGCCAAGCAAAGAACTCGCCTCCTGGCAACAATCTCGAACCCGCACTTTCAGCAGCAACACTCAAGCATTCTGCTCTACTGTGGGCAAATAGGCAGGTTTTCCGATCACAGTGTATTACGCGTTCGTTAACCATGGATGAATTTGATTGCTTCCAACACTGAAGCATGTTTCTTATAATGGCTTAACTACACGTTTGTTTCTTCATCGTGTCCACTGATCCGTTGACACGTCGTGATTTTGTTCCTAAGCGAACGCAGAGTGTGTCTCTTGACGGTTTTTTAAGTGTATCAGTCGCGGTGGAGTCTGGCGTACCTCAGGGTAGCGTACTTGGTCCGCTGCTGTTTGTTCTGTATACATAGTGACATGCTCTCTTCGCTAGAAAACACGATTGTCAACTATTTCGACGATTCCACTTTGATAGAAGATTCCACTTTGATAGCAGTGATGCCTGCCCCCGCATGCGTAAAGCTGTCGCCCAGCCTCTGAACAGGAACCTGTCGAGCATTAGTACATGGAGCTCGGCCTGGAGTTAGAAGCTGAATGCCACCAAGACCAAGTCTACGATTGTCAGTCGGTCTCGATTCACATCTGACAATAGATGACACGTTGCTCCAGGAGCCTAGCTCCTTGGAGATTTTATATATTGACTTTAATGAGAAGCTTACTTTCGAGCCGTATATTTGGCGACTGGTGTCACGTGCTTCCAGTAAGGTTGGGCTCCTGCGAAAGGTAAATTCTGTGTTTGGTGACAGTGAGGTTGTCCGCAGATACTTCTATGCTCTATTACTGCCTGTGTTGGATTAATGCTCACTGGTCTGGGCTTCATCTGCTGACAGTCGTTTGCGTCTGTTGGAACGACTTGCTAATTCAGTAGGCAGGCTGCACGCTGAAGATGATCTTGTGAATCTGCCCATAGGAGAGGGGTGGCTGGATTCTGTATGTTTTATAAAGTGTAGCTACAACAACGATCGAGAGACATTGGTTGTATTCTTCTGTCCCTGCCCTCAAGGTCTTTAGGAGGATTACACGTGCTGCGTTTGACGCGCACTCTTTCACGCTGGAGAATGTTAGATGTTGAGCTAGTCAGTTCAGTCGGTGCTTTGTGCCCTGGTCTGTTATGATCTGGAATTTATTGCTGGCATCGGTTTTCGGTCGTGTTAGCTTGCAGGCGTTTAAATTAGCTGTTAATTATTTTTTGTTGGATTTTCTTTAGCGGCGTTTCAGGCTTCCCGGCGTGGCCAAGTTCTTTATTTGGGTTGTACTACCTGTCCGTGGTGGCCCGAGCGTGAAGTTTTAACAATAATGTGTTACAGTGCCGCAGAGGCAGCAGAAAAATGCACTATTTCTGGGTTATATTTCACTTGAAATTTGAAGTGATATCTATAACTTGCCTAGTGATACCTGCCCAGGAGACTGATTTGACGGTAAACATTTGCAAAACTTTTTGCGGCGACCCCAAAGTTGTGTTGACAACGACGCTACAAAAGATTCGAACGAGCGGATGAGAGAACGCATTGAAAAGACTAACACGTAGGGAGGCAAGCCTTAAGGGATGCAACACCACTACTGGGCCCGAGCGACCTTATATCTGACGACGCCCGCAAGTTGCCAAAAGATATAACAGAATTTAAGCGCCCAATTTGCGCAATCTCAGTTCCGGCTATAATTTTTTATCTATAACCGAATCGGAAATTTATAGTGATTTATCGGCTGCCTATGGGAAAATAGTGAATGGTATCCGATAACATCGGATAAATGGCCATAGATTTTCTATTGATTTTTCGCTCGCATTCGTAAAACTGCTGTTATGTCGCAGATTCTACATGAAAAAAATTGTATTTCTTTAAAGCTCTACATTACAAGTATTTTTAGGCCTTAGAGACGAATTGCGTAACCCATTTAACATTTTAACAATGTCGACAAAACAGAATCATCATAAAATAATTCAATATATTCAAAACCCATTTATTAATTATTTAGTGACTATTTTATTTATTCCCACTCTCATAACGGGAAATTGCTACAGACGTCATAAAAAATTATGTAAGCTGTTAAGTTTCAAGTTCCGCAAACTGGAAGGATTTTATGTGACAAGTGCTTAATTATGTAAAAAAAATGTTCGCCTTACACCCATCTATATATACTGTATGTATATATATATATAGATAGATATTCTGAACCCTTTTTAGCACGTTAACAAGACGAGCATTTTACAAAGAATTATTAAAGATCAAGGATGACAAGACATATATGATATATCATAGACCTCACCATACATTGACTGGACACTGAAATCCGGCCTCTCGCAATTGGGCCTGGAGGCCGATTTACGTAAGTGTTAATAAAATGAGTTCTAATTATCACAGAGACCTCACACGGATTAATTTCTTCGTCGCACCATAGGGAATGCATTGCAGAGCAGGGAATCTAAATTGACAATCATATATCTCCAGAAGGCGATACATATCGTACCTTCGGACACCAAGAATAATTGAAAATTTATTATAATTTTTAGGAATATTAAAATTTTATAGAAAACGTAGGCACATAGATACTACATGTAATGAACGTTAATGTTAAATACAATTGCGTTTTTTCAAAACAACGGATTTGAAGCAATAACCTTCGAAATTGATGTATGTAGAGCTTTCGGTAGAGCTCATCCCTATAGCCGCAAAGAATAGATATTTTCCAAATCCCAGTAATACTGAAAAACCTGATTGAAACCACAGTAATACTACAGAATAAAACCACATTAGTAGCCAGGAACTAAAAGTGCATAATTAACCATGAGATGATACCGGGGCAGCCGTTAAAAGATATTAAAATGACATTTTGGTGCTGATACAACCCTCAATCACTGGAACCATCTACAGTTGCATCATATCATTTCACATTACTACTTAGGAATATTACGCCACTTTGTGGTTGCCTGCCTTACATCACTATATGGTTGCCTCTATTGCATCACTTAATGGTTGCTTTAGTTGAATCACTTTCAACGTTGCGTAAGTTTAGTCACTCCATGGCTGCTTAAGTTGAATGACATCACGGTTATTCCCTACACTACACCACGTCATAGTTGTCTGCATTATATCACTTCATGTTGTATATGTTACTGGTACATCTCATCATGGTTGCTTACAATACATGATTTAATGAATTACTGCGTTAAATCACTTCATGGTTGGTTGCCTGCATAACATAATTTATTAGACGACTATTTTACATCGCGTCATGGATTCCTACATTATATGATTAAATAGATGACTATGTTACATCATTTCACAGTTACCTACATTACATAGCTGTATGATTTAATAGATGACAATGTTACATCACTTCATGGTTGCCGGAGTTAATTTACTCTATGGTGGCCTACATTACATAATTTCACAGGTGCCGATGTTAGATCACTTCACAGGCGCCAATGTTAGACCACTTCACAGGCGCCAATGTTAGATCATTTCGCTGGTGCCAATGTTAGATCACTTCGCAACTGTCAATGTTAAATCACTTTACGACGGCCGATGCTACATCACTTCACAGTTGGCAATGCTAGATCACTCTAAGCCTGCCAATGCTTCATCATTTCACTGTTGAAGATGGTAGATCAATTCCCGGCTACCAATGCTGTATCACTTCAAGGCTACCAATAATGTATCACTTCGCGGCTACCAATGCTTTATCACTTCACTGCTGTCAATGCTCAATGCTACACCAGTTCATGGAGGCCAGTACTTCATCATTCAGATCACTTGACGGCCGCCAATGCTCTATCACTTCACTGATACCATTGCTATATCACTTCATTGCTTCCAATGCTAGATCACTTCATGGCAGCCAGTGCTTCACTTCATGTCTACAAGCTGTTACGGCTCACCCTTCTGCTCTGCTGTCTGTTCTGATCATCTCCCTTAGCCCATATACCAAACAAATTTCATTGCCATTTTCAGCAACTGTTTACTTGGCATTTCATTACAAATCGAGCATACCACAATTTGAAAAGCTTTTGTTCTACTAAATGAGATTGTTTATTTCACAAACTATTGTGAAATAGTTTTACTCTACTGGAAACATCGAAGATATCATGAACAGTTGCTCTACGTAATTATACACACTTCAAGCCTTAAGATTTTTGTGAATTTGTTGCGGAGCCTACAGAAGTTTTAGAAATATGTATAGGTTTGCCAGTCACTTCTGAATACAAAATAATTAAGTCAAATAGCTGAATAAGGTATGAAAAAATAATGGGAGAGCATAAAAATGCATCTGCAACACCGTACAGTTAGGCCCAATTGCGGGACCGAAATCTGCCTTAGGGGTGTAGTGCTTCGCTCTGCACTACAAAATCATATAATAAATTCATAAGCTAGAATTAGCTTGAATCAAATTAGAAAAACTAGAAACCTTTGAATAATCAGAGCAATTCCTCTTAACCAATTTTGCAGAGTCATTTAGCTATTGAAATGTGAATGAAGCNGATCTCATATATATCACGGTCGGTAGAGTCACTGCCGGTGGTCTATGTACAAGGACGTGCACTAATCACAAACACGGAGAAGGACTTGAGACATACCCTGAGGCTAGGGCAGTCCAAGTGAATCTGACTCATATCACGGTCGGTAAAGTCACTGCCGATAATGTGTTACAGGGACGTGCCCCAATGTTAGATCACTTTACAGGTGCCACTGTTAGACTACTTCACAGGCGTCAATGTTAGATCACTTCGCAGGTGCCAATGTTAGATCACTTCGCAACTGTCAATGTTAGATCACTTTACGACGGCCGATGCTACATCACTTCACAGTTGGCAATGCTAGATCACTCAAAGCCTGCCAATGCTTCATCATTTCACTGTTGAAGATGGTAGATCAATTCCCGACTACCAATGCTGTATCACTTCAAGGCTACCAATAATGTATCACTTCGCGGCTACCAATGCTTTATCACTTCCTTTGCTGTCAATGCTCAATGCTACGCCAGTTCATGGCGGCCACAGTTTCATCATTCAGATCACTTGACGGCGGCCAATGCTGTATCACTTCACTGATACCATTGCTATAGCACTTCATTGCTTCCAATGCTAGATCACTTCATGGCAGCCAGTGCATCATCACTTCATGTCTACAAGCTGTTACGACTCACCATTCTGCTCTACTGTCTGTTCTGATCATCTCCCTTAGCCCGTATACCAAACATATTTCATTGCCATTTTCATCAACTGTTTACTTGGCATTTCATTACAAATCGAGCATACCACAAATTTGAAAAGCTTTTGTTCTACTAAATGAGATTGTTTATTTCACAAATATTGTGAAATAGTTTTACTCTACTGGAAACATCGAAGATATCATAAACAGTTGCTCTACGTAATTATACACACTTCAAGCCTTAACATTTTTGTGAATTTGTTGCGTAGCCTACAGAAGTTTTAGAAATATATACAGGTTTGCCAGTCATTTCTGAATACAAAATAATTAAGTCAAATAGCTGAATAAGGTATGAAAAAATAATTGGAGAGCATAAAAATGCATATGCAACACCGTGCAGTTAAGCCCAATTGCGGGACCGAAATCTGCCTTAGGGACCAGTGTCCAGTCAATGTATGGTGCGGTCTATGGATATACATAAAAAATAATAATGAAAATGTTGCAGAGCATACGCCCTCTCAATGCACTCCTGACGCGCTTCAACAAAACGGGCGAATGAGGCACTTTGGAGTTCTTTGAAACGCAGCAAACCTACAGCGGTTTGTGTTTGAAGTTGAGAAGAAAGCGACAGAGGTGTAAGCCTTCGAAGCCGCAGTGGATTCAGCTCTTTGGTTTGTACAAAATAATTCGAACGTAAGATACTGAGTTCAATCGTTTCTAACTAGCCGAGAGCTGTGGAAATTCCACAACGGCGTCACTCCTCATTTATGCCTGTATCTGTCACATGACTACGAAGTGAGACTGCACCTGTGACCCGTGAGCGACAACAGTAGCTCAAAACCGATTCTTAAGCCCAATGCAAACGAGACTCAAAAATTGCCGAAAGTGGCATTTCACCAACATATGCTCTATCAGACTCGGTGAAAAAGTGGCCCCAAGAGTGCCTTCAGCAAGATGGATCTCGGCCAATCTTTTTCGCAGCTTACAAACAATTCCCAGCAACATGCCGTTCAATTTACCCTGTACTCTATTCACTACTACGTACGTAACTCCACAGTTTTGCTTTAAATGGTGGCAATTGCAATGTCAAGAGTACAAAATGAATTTGTCCTCAGGTTACAACGATCATCGCCAGCACAAGACGCACATGCCAAAACTTCGCTTTATTGCTCCCTTCCAAGACCGTTTTAAAGGCATGTTTTCCCCAATATACGTAATGCTGAAAGCGTAACGCGCAATCCAACGGATAGAGGGATGGACCTCGTAGGAAGCATAGGGGAAGGCGACATAAGGGACTTATGCTTCATTCACCTGCGACCCACTTTTTATTGCACGAGCTGGCTGTCTGGTTGAAATGGCTTAGTACTAGCCAATCAGGTTGACATTCCTTTGAGCTTTAAAACAATTTACTCATGCTGTTCTTCAAGTGTCATAGCAGTATATATCCATATCCACACATACTATGTTTCCGATTTTCACCTCTTGAGTGATCTCGACGTAGGCCTATAAAACACTCGGTATCCAACGAACGACAACCTAAAATTTACGTCTGTCAAAAACGTTGCTGATGCGGTGCAATCCACTTAATTATTTCTTATAATATTCTGCACTGACTACCTACGTGAACTGAGCTCATCGGGCCACCGCAAAAAAAAAATCGAACTGAGTGGTTCCCATTACTACGGGCTTACGTCGTCTTATCCCAATAATTCTTACAAGCGATGGATAAATGAAACCACAAAATGAATAATTCTGTTGATGTGGAAAGACAGTAAAATCGGAAATACGATACCCGTGAAACGTACTTCGTCTTCAATCCGAAATCATTTAAAACTTTTTCCACGAGCGAAATGAACGCAACTATGATTAAAGTTCCCTCCATTCAGCCACAGCTTGTCTCAAATTGAATGCTCCCAAAACTAATACTGAAAGCGTAACGTGCAGACCAGTGGCGGCGAAAGGAAACTTGTTATGATAAAGGGCCTGAGGGGGGCAGCAGTAAAATCTGGAGAGGCTCCGCAATATACAGTATACGTAGGTCGTTACAAGAGCAATGTCTCTATTTTCTAACGCAAAAAATTTGAAGAGCTACAAAGACGGAGGTAGAACCATTAAAACGAGCGACCTTTTGTGTTCCAGAATTTATTTTTCTAAGTAGACATCACCATTCTCAATGCACTTTTGCAATCGATGAATGAGAGCTTCGATGCTTCAATCGTAAAAGTTAACCCCTGCTGAGGCGGTCTATTATTTCACGGCTAAGATTACCTCGTTAATGTCGGGGGAAACGCTGCCCACGTAATGCTTCCTATAGAGGTCTAAACTATAAATTGGAACTCTGATGACGGTGCCAGGTTGGAACTATAGGGTGGGTGAGAGCATCATCCAGCCGAATTAATTTAATCAAACATTCTATTATCTTCAAACTAGAGTGTGGGCTGACTTTGTGTTGCAAACGGGATGTTTCTCTTTTGTCTAGCTTTACACGGCAATCCGGGCCTTCAACTTGGTCAATGTTTCAACGTAACAGTAAGAGTTGTCAGTTGCCCCTGGTTCCAAGAAATCCCCGCACTTCATTCGCCGTTATCCGCCGATCGGTGCAGACGATTTAAGCGAACGCATTTTTTCCCAAGGCCGTGGCTGTGCATGGGCATCTGGAGCGCACCTTGTGACTCACATCTCTGTCGCCACTCTGAAATCGACGAACTCTTCAAACTATACTGACATCAACTGCATCGGCTTCGTAAATGTTCACCAGGCGCCGGTGAATGTTGATTGGTTGAACTTTTTCAACACGGAGTAATTCAGTGACGCATCTCTACTTTTGCCGCACTTCAATGACAGGGATTACTTTCTTAAGAGTGTCACACCGTTAACATCTGTAACACAGAGATGAAGCTTTCAGGTCATGAGTACATAAATTCAGTTACCATAATAATACAATTCGTAATCACCTCGGATCCCTTCGGGCGGAATAAAAAAATAGGAGGCTTTACTGTTGGAACGACCCTCGTTGAAATGTAGTTAAATGGGGGGTTGGCTCATTTCTCCTTTGGCGCTTCCACTGGTGCAGACGGACGGATCGATGGAACCAAAAGCAGAACAATTCATTATAGAGGAGCCATTATACAACAAATTTCCTCTCAGTTTTTGTCTTGAAGGCGTGTTTGTACTGCACTAGCTGTATTCATCTCATACTGTATTAAAATTATTTCTATTTCTTTTGCTTGTCGTAAAATTCATTTGCTATGATACTCGAGCTCACATAGATAAAAAAAAGGCAAATTATACGGGTTCGCATTGCATTAGCGTGCGTCACCAGAACAACCGAACTCTTCGGTTTGTCGAACGCTACAATGTCAAGTACCATGGCTGAATTTGAGAAGCAGGGAAAAATCTCCAAGAGATATACTGACAGAATAAACCGACGAGTATTCTTACACAATGTGGTGAAAATCATCGCGTTGTAAGATTGCAAACATCGAAATTGACTCCAGCGGAAGAGCTGTTCGTGTTCGTGGACGGACAAAAAAAAAACTTCGTTCAAAAAATTCGGAAAAATCACACGCGCCGTGGACAGTGCTTGGAGTATGAAGTGGTGAGCCACTGAATTTATTTTTTTTTTTTTTGTGATCTAAGGAGTTAGGTACTGAGGTAGGCACAATATTGGCCTCAGCTCCGGCCGCGGTGGTCTTCGCAAGACATTCATCCAGTGTACAAGTCATTCTGTGGTAAATTTTCAGCTCTAACGAAATTTCATAGCAAAATGGCAACCACTGTGCTATAAGATACTACTGATGATTCTACTGCAACTCGCAGCCAACCTGAGTAGTGATACTGCAGTAGTAAAAGGAATAGTAGGTAGCGCAGCAATAGTCACATTTTTATTATTATACAGTGTTGGTATTGTCCCGCTATTTCCAAATCTAAGACGATCAATAGCGATCCAAGATGATTTACTCGGCTGACAGCAGGAACCACAACGTTGTGCTCAGGCGGCAAGAGATGAAGCACAAAAAGAGAATAAGACAGAAGAAAGAAGCGCCCGAGCGGACGGTCCCTTCCGTGGCCCTCCGCACGGGCGAAGGTAAGAGCCCCGCAGAAAGAGTCTGCCACCTCGATCGGCGGCCCACCTCGCAGGACAGAAAGGGAATTTAGAGAGCCTGCCTAACTTTACAAAACTAACCTCGTCAGTAGGAACTACAGCAAGCTGCAACATCTCCTGCGGAAAAGCCACTAGGAACCCTTGGGTGCGTGATGCCCAAATATATTGAGACAGGGAAAGGGACCGCCAGAATATACCTCACAGGGCCAATCCAGTCACATCGCGTCGGATTCTCGCTGATTTTCTCTTAGCTTTTCAGCCGGAAGGTCTCGAGTTTAATGCGCACTCATAATATTATGAGTTCCATTGGTTTCAAGGTGGCCAGCGCCCTACTACTGGCAGAAAATGAGGCACGAAACTTCTCCACCACTATACGGCACGGCTGTTCGCTCCGCACGCGGCACAGAGCCATCCATGTACCTAACAATGAATAGAGAAGACAGAAGAAACACTCGGGAAGAGGATCCATTCCATGGCCCTTCACATGGGAACAATAAAAGCCCCATAGGATGAGTGGCTTACCACCATTCGGAGGCCCACCTCGCAGAGCAGAGGAGGAAGTGTAGAGACCAACACCACAAACTTACCTCGTCAGCAGGAGCTCCAGCCAGCTGCCACATTTGCGAAAAAGGCACTTGGGACAGCCATTGGGTGAATGAGCCTATATATATCCTGACCGGGAAACTGTCCGCCACATTATATCCCTGAGGGCGTATGTCAATAAAAACGTGGAACCGATGTACGAGGATATTCCCAAACAGGATCAACGCGCATGGGAACAGCAAGTCAGGAAAGAGGGGACGCACAACACTTGGAATGGAAATCATAGCTTCAGCACGAAATTGACCATATCTCCCCTTTGCGCGATCAAATTTTCATGAAACTTGCAGGGAAATCGTGACATCTTATGGCAACACTGTTGAGTTTGCTTACATTTTGCCGTGTCTTCTGATTGACGACTCTTCGCATTTTTTCTTTCTAAAGTGAACGACAAAGATAGCTTCTTGTATATTCTGCTAAAATGGGACGTGGAAAAGCTCTAGCAAGGAGAAAGAAATTATCATCAAAGAAATTGCTAATGGTATTTCTCCTGATGTCATTGCCCAAAAAATAGAACGCCATATTGACACAGCGACAAAATTCTTGAAGGACTTTTCGCCACGGAAAAAATTATCAGATGCTGGGCATACAAGGACTGTTACTGATAGACATGTGGTTCGTCAGCTACGTAAAAGACCCAGGCAAACAAGTAAATCAATTCTTACAGCTGCTGGGCTTCCTGAAGTACCTAAAACTACAAGAAATGACATCCTACGCTCCATTGCTTCTATCAAATCCCCTCTGAAATTGCCTCCTCTGATCAAAAGACACAAAATTTTGAGGATGGAATTGGCAGAGAAATACTTGAAGATCAAAATGAATCATGTTCTTTTCACCGATGAAACCCGGGCAACCCTTGATGGAACTGATGGGTGGAGTAAATGTTGGGACTTACCTGGAGATGAGTGTGATTAACACGTAAAACGTCAACAACAGAGAGGTGGTAAAGGTAAAGTCAACTTAGACCACACCCTCACCTGGGAAACCCACATGCACTGGTTTGTGCTGCGGGTATAGGCCACTAGCCCCAGATGAGTAAGTGAAATCGCAGTCGCCCTCGGGTCACCATGAACTATGGTGCCAATTTGACGGAAGGAACAAATGACCCGAGGCCCCCCACCTCCTCATCACTGAGGAAGGCAGTTCTGCCACAGCGCTGTGCATGCACACACAACTTGCCGCAGCACACCAAGATATGATATGGGCTGGTATCATAGAGGATCGACTTGCAAGTCCGGTTAGAGTACCTAATGGCGTGAAAATTACATCTGCATCATATTGTGACATGTTATAGGATGCCTTGGTCCCATGGCGGGAGGACATACCCCTTTCATTACTTCGAAACTTGATTTTCATGCATGATAATGCGCCTTCCCACAGTATTTCTGGACTCTATGGGGTTCCATGGAGAGAAACTGATGGTTTGGCCACGGTGCTCACCTGATCTAAACCAAACTGAAAACTTCTGGGCCCTTCTGAAAAGATCAAGTTAAGCCGATGAAAGGATATAAAACTCAAAATCTGTTTTGTAGGATGCTGTTGCTGCAGCAGCAAGGGCAGTTCCACTTTCTGCAATAAACTAACTGGCTGCATGAATTGAAGGATTATTGAAGTTATTAAATGTTATGTTGGCAAATAAGACTTTTTGCAGTACATAGTTGTAAACCTTTGATTAACGAGTTTCTTGTTTAATACATTAGTGTTGTTCATTTTTGCTACTTTGGTGATATAAAACTGTGAATATTTTGTGTTTTTAGTCAAAAAGCTATTACCGCCGCTCAGTGAAATTAGTAAAATTGGCAAAAAAAAAATTCTAGAACCAGCACGATTAGTCGTTTGAAAATTTGCAGACACTATAGGCATCACAAGTTTAACTTTTTGTAAAATTTTCACCGAAATTTATTCAAATAGTCGATATGTGGTCAATTCTGCGAAAAAGCTATTAATTCTGTTCTAACTTTCTAAGTGTAGAACAGCAAGTCGGTAAGCAAGAGGAATAACAGCTCTAAGATCATCAATAAGAGCATAAAAACTAAGAAGCAAAGTGGGTACGAAAGGCAAACCTACCGAAGGCCTAGCTAATGACTAAGGTAACCTACCGAGTCCCTTCGGAGGTAGGCAACAATTCGCCTCAACTAACGTTTCGTTAGCTCAAGGCGAATTGTTTAGAGCCTACTGGAAGTTCAACTTCCACTAGCCTTAAGATTGGGCCCTTTACGGGTAAGAAGAGGATGGTAGGC
>LQNS02278170.1:11657427-11676093 GCA_001587735.2 Parhyale hawaiensis | reverse complement strand
TTTAAGGTCTCTGACTCCTAGACACCGGTTGGTTGACCCCAGACAGGCTAAAGTGGGTGAGAGCCACCCGCCCACGGGGGCAAGAGGCTAGTGGAAGTTGAACTTCCAGTAGGCTCTAAACATAGACTGTAGATGAAGCACGGCATTATTTCATACAATATCGGGGAGGACCAATGTCCTACGTGAATCTGCAAAACTGCATTTGATAACTTGAGTGGTTTGCCAGTGGCAAATCAAGCAGGACAATCGAATTCCTTCAGCCAACGATGAAGGAAGAAAAGCGGCAGTGTTCTATGAACACTAGGCAGCCAGATCATTTTTGAAGCCGTACGGTGATATCGAGACAACCCGCACCGAGACCTTGATGGGAAAAGTCTAGTCGATATCACGAGATTACTGACAAAGTTCACCGACACCAGTCTCGAGTCAGGTTTCATTTTATAGGTCCCTGCTCAAGTCACGTTCAGTAGAAGGAAAAATAAAACAGCTCAACGACCTGGAAGTGTCACAATCTTTGAGAAAACAGCAAAACATTACAAACTTGAGAAATAGTTTCACCAAAGTTTCCGTGTTTGAGAAACATTGCAGTGGACGTTAAATATGTAGCTACACTACGTGACCATACAGACCGTGAAACGGATAGCAAGATGCTTGCTAATAAAAGCTTACTGAAAACGAGATTCAAGTACTGCAAATCCATTGCGAAGAAGGTACCATAGAGGTATATATTGTTGGACTTCAAATGTATGGATTTCTAATGATGCAGGGGCGGCGACAAGGTGGAGACCAGCACCCTTCCCCCTCCCCCACAACACTGAACCAAACCCCCGCTCAGCCCCCAATATGGGCACTATGTAACCAAATATATGAGTAGCCCAGCGACATTTTAGGTACTCCAGCCCCCACACCTCCTCAGTGTTAGGTCCCCAAATGCAGATATCCTGAATCACATCCTGCCCAGATTACATTCACTACAGTAATGAAATGACAAAAGTCCTCATAAACAGCGAGTCCCCCATTACCATAACATTCATTATTCATCAATAATTCGCTCCAGGGCATCAACCTAATAAGGCAACTGCACTGCTTCAATGATTATAAGTTTGCTTAGGCCTCTCCAGCCAATGCAAAGGACCTGTAGCATGTCGGTAGAAACGTGGCATTCATACAAGAGGATTTTCCCGCACTAAAACAATGCGCATGGAAACAACATGTGGGGAAAGAAGAAGAACGGAACAAAGCATCATTACAAGCAGTAGTACAATATTAAGCGCTCTCATGCAAATGCGTTTTTCTAAGCTAAATTGAACCCTGCGACAGACATTGAAAACAGCGCTGTTGCAGCAGAATAGACAGGCGCAAGCAGGAAGCAAAGAGAGTATCGGAAGGACTCACGTGAAACCAGCAATGAAATGTGACGTCATTAATGACGTCACATCGACCAACGCTACAGCTGAACAGCCTGCAAGCATTTTATATACCGGCAATATCGCCAGAAAGTTATCAAAAGAAAACTTCAAGCCCTATCAACAATTGCAGGAAGTCTGAGCACTAACTGTTCTGATGGTTTCCCTCCCCTCGCCTAGAGAATATAACACTACTTCTGTTTTTGGTTAGGATTAAGAAACGAACCCACAAGGGCCTCAAGTCCCATCGTCAAAAGCTCCGACTGGTCGATGTGACGTCACGCACCGACATGAGATCACGGTTAAGCTCATTTTAGTGCAAGTGAGTTCTCCCGTTTCACTTTTTGCTTCCTGGGCATAACAGTCTCGAAAGCAAACTTGAATCGTGTCCCGAATTCTACAATAAGATTTACACAACACTAAATTGGCAGATAGTTGGAAACGACCTTTCCGACGTTAACAGTAACCCCACGATTTTCAGTGTACATGGGAAGTCACTTGAAGTGTATCATTCTCTAATCACAACCAAACGATATTGAAATAATATCCAGCCGAAGCCACGTTCTTACAGCCTGCTGTAGCGGAGGACAAATGCAGACAGATGAACACATGAGATATTACGCCATAGAATTTGGACAGGTTATTCTTTAATAATGGTAAAAATACAGAGTGATCTGTAATATAGCTTACTGAAAACAACACATCCACTTGTTGATTTCCGCTAAAGCCTAAAACAAGCAGCCAGGGCATAGTCTGACCTAATTACCATCAAATTTCAGCATGAAGTCTATACACTTCAGGCAGCCAAATTCCGTTGGCTGCTCTATCAACATTCACCGCGCAATTAAAAAAAATAGACATGGCAGCACAGAAACACCAAAAGGGACTACATGTATTGGTGAGCGAGACTTATTACTAACACCAAACAGAAAACTAATGTGACACGGTGAACACTACAGGCAATAATGACCATAATAGAACTAAGGCTCGGTTCAATTTACTGATCGGAAAGCCTCGCTTTTCCTTTCCTCAATTCCGACTACAGTTGTTGCCCTGCAGTGATGGCTACGTACCGTACATTATTGTCAACACAACATCTTTCGTGAGCGTAACAACAACATCGACATCCTATAAAGAACAAGAACTCAACGTAAACCTAAACAACCATAACGTCAACTGTTCAGTAAAAAGGATATACTGCAAGATTTAGCCTCAAGAAGGAAAAGGGTTACGTCACTGCACTTGGGTGGAGAAAGATGTAGTCTAGTAACTTGTCCTGAGCGACACTGAAGAAACTTTTGTCTGGACATTCCATCTGAATTGGTTAACAGTGTTTCAAGTTTCCTCGATTCTCTTCAACTGGATAGTGAATATATATTTTTATCATGTATTTGCATCTGGAACGAGAAGTGCATGCTTATAGTTATTTGGTTTCTTTATTTGGAATGCAAAACAGTTAATATTTTCATGTACAGTATATAGACTCCACACCTGAAACAGTAAAGAATGAATAGTTCGATTCGCCTTCTTTATCTCTCCAACTGGAACGGGAGAGAGTGGCAGTTTCCGACATCTGAAAATTAGGGTATGTTTCCCCTGCTGAAAATAGAGCCCCATTCGGGCATGCGTGAAACGATATTAGCCTCTTCACTTTCTTAGGAGCCAATGGTACGCTGATAGAATGCATGACTCGGACTCTGTCTTTTACTGAACTTCACAACCAATGTATCCCCGCTAGCTGATGTGTGTACAGCAGAGCATCGAACTACAGTCCGCTCCAATGGGACATTATTATATTCTTCTTATATTGTGGGTTTTCCCGCCGTGTTAGATAGGAAGACTACACAACAGCGATCCAATTCCAATGGGACTCCACGGCTTGTTACGAACACGAGGCTTGATAACGCGTTATCGTCTCATTGCACACAATAAATTGTAACTGATTGGTACGGTGTTTTTTTTAGTAACACACCAGCTGCACTGTCGGAATGCCAGGGCATTCCGCTAAACAGCCTTGAGAATAAATTCCAAGAGTGGTTGACAAGTTGAAAATACTTGGCGCAGCAGACATCTACCTGCACACTCGCTTCCCTTTTGACTGGCCGCTGTTCTAAGTGCATGTTCCAGTTTGGATCTCTTTGAGAGAATGGCTACCTATCTTTAATTTTCTCTCACTGTCTTGTCTGGGATTCCTGGTTGCCGCCTCAGCTGATGCGCGCACGCTGCGAAGAACGTCGCAAGTTATATTAACCACGTAACCAAGCAGCAGGGAAGTGAATATAAAATGAATCTGCCCTCACTATACATAGAAATAGCTATGCATAAATGTCTCGTTGCCGAGCATCAATTGCATAATACTGTGGCAGCTTCGATGAGACCAACCAGCACACCTCACCACCCGACTAGGTAACACAGCAATAATATATATTAAATAGGCCAAGAAATGCCTGCCTCGATGAGAGTGAGGCGAGGACTTCAACACACAACATATCAACTCTAAAACACCTACTACAAACAGTAACAAAAATATGAAATAACTTATATCTTAAGGAAATAGTGAAGGCTACTCATAAACTCAAGACAAAAAACGCACTCAAATACTGTTCTAAAACCTTTTCAAGTGGAGATACTGAACAAATAAATATAACAAAAGGAATAGTAAATATGGCCCAGGAGCGCCTCGCAGTGGACACCCAGCTAGTTAATTATAGTCAGCAAGTTTAAGCCTCTGTTCCCGAGCGGAACGATGTCACAGAGGAAAGAGCAAGGGACATATAGTATGTCGATAGAAACGGGGAAGCCGTGCACTAAGGTGCTCCCAGAGGATCAACGCGCATGGGAACAGCAAGTCGGGAAAGAAGAGGAATAACAGAATAAAGCATAAGCAAATAGGAGTATGAAATCGGGAAGGAAGCGAAGTGGGCACGACAGACAGACGTGCTAAAAGCCTAGCTAAAGGCTGAGGTAACCTTCACGAGCCCCCTAGGGTTGCCTGGCCCCATAACATAGGATAGGCGAACCTTAACTAACATAACCTTATGGCTAATCCTATACCCCATGATGAGGAGGACAACTAGCTAACACAAAAGTATTAGCAATCTCCACATCTTCTTGACCAGTACCATCGGTCTCTAAACCTTCCGCAGTTCGAAGGATCAAAAATGAACTTTTGGACAAGAGCAGGTCGCGTTCCACAGCAATTTAACGAAAAAAAAAACCGCAGCATTTACTGAATTGGAAGCCCCTAACATTCATATTCCTATGCTAACTTGCCTAACTGTTAGCAACACGTAGCTCCCACGAACAAAACCTTTGCGTACAGCCACTTACTACTAGTTCATGAAAAGTAAAATAAAAATCATTTATAAGTACGGCCAAGATAATAAAAAAATAGAAACATTGTTACTTAACACCAAGAGTTCTTTGTCCTGTTATATTCGTATAGGAAAAATACGCCATTGTAGCGGGGTAGCACTGCCGGTGCAGAGAAAGTTAAGACCAATACAAATATTTATGAGCTCCCTTTTCAAATACAGTGTTGTTTGGCATTCATTTAGCGGGATCGTAACGCATGAACATCAGTCCAACGTCAAAGTACATTAGAGCGAAGGATGATGCAAAAAACATCTACTCTAGTTGACAAAAACCGAGGTTGTGTGAGGGCTGAAACCACCCATCTACTGAGGATTATTAAACTGGCGTTACGCAAAACAGCGACAAGGCACTTCTGGAGAGACAGCTATGAAGGGGCAACTCCACATGGATCGGCAGCCACCAAACCATGCAAGCAGTCGCTCTAAAACAGGCAGTTGGTATGCTGTACGTACAGCTAAATTATCACAGATTCTCACGCTGAAAGGGAGATAATCTCATCAACTTACTTTAACTGGTCTGGAACCTTGATAGGCTCATCTCGATTGGCCACTTTTCTTTATTCAGCATAAAACTGGAGCGTAATCAGTTTGCAATTGCCACCTGAAAGTTTGGAACAACCCAGATTGGTGCATTAACCGGTTCTGGGCAAGTAGATCAGATCATCTCTCTGGCAGTATGCAATCAATGACACCTACTGACCCTAAGACCACTAACCATAGGTGAAATGCATCCTATGTCTACCTACCGATAGGGATATATGGTTTGCGTCTAGTGTTAAGCCATGAAAATTTAAGCACATTTACGATGGTGAGCACGAAGCTCAAAGCCTAAAGTGCACAAGGAGACAAGAGCAAAGTCGAGCGTGTGCCGCTGCTTGTGGTTCCAATGATAGGTACCATCTTGACTAAAAGCGTAAAAGTAACCCATTAACACATACTGTGAACTGTTCGGTATGATATTTGTAGTGCTGTTCTTACGAGAAATGAAAATTTCCTTCATGCGCTAACGGGTAAAAAAATGAAGTGGTACCTGAGTAAAGAACAACACAGTTTTGGAGCCCTTCATTCTAATGAAGCCACTACTGTATTTTTAGGAGACAACTTTACTTAGGGCAGGAAAGATAGTTTCTTGCAGGAAAGAATAAAGCTCAGCTTCTCTCTGTGAAAAAATCTCGAATATAAAATCCCACAGCGGAAAACTGTCAACAAATGTTTGAGAATAAATATCGATGTCAAAGTTTAGCCCAGTCCTAAATCTTAAACTTATCCGGAATCAAGAAAAACGTAACAAATACAGATGAATATTCCAAGTGGCACTTTTTCAACGTAGTGTAAAAGATATATTTGGTTCTATCAAATATATAACTCTGATTTTTCATGTCATCGTGTAAGTTTTTTTTAATATAAATAAAATATAAAGTAAAACAACCCAATGTCAAAGTCAGGCAACCACTGTTCCCGAATTCAAACCAAACCTATCCCTTCTAATACATTACTGTTAACAAATAACTCCCAGATATATATTCTATTAGTGACGCTCATTGTTTCTTTTTCTTCTTGGATTGCTTAGTCCAGGACTCTGGAGGCGGCGAGTTGAGCAGCACCAGCAAAAACACAACAAAGAAGATGCCCGCCACAGCACCGAGGAACTGGTATGGGTTCTCTCGTAGCCAGTCCGCTATGGCTTGAGTTACGTCGTCACTGCAAGAATTAAAATTAAATGGACCAGTAAGACACTGACATGCACAAAGCTGGAGCTACGTCATCACTACAAGTAATAAGTGACAATGGGTCAGTATAGTAGCAGTAGTAGTTTTACTAGCGCTTCAGTGGCACAATGCCTAGATCGCGCCCAACTATTCCTGTGTTTATCCACAGGCTCGTGCGCCGCTAGGGCGCGAAGTACGTCTCATTTAACATTAATAGGAAGTATTAAGGAGGGGACTATTATTAACTTTACATAAAGTATATTTAGCAAACAAGGGGATAATGTCATAGTTGGTGGTGGTATCTATCGTGATAGGTTCATTACAGTTTACTATAGAGGTCACATCTTATAAGGAAGGTCTTAAGGGCATCACTGTTGAATTGGCCACGAGGCCCCTCAGTCATCATTCCCCGGAGTATGGAGTCAGCATCCTGTCCATAAAAGTCCGGATAACAGTCCCTCCGCTCGTTGGAGAAGGTAGGGCACTCGGCCACCAGATGCAAGATCGTCGCAATAGGGCTGCGGGAGCCCCATTCGCAGATAGTTATGAGCAAGTCTCGTGTGCCCAATACGCAGGCGGCACAGTACAACGTCCATTCAGCGGTCGTCGCTATTTGATGAGTGCCACTGTGGAACGGTTTCTTTGATTTTTCGTAATTTATTGTTTCTCTGGGCCAGCCACTGGGACTGCCATAGTTCGCGCAGGTTTCGCTTGATTAGCGGGTAATAGTCTCGGCAGGAGACTGCGCGGTTTGCCATAAGCAGTTCCGTCAGGACCACCTGCCTCGACTCCTCATCAGCGAGCTCGTTGCCCGCGACGTCGACAGTGGGTCAGTATAACAGGCAAAGAGCAGGATTTAAGGTGGTACGTCATCACAGCAAGATATAACTTGACAATGGGGCATGCGCAATAACAGGCAAAGTGCTAGAGTGACGTCATCACTGCAACAAGTAGCTATGTGAAATGGGTCAAGCAAAGAGATAAAGTAACCTGACCGAACATCTCAACAGCTAAATTCACATGCACTGGTTTGGTTTGTGCTGCAAATGAATGTCTGCTGCATCCCCACGACCAGCCCCTTATTGGTTGTGGTCAGTGCCTCCGCAATACAGTGTAACTACAAGAGACTCTGACGCTCCAAAATCTGAGACTGCACGAATTACCCTGCCTGGTGGGGAGGAGACCGCACAAACTCCTGCAAAGGCTGCAAGCAAATTCAGCACTTTCTAACATCTCGCCGCAGATGGTGTGGCAAGCCGGGAGCTGTAGTTACGTCATCACTAGATAAGAGCATAATTATTACAGAAGTTAGTTGAAACCTCCCTAATCGAGCACATATTAGCTGTTCTAAAAGGGGAAAGGAAGAGACATATAGTACGCACAGAAAAGGAACCCATACGGCATACACGATCGATGCCCAGTACAGTACTTGAGTCGGGAAAGAAGAAAAAGCGCACAGGAATGCATCATCTGTAGGAGAAGGTAACTGGAAAGAGGTATAATTGACAGAGAAACTTTGTCCCAGAGACCTAGTTTAAGCTAAGGTAACCAAGAGGATCCCCCTGGAGGCAACCGAGAGCATCAGAGCGAAACAGTCATTAAATTGCGTAATAAAATTACTTACCCTGCAGCCTGCACTGTATTTATAGAAGTATTTCCCATTGAGGGTGCATAGGAACCTAAGGACCCCCTGTGGTTCACGCACGGAGCCCCTACTGGTTCATGACGTTTAAAGCTTCTGTGGCAATATTGCACTGATGTAATCCCATGGCTGATATTAATTACAGAATATTTTAGGGTTATAAGAGGAGCTGTATACGTTTAAATAACTTATAATATTTTACATCAATTCATTGCTTCTTCTGTCATTTATAAGTATCAGTGCGGACAGTGTTCAGCCTCCTACATAGGTGAGACGAGGAAGCAAATGAAAGTAAGAATGTCTTAACATTAAGGTATTTCTTTTCGAACTAGGCAACATGTCGCTAATTGTAATAGTAGAATTTTTGACCATTTTCTTGATACCGATCATAGAATCTTAAACGATAATTTCAAAATTTTAACACCATAACGTCAAACGAAATTAAAATTGTTAGAATCGACCTATATTCACGAGCAATCCCCTACTCTTAATGATCATGCTAGCTCAATGGAACTTCTTATTTTAAGTTGAAAACCTTTTTTAACTCTGGTAACTATGTATGAAAAACTTTAACAATGACATAGTTACATCTAAATGCTTTTGCTCTGTCCCAAAAACTTATATTTTTCTTTTTCAAAAACGGCGCGAACAGCATATGTTAACCATAATTCAATGCAAATAGTTATTTACGGCGAGTCAAAATAAATTGAAGAGAGTTAAAAGCAAGAACTCGCTGTAGCTATGTGGATAGTGGGCTGAGCAGGGATGTCACGTGACTGTGACATGAATAATTATATGTTTGGTGTATGTTGTTATGCCTCTGCCGTTCTGTATTAACTGAAATGCAATAGCCTGCAAACTATAGACATGTAACTGCAATACTCATTCAGTACGTCTTTTATATAGCTATTAAGTTGATGCCATTTTAATTGCGGGGGTCCGTGTGCTTCAGGGCGATTTCACAGGGTCTCCGTAGAAAACTGAACTTTGGGAAACACTGTTATAGAGTACTCAACCACATTAAAGTATCTACTGTTTGTTAGATAAGTATAACCGTGACGTCATGAAACACGTTTCCTGCAAATCCCAAAAAAATAAGGTCTAGTATCTACTATGAAGCATGCACTTTACTGTAACCGTAATAGGTACATTGTAGGACTCAACAGTAAACCCCTGGTAGGGCCCTTTTGTAGGATATGTGATTCACGACCCAGTTATATTAGACTATTACTTTAACTCAGAGAACAGCAGTAACTCACAAAGGGGTTTTAGGTTTAGGAATGTCTTCAGCACGAGCATTTCTGAAGCCTTGCTCCGCAAAGGCTGTAAGATCAGCAGCAGTGGGAGGTATGAGAGGGAAGCGATACAAACTTCCCAGGCGGAACCTGCACAAGATTCTACACTTACAAAATGTACAACAAATACTGGAAAACGCAGATTAGCCAACATAGATCCCAATAAGCGCAATAATTTCATACATGACCTCCAACAATATATGTGTCCTTATGGAAAAATATGAAAGTGATACAATGATAACCATCAGCACTAGATTACAGATATACAGTTTCTTTCCCAAAATTAAAATATGCATTCTATATATTCATAATAAATCATGATTGCAATTACTATCGGTTACCCTGACGTACAAAATGGTTATTAACGTTGAAAAACTATCAGTGTATCATGCAACAATTTGACTTTGACCAACCTGTCTCACATAAAGTAAATGAATGAAGCATCTAGGTCATTTGTAATTATTCCAATTCCTCTAATTGACGTACAGATCCACTCTCTCTTTTTACAAATATTATATCAGTTTAACCCAACAAAGGGAGACCCCTAGCGAGGAGTTATAACGGGAGAAGTGAGGTGCAAACTACCGCACCCTAATGATTTGCTAATAAATTCATTATTTATGGGTATTTCGAATAAGAAATCAACATGCATACTCTTCAGACATTCATACACGAGTCGATATGAAATTAGAATCACCAATTTAATAGCAAATTATAATAAGACACCATAAAATAAACATTTCTAAGAGAAGGGTACAAAGCATACAATCATATACATTTTGTACGATAGCCGTGGCAGTTTGCTCACCAATGCAGGCAGTGTGCATGTGTTCGGGAACTGTGGGGTGCCTGCTGTATTGCAGGGACTGTACTGTCTACCTACGCAGAACAATCAATGTACTACGAGTGTACACAACAATATTCATTCAATGATACAGTATACAATGGACAGCGACTGCACTGATGTAGCCTAATTAAGCTAAGGTGGTCATATTTACTATAAACAGTGTGTATAAAGCTTCGTTGTCCATCAGTAATTATAACCCCGGGATGAAGTTAGCTAGCTACATGCAGGTGCACAGAATAAACAGAAGTTGAAACATAAGGGGCTGCCGGCCGTACAAATGCAGGGTGCAGTGCACTACCGTGTAGCACAATCTCCCTTTATAGGAACCATTTATCGTAAGATTTTCACTTATGCATGGTATTTTTACACAAAACGTGACAAATACCATTTTATGAAAAGTCACAAGTTTCCAGAAGCACAACTGAAATTTGAAAGTAATAAAAATTTAAATTTCTGCAGGGTGAGGTACAATACACCTCAGGTCTCCCTTTGTAGGGCTAAGATAAAATCCATTAGGTAATGTAACCAACTGCTTATGTTAATTCCCTGCATGTAATCTTAACCCAAATTCCTGGAGAGTAAATAGATCAGTTAAAAATTCTTAGATGGGCACAAGGCTTTATACCAAAAATCATAAACTATGGGAGCAGCTAGCCAATTCAACCAGTTCTATGACTGAACTAGAGATACACCCTGGGAACATATATCTCCGCCAAGCAATGTAAGGCTGATAAAAAATGCAAACTGGTCCTGAATACATCATTTCTTTTTATCATCACCCAAAATTGGCTATGTGTTCCTCGTAATATTCCTGGCAGTGCCCGCAAAGGTCGTGACGTTCCAACAACAATTTTGAGTTACCGTAGCTATGTACTGACAACAACAAACACAGACGGAGGAATATATCATTACAAAAATTATCTCATTTCAAATGTGCTTCGAACCATCCAAACAATTCTGCAAATTTCGTAAAAATCCGCTTGTAACTATTCAAGTTACGTTGCTGACAAACAATGAAAAAAAAACACAGTTAAACAGACAAATAAAGAGACAGATCATCACAAAAATTCGGTCATTTGCTCTTCGTAACATGCCCTATATTTCCAGCAATTTTCATTAAAATCTATGAACACTTTCTGAGTTAGTTATGCCCCCAAGAAAAAATAAAGGTTTACAAAAACAAAAGGTTGAACCGATCTTCACCATATACGGTATATGTTAATCATTTGTTCCTTTTAACATACCTAATACTCCCTTCAATTTCATGAATATACGGTCCAAAACTTTCTTAGTAGCCTAATCTTGTTGACAAACTTCAACACAAACATCACCTCCTTGACAGAGGTTATAACATCAACAGCCACACTCGTTGAAAAACAAAAAATTAGGAAAGTTAACAGGAAAATTCTCAATAACCTGTGGTAAATACAGCGACTAGACATAAGTATTTGCACAACTCTATTTTTTATGTATTTTAAAAAATTTTGGATATGCTGCTTACTGAAGAGCTTTTACAATCTCAAGAGGCCTACCATCGCTTTCTAACAACTAGATGCTCTCGTCCATCGAATTTAAAAAAATTTAGGGACTGCTTTTGGATAATTAATATAGGAAGTTTATATAACATATATATAATAGAATATTTAAACAGAACAGTCAAATGTGCACTTATAACAATTATTTATTATTATAGTGAGTCGGGTTACTAGCGCCACAGAGTCACTTATAACAAGAAAATTTAAGACAACCAAAAGTTATGAGGGACAAAAGTATTTGACCAAAAACAAATTAGGGCCTATGACATTAGTACTTGGTGGCGTGACCTTCATTGGCAATAACAGCGTGGAAACAATTGTTATAGCCGAAAATTAACTTTTCACATTCACTTGATGGTATTTTATCCATTCTTCCATGCAGATAACCTTTAATTCAGTAAAGGTTTTTGGGACACCGTTTGTGGACACCAGATTTAAAAAGACGCCACAAATTTTCTATTGGATTAAGGTCCTGTGATTGGCTAGGCCATGGAAGAACATTTTCTTCTTTTGAAACCATTCTTTCGTTAAATTTGCAGTATGCTTGGGGTCTTTGTCTTGTTGGATGTCCACCTGCGCCGTCCGTCGAATTTTTTGGCACTTGGAAGCATCTTCTTCTCTAATATCTCCTTGTAAATGAAACTATTCATGTTGCCATCAATGTTCAATGATATGAAGATCCCAACACCATGGGTAGTAAAGCAACCCCACACCATGATGCTGCCCCCTCCATGCTTCACGGTGGGGATGGTGTTCTTGGGGTCATAGGGAGTACCACGTTTCCTCCGTACATGCCGAGCTTCGTTTCGGCCAAAAAGTTCCATTTTAGTTTCGTCACAGCATATAACCCCTTCCCAAAACTTATTTCCTTTGTCCAGGTGGACTTTAGCAAATGTTGAGCTGCTGGCTCTTGACATGTTTTGCTGTAGAAGAGTTTTGCGAAGTGTAGGAATGAATGCCAGTATGGTTCAATTCCCTAACAATAGTTTTCTTGCTGACATGCAATCCCTGAGACGCTAGTTCACTCTGAAGATCAGCACGAGTTGTCATGGGGTCATTAGTCATCTTACGTAGCATGTAGCGCCGAGGACGACCCATGATCTTACGCGGAGCTCCAGCTCTTTGCAGGTTGGAGACCGCCCCAATCACTTGATGCTTGCGGACTATTGCTTCAACCGTTGAAAAAGCAACATTGACAGGTTCTGCTATTACTCTATAAGTTAATCCCTTACTACGAAGTTGAATTATCCGTTTACAAGTAGCTTCAGGGATTTCTTTAACTTTGAGCATTGTAGTGAGAGTGTGCGACTTCAACGAGGTCTAGAGAGGTACAGATTGCGCCGGCTGTGGTTTGTTTACATTACATTTGTTTCCAGACGTTTCAAGAACGTTCTAGAATAATTTCCAAACTAATTTACTCAAATTATACTATTAAATATCAAAGATTCAACATCATAGTTATTTTGGTCAAATACTTTTGTCCCTCATTACTTTTACTTGTGTTAAATTTTCTTGTTATAAGTGCACGTTTGACTGCTCTGTTTAAATATTTTATTATATAGATGTTATATAAACTTCCTCTATTAATTATCCTAAAGCAGTCCCTAAATTTTTTAAAATGCATAAAAAATAGTGTTGTAGGCCTAACTTCCTTAACAACCTAGCTATAAGAAACTAAGACTAGATGTAGAGTTGCTATACCTACTTTATTAGCAAACTAAGGAAGGTAACGTAATGAACTTCATACTGTACAAAAAACGAATGTGGTTCACCTTAACTAAATACTATTCTAAATAAGATGTACTGTACTGTCTAGGGGGTAATGCAATGGCTTAGCCAATTAAAAAATGTGCCTGGTAACTACAGTGCTCAAAAGATACAAGCTACCGAAAATTACCTGCACAATAAAACAAAGTGTCTGGTAGCATTAAGTATTGCTAAAAGCTTGTTAGCTACAGAAGATTCCTGCATAGGTAGGCTATGTAACAAAAACAATGCTGGGTAACTGTAGCTACTGCTGGAAGCTGTAGCTACTGCTGGAAGACGTAGCAACAGAAAATTATTGCATAAGTAGCTAAAAAAAAGTGCCACCTAATTTTACAACTAGATTACATTGGCTTCAGAAAATTATTTCATAGTACCACTACACCAGATGACTAAAGTTAGATTAAAACGCCAGTAAACAATAGATTACACACTTCAGCCAATGCTATGATTGTCTCAATAGGGACAGAATCTATAATAGCTAGTATAAAACACTTACAATATAACGGTGGGGAAGTCAGTAACACCAAAGCGTCTGGTGGTGACAGCGCCATCAGCTTCCCTCAGCACGTGAGCAACATTTTTACGCCCTTTGAGATTAGCAGCAGCAGCTTCAACATGGGGCATGGCGCGGTCACAGGGACTGCCACAGCCCTCTCGTGTGAACACCACCAGCCAGTCACCAGTTGTGGCCCCAGTACTGGCTTGTGTTTGGTGCTGCACACAGAAACCATGTGATCAGTGTGAACCCTAGCAGGTTTGGGCTTTTTGAATGGTTAACTTTCAGAACAGTTTGGTGCTGCACAAAGAATACATGTGTTCAATGTTAACCCATGAACACAGCACTAATATTTGGCTTCTTGTAGCTACATAGTGGAACCACGGTTTGTGGTTGTCCAGGTCTGCGGTATTTTTGGTTTATGGTCTAAAATTTTGTCAAAATGTAGCTACCGGTTAGTGGTATTGTCCCGGTTTACAGTAGCACACTCAACTAAGCAACACAGTCGGCTAGTGAGGTTGTGCATCTTTTTGAAGCTAGTATTCAATGCACTGTGTGCCTTATTAACCTTGCATTTCTGTTTCAGTGATCATTATTGTACTTATGGCCTGTATTAACCAGGGTTGCAGAGTCGGAGGATTTGAGGGGGAGTCGGAATATCCCTTGCTCTAGGAGTCTGAGTCGGAAGTTTTAGTTCGACTCCGGGATTCCATTTATCAACAAACATTCAATTCTAAATTTTCAGTCACAAATTTAAAAAAATGTAAATGTGGATGTTTATTTGGCACATTTCTCCTTTACAGCAATAGCTACAATGTATTTTCCTATTCCATATGATGAGGCCATTGAGAAAATGTTTGCACCTTGTACATTATGTGAGGGGGGGGGCGGCAAAATGATCAATTTTAGACCGATTGTTCTGAAATTTGCACAGTATATGTATTTTTGAAAAAGAAAACACATTTTGCTCCTACAAATTTCTTGATTTAGGCCTTCGTTTTTGATATAATGGGAAATTATAAGTATAGTTAGCTGTAGATATACATTTTTTTCTAAATTTCAAAGGAATAGAACTCAACGAGTTTTCATGCTAGCTACAATAAAAACAATGACAGTTTTAGAATCCTTGAAGCATTCCTAAGAAAACTATACAGCAGGATTTTTCATTTTAGCCCTTTTTTTCAATGCAGCTTAAAACCAATTTTCCCCCTATATTTTAGTTAGGTAGTGATTGGATAGAATAGAAAATGGAGAGGCCACCTTGGTAGTTATATTAAGAATGTTTCAAGGATTCTAAAACTGACAATGTTTTTATAGTAGCATGAAAACTCATTGAGTTTTATTCCTTTGAAATTTAGAAAATATGCCTAGGTATATCTTTATACTGTAGGTATATACTTCCATTATCTCAAAAACAAAGGCCTAAATCAAAGAAATTGTAGGAGTAAAATGTGTTTCTTTTTCAAAAATACATACACTATGTAAACTTCAGAACAATCGGTAGCAAATTTAGTATTTTGCCCCCATGCCCCCCTCACATAATGTACCAGGTGCAAAAGTTTTAGCTACCAAAATTTGTTTAATGTCATGTCCTCACTGTAATATCACAAATACTGTAATGCAAAATATCATTGTAACTATATGTACAATACACCTAGCATCTTTAACTTGATATATGTTTATACTAGCAAAAATTATTTGGACATGTTTTATGTTTACATCAAGTATCTACTTGTTGAACCAAGGAGCCAGAGTCGAAAATCTTGAGGACCAGGAGCTGGAGTCGGAAATTCTGGAGGGCTAGGAGTCGGAGTCGGACCTTGAACCATCAGACTCTGCAACCCTGGTATTAACATCACGTCCTGGTTTGCGGTATTGTTGTTTGAGGCGCTTCTCCAGGAACAAATAAATATTGTAAATCGGGGCTCCACTGTACTTGTTTCCACAATAGTAACAACAGGTATTAGAAATCCCTAGCTAGTCTCAACAAAACCCAAGGCAAGATTAAAAGAATCAAATTAAGCCAAGGTATTCAAACTAAATAGAGAGTGAATAGATTTGCATGGCAGACTGCCATTCAGCCCCATTCTTGAAAGCATTTTCACAAAACAGTAGCTAATGACAAAAATCATTGTTAACTGTCCTGCAAAGAGTTTATATTTCCATTGAGAATTTAGCACAATTCAACCCAATAATTATAAAATATAGGATATGTACATAATTTTTTGTGGAATAATAGCATTTCATACAGGCCACATAAACCAACATCTCACCTCAAATGTTGAGTCATTAAGTGCAATAACAGTGGACTCTTTGCTGGAAATAAGGTAGTTGAGAAGAGTTTCATCATCTTCAAGAGATGTGGACACAATCATTGGCTTGCCTTGTCTTACAAATAAAATAGCATCATCTGTATTGAAGCCTCCCCATTTGGTCAGGGTTTCAGGGGCAAAACACCGGACTACCCAGGCGCCAAGAGCTTCTGCAATTTCTTCTCGGATGTTGAGCAGCTGTTGCTCCAGCTTGGTGCATACGCCATCACACTGACTATCTGCAAACATAAACATAACTACACAGTAAACACTTCTCCAAAAACAAAAATAATTGCTACAATTTTCTAATACTTAAAGAAAATTAATGCATAACATAGTCAGAATAGTACTTGATAAACAGTGTCAGCTGATACATTAAGAGGACAGTGCCATTTTTCATAAACTTTTTCATTATTGCAGCTATATTTCTGAAATTTTGTGCATATAGCCTATATAAAATGAAACTTTTAGACTTTTTTGCTCCTTATATTTTTGCTAATTTGATGCATAGAAAATGAGTAAGCTATTCATAGAAAACAGAATTTTAAACGTTTTATTCAAATTGATTGGACACTTCCAATTTTAAGCTAGCTAGAGCAATTCAATTTAGCCTAGCTACTAAATTGATATCAGCATGCTTTTCCCTGCAATTGCTCTAAAGAAAATTTTCAAAACTTATTTTAGTTTTTGATTTATTAAGCAATTTTCAAAAATGAACTAAAAAAAACATATCAAACATTTTATAGGTGGGGAAGTTCAGATTTTGCAGTTCAGAAATCCGTTTTTATAGCAATTGTAGAGCAAAGCAAGCTGATTCAGAATTGATTGTACTTTTCAGGACAGCCAGGGAAAGAGTTTTCTTTGAATAACTCATTGGAATAAGCAACATCCTGCCCACAGCACTATCACGGCCACCTCCAGCTCTTGCCGCAGTTAACACACTCTTCAATTAGAGTTCGAAGCAGACATTGCTCCTCTTTTTACAGATGCCATTCTCCCTCCTGAGCAATACCACACTGCCCTAGGTTTATTAGGTATGTATTATTTTACTTTCACTTACACATGATTTTCATGACTTTTCTTGTGTTCAGTATGTAAATTGGGTCAATTCAAGACATTTTACATGAATGACGTTTTCGTAGCAAATACTTAGTTTTCGAGATATATGACTATGATGTTCCCATTGTTTTTCTAGGGGAGAAAATACCGAGCGATCCCAAACAAGCAAAATTAGGGTTAGGTTAGGTAAGATTAGGTTAGACAAGGTTAGGTTAAGTAAGGTTAGGTTAGGCAAGGTTAGGTTAGGCAAGGCTAGGTTTGGCTCCTTTAAAGCCTGTGACGACATCGGCTATTTTCTCCCATAGGAAAACAATGGGAACTTCAAAGTCTAATATCTCAAAAACTAAGCATTTGCGACAGAAACATTATTTATGTAAATTGTCTTAAATTGACCTAATTAACATACTGAAAGCAACAAAAACCCAAAAAAACCTGTGTGTGTGTGAAAGTAAAATTTTACCATTTAGCCTATTACACACCTCTGCTGTTGGAACTGCATTTACCTCAGCAGGGTTCTGGGCTATCAATGCCTTCCACTCAGTGCAGCAGAGTCTCTACTCCCCAGATCTTTCCAATCTAGGGTAATGTCTCAATTGCCGAATGCCCATCTATTACCGAATATAGGTATTAATCTTATTGCGTTCGGTAATAGAAGCGCATTCGGTAATTGAGACATTACCCTACCCTCTCCCAACAACGCTGTGGTCCAGACAGTATGGCAACGATTTAAATATCACCACTGATGGATTTGTCTCACTTCTGCAACCTCCTGAAGATCTTTGTGACAGATTTGTATTTTTCTTTTCTCAACATTACTGGTGATGGTTTGCCCAAAAGGCTATTTTGGCACTTTATGTAACAACACATTAGTGGAAAAATCAGGATCTTGGCGATGCATTTGACACTCTGCAGTCTGGGCTGCAGCCACTGTCAGTTATAGTTAAAAAGTTGAAGCCTCAGTTTCCAAGCAGAATAGGGTAGAACGGGGTGATTTCACCGCAAAAGCACTTTTTTTTAATGTCACAAAAATACGGTGAAGATAATGGCAAATGTTAGTGCTGTTTATATACATTCAGAGTTTTGGCCGTAGGTGTGCATTATTGATTTTTTTTTCTAAAAATTTGGTAAAATTCGCTTTTAGGACCATCACGCATTTTCAATATTTTGAAGTCATATATAGGTAAAAGGACCCATTTTAAGACGTTTTTCACGAATGACTTTTCT
>LQNS02278170.1:11594977-11610603 GCA_001587735.2 Parhyale hawaiensis | reverse complement strand
TCATGCGACAGTCTTTGGTACATGTTCTCTCAGCAAATCGGGTTCATGCGACAGTCTTTGGTACATGTTCTCTCAGCAAATCATCCGCAATGTTGCACCATTGTCAACACAACTGTTTTGACTAGCTGAAGATTTGTTGAAGCGACTGTCATCAACTCTACTGGCTGCAGTAAGTGACACTTGATGTTTCTGTTGATTCTTCAAAATTCCATTAAATTAGCCCCGAAGAACACGCTAAAAAGACTACCATATGACCAGCGTTTGGCCTCAAATAGGATTCTGGAACGTCTTCCTTTTCATACAACAATGCCTTTTCATGTATTCATGCTGCTACCTATAACTTTTTTGTTGCTGTTTCTCTTCTTTCCCATTCACTATGCTCATCTTTTGTTAACTAATATCGCTTAACATACTACCATATATGCCTCTTTTTTCTTTTTCAATTGCGGTGATATTCGTGATATTTTGGCCAGAGATAGCTACATAGTGAAAATAGTTCAAAAGTTATCAAAATACTAGCCTGTATTTTAGCGGGCTCTTGTCGTTGTAAAATATATATGGACATCACTTACAGGGGGGGGGGGGGGGACCTGAGTGCGTTTTCCGCCGGGGTTGTTGCGGCTAGCCGTCTTTCGTGCTGGCGAAGTCTGTTTGTGTGGTTAAGTCGGTTTTCCATACTTTTCCNTGAAAATAGTTCAAAAGTTATCAAAATACTAGCCTGTATTTTAGCGGGCTCTTGTCGTTGTAAAATATATATGGACATCACTTACAGGGGGGGGGGGTGACCTGAGTGCGTTTTCCGCCGGGGTTGTTGCGGCTAGCCGTCTTTCGTGCTGGCGAAGTCTGTTTGTGTGGTTAAGTCGGTTTTCCATACTTTTCCTACTGCTTCGCGAGGTAGACCGCCGAATGTCGGAAAGCGACTCATCCCTTGGGGCTCCTACTCCTGCCTTATCCTTTGTGGAGGCCAACGTAAGGGACCCTCCGCATGAGTGTTTCTGTCTTCTTCTGTTATCGTCTTTCGACTCTTAGATGCTTCGCGCCTAATTTCCCTGTCAGTAGTAGCTCGCTGAGCCAACTTATAATACAATGCAGAGGAGAGCCGATGTCGAGATAGAATATTCCTCCTCGAGACTCCTGGCCGACTAGCATCACTGTAAGGATCGCCCTCTGGCGAATATGGTGGTTAAACTAATCTTGTAGTAGTAGTAGTAATAATAATAGCTTCAAAATACTATATATAATATAGATCAGTGTGTATTTCTTCATTTACTATTTAGAAGCCCGTCTCATCATTAAGTGACAGCAAAAAAGTAATTACTTCAACTAATCTCCCGTTCGATTGGCTCTTCTTTGTGTTTCTAGCTACTCTGAGAAATATCTTCAACGTTTTTGTTAATCATCTCAATCTGCGCGTCATGGAGCTCAGGAGAAGAAATCCTGATTGCAGAAAGGAAGTGAATTTTAGTATTTCCTACCGCTGTGACGAACTTGACGGTTCTTTAGCTTAGATTAAAAAAATAAATTGGGTAAAGCGACGGTCGCTTTGCCATTAAATCAATCCAAACTATGTATTAGTAAACCATATACTGTAATTGTATTTATTCCTTGTGGCTCGTCATGTGTGGGATACGAGGAACGGAATTTCCATCCTTGAATATTACAATGGATAAGTTGATAGAAAAAAAACACCAAGTAGAGTCCATAGTGTGAATGATGTCAACTAGCTATTGCTGGTGAAGTGAATATGATGCAGTGGTTAGAGATGCTTACACTTGACTGATCTAATACAATATATTGCCAAAAATAGAATTGACGCGCCTATGTTTAATGTTATATAAAAGTTCAGGCTGTGATCATAGCAGGAGAAGTGCATCCTCTATAAAGTAGTAGCTACTAGGACCACTAGCTTCAACAGTGAAAAGTGGTCAGTGCAGTTTCCTAGCTGTAATTTTTGATAGCGGAATGCTCTAGTACCTCATCAATCCTACTGGATACTCTCCTTTCAGGGGTATAGGGTAGGCGTTAGGTTCGCCTAGACCATGTTATGGGGAGCAGCGACTCGAGGGAGACCCTGTAGGGTACACATCCTTAGCCTGGCTTTCGGGGCGTCTTTTCTTCGTGCCCACTTTGCTTCCTTCTACTTTCATACTCCCGATGATGATATTCCATTGTGTTCGTCCTCTTCTTTCCCGACTTGCTGTTCTTATGCGCCTTGATCCTGTGCAGGACATTGTACAAGGGTTATATGTTTCTGTAGTCATTCTGTTCTTCCTTTGTTTTTCCTACTTTAAGCACGCCTGTATTTTGAAAACGGAGATTTAGACTATTCAATATCATAATGATACTAAATGCTAGCAAGTTAGTGTAGTTGTGTGATTTTTCTACATTTAAACTGAAAAACACTTGTACATGACGAACTTTCTAATACGCAGTGCTGTATTGTATATTCAGGTAAGGGTTGATATATTATGTTGCTGATTTATTCATGTTTAATAATTGTTATTCCAGCAATGTATAAACGGTAGTTGATATTCACAGGAAGTCCTTATGTTCCTTGGACATCCTAGAGCCTTTCTTCTAGTCATGTATGTGTGTACTGTGTAGGTTCTGTGAAAGTATTAGCAGGGTTGTGGCATCGGTAGAGAAAGTCAGATTCTTGACTCCGAATCCAAGGTTTTGTCCGTTTTTTAAGAAAACGCGCCAATTTTCGCCGACTCCTTCTGTACAGTACATGAAAATTTTCACCCATTCTTGAGTCTTGACTCGTATTCTTAACAAAACTTACCGATCGTCACCAAATCTGACTCCTAGTTCTAGCTAGTCTCCGACTCCAACTCTAGTCTTAGACCCCAAAATTCACCGTCGCCGATTCCACAACCCTGCTTGTCATGAGCATAGGTATGCTTGTGTTTCACTTTCGCGAACAGTAATAAGTTTAAACTTTTTTGTCAATTGATTCAATTTTCTAAAAAGCGCTTGAGTGTATTTTTTATCTTTCCACCTTCACTTTTATGCATTTACCACATGGATCCCACAGTCGTTGCTGTATTATCGTCGCCTGTATTTAACGCTTGACTCTTAATCCACTCGCTTTCATATAGGTACATCTGCTGAAATAGAATATTGCTTTTAGCACTATTGATCATTTTTATATTGGAAATAACAGGAAAACTTTTAAATAGTAACTTTCTGTTGCTTACATGTCTGCATGTCGGACATTTATTAATATTAAACATTTCTTTTTATGTATCGATCAATGACTTTCTCATTACCTTACAACTAATTGACATTAAAGTGATTCTAGCTGTCTCATTGTAAAAAATGAAAGTGATTTTCGTGACAGTTTGACATTCATTAGATTTTGCAGTGTATTTACCACCCTCACCGCCCAAAATAATTTTCTCCAGTGGATGAGAAAGAATTAAAAAGTATAGAGGCATCAGGAATATACAGTAGGTACCTACACAATTAACAGAAACAACATGACTAGCCATGCGAGAGCTGTGTTAGACAATTCAGATACATGCCGCTTAGCGGTGTCGATAACCGCTGCGAACCTGTTGGCAGATAGCTGCTTGTCTCGTGCTGGTACCGCTAAATTATGGATCAATACGTGAAGGACATCAACATCGACATACATTAAATTTTTAGATACATCCCTGTATTGTCGATGTGCCTTAGAAGAAGTATGCAATACGATCAAGAATACCTTGTTAAAATAGGTGAAAATTAATGAATATCACCGTTGGAATCCCTCGTTACTTGGGTACGGTGGTTAAACATAGACTACAATAATAATAGCAGTTGCGAGGATGAAACTTTGAAAAAATTTGTTCATGTAAACATTTCCCTTTGCTTGAAAATACCGCCTATTATGTATTCCAGAATTCCAGCTAGATTGTCTTTTCTTATATATGGCTCTTCTATCTAGCCAGTCATTTTATTTGTAAGAATTAGTTCATAACATTTTTTCGAAAATTTGGAGGTAAACTTCGTTTGTTGAGAGCATAATACTCAGGTTTTTTTTTTTTTTTGTTCGCTATGGAGCATAGCTGTTTTATCTCGTCAGTTTCCCTATTTCATTTGAGCGTTATTACTTTTTTGTAAATACAGTACACGTGACTTTCTAACGTGGTCTTTTATTATCTTTTCATTACAGTATTGTAGATTTATGTGTACCCTCCGCTAGAAGCCTTGAAGCTAGACCGCTGCTTTGCTTCTGTTATGTTACTTGAAACCTTACTTTCTTTACACCGCACATTCAGAGAACTTTCGTTTAAATCTCACGTTGTAGGCAGCTTGCGTTTAGGTACGTGTATCTATCTGTTTTGGGAGTCAGGTCTGTTGTGATCAAACAAAAATTTTCACAGCAATGTATATTTGACCCCGTAGCTAAAAGCATTGCTGTGTGTCTAGTGCACATTCTCGTATGCATTTAGAAGAGCAGTTAAGATGCACGGCAAAAGCGATAATTCTATTTATGGGATGTTTGAAGAAAGTGTGTTGGGAGGCAGCTGTGAGGACCCAAAATGTAGTGACACACTTGCATTTAAATGATTCAATATTTAATTTTTGCAGCTAAAATATCTGTTCGGTCGTGGTCTTGGTTTGAATTGATACACGCGAGGAAAAATTCAACTTCCTAATAATGTAGGTATATAAGAAGAGTAGGTACCTTCGTCAGGAAGCCTTACAAGGTTGCACGCAACCCATACCTATGGCAGCATGATAATTTCATTTTAACAAGGATAAAAGCATTGTTGGTGATATAGTTACTGTTAATTTCACTTTGAACTGGTGTGTTGCAGATGACATGTTGAAGTTTTTTTTGCTCCATCTCTGGTTGCGTTCTTGAGTTTTCCTACTGATGAACCTGACGGGATCAGTGGTCCTGTGTGCGTGGATTGCTTTTGCTCTGCGCGCTGCTTGTCTCTTCTCTTTTCCTTTGTGTTGTAGGCAGGTATAATATAATCGTAATGTTCCTTCAAAGTTGAACTGAAGTGCTTCAGATGAAGCTGTAAATTTGCCACCAACTGCGATAATTTCATCAAGATAACGTAACCTCATTATATATAACTTATCCGGAATTTCATTCATGAGTGTTGGTTTCGCTATTTTGAATTAATTTTTGTAAGTTAATCTCAAACCAATCACTCTCTACCCTTCAGAGCAGCTTGAATTTAACGCCTTCCACAAATCCCAGGGATAGCCGGTTTGCAGTTGGCACCTGAAACTGGAACCAAAATAGCCAAACTGGAAATTCACCCAAAGTAACCACAATCCTGTAGAGCAAAATTGAATTTGAGGTTCCGAGAATAATCGGCCTAGGATTTACGCCTGAAACTTGATCTAAAGTAGCGAAACTAACACTCATGGCTGCAGTGCCTATCAGCTTGTAGCTAATTACATAACATATCGATGGAAATTTACAAAGGACACCTTAATTACAGATGGCTGTTTAAGGCCCGTTACCCACTCCATTGTTGATTTTGATTTTGGGAGGAATGGGTTGCATGCTACATAATGGTGATGCTTTGTTCGGTTGTTTCCCGACTTGCTGTTCCGGTGCGTATATCCTGTGTGGGAACACCCTCGTGCATGGGCTTCACGTTTCTATTGACATACTGAATGTCTCTTATTTCTTCATGGGTTTGATCGCCGTAGCATCGGAGACGGAATCTTGAGCCAGTCCGTATAATCTTACTTCCCATGGTCAACTCGGAACCCAGGCACGTGTGGGTTTCCTGGTTGAGGCTGCGGTCTAGTTGACTTTACTTATACCTTACGTGGGGCGAACGTGTACGGGAACAAACAAACAAACAAAACACGTAAACAACAGAACCATCACTGACATTGAAAGCAGGAGCAAGGAAGAGCGAAGATCTGCCAATAATAAGTTTTTTCTATTTTACAGGACAGCACAGCGACTGACACCAGCAGCGCCTGCCTGTCCCTCACCCAGCAGGTGCTGCCTGCCCCTCACCAGCCCAACCAGTTCTTCAGCACTGGTGAGCCTTTCCTTCTGAGGATGTCAGTACCGAAGAGCAAACATAGTCACAATGAGAGGAACTTTTGAAAATTCCCACAAAATAGAAAATATCGAATTTTATATTGCATAATTTTTAGTCGTAGGAAGCTTGGATAAAATGTAAGCTGATAATTTTTTGCCGATAATTTTCTTCTCTTTCTGAGGAGGAAGGATATTGTGTATTTTGTTAGCGAGGAGGCTGATTAATTGTAAGCTCATTTCTGTAGGGGTTTCATTGTCCTGTTTTGGTGTCTTGCTATGCATTCATACCGCTGACTACCAATGGGCATGTGGACCACGCACTTGCTATTTGTAATTTGTAAATATGTATTGAATTTTTAAATTCCCATGACTACCTCGTCTTTCGAATTTTTGTGACCATCAATAACATTACCGTTATTATTACTATTAATTTATTTTTCCGTTCTCTCACGGCTTTGGTGACTGATGCAATACCAGGAATAGTGGCAGTTGAGTCACCGTGAAGACTTGTGGGACCTGGCTCTGACCTTGCACGTTACCCGGCCTAAGCTCTACATAATAGTTGTAATAGTAGTGAGAGTAAGCTTCAGTTTCCACCACAAAAGCGATCGCTCAGAGGAAGAAGCAAGGAACATAGAATGTGTCGATAGAAACGTGGCACCCGTGCACGAGGGTGTTCCCACACCGGATCAACGCGCATGGGAACACTTGAGTCGAGAGAGAACGGGAAGAACAGCAAAACATTATCAGTAGGAGTATGAAAGTGGAAGGAAGCAAAGTGGACACGAAGTAAAGCCGTCTTGAAGGCCTAGTTAAGGTAACATACAGGGTCCCTCTGGAGTCGTTGCTCCCCACAACATGGGATGGACGATCCTGACTAACCTAGTTCTATGGGCCATTTTAGTACTAGTTGAGTTTTAATCTAATCATATAGATCTGATTCGATAGTAGACGGACAAAAACAGGCCCAATCCCAGAAAGCAGCCGGGATTGAGATGACGGCCCTCTATATATATGAGCTATTGCCATTATGTCAAAATAATTTGGACTTTGTTGAAGAAAAAAGACGAGGAGAATGAAAACTCTGGCTCGGAGTTGATAGTGCAAGCACGATTAATCGCCACAAATTCGCCGAACTCGGAGACGTCAAGTTAATTACGCATATAAAGTAATGGAATAGGTTGACCTCTGAATTTGGAACTACTGAAGAAAGTGTCCGTAGCTGTGGAGCGTGTTTCTCCCAAGGTTTGTCAAGACAATTTTTAACGCATTGACCTTCTCTACACCGACGACTTCAGAGGGGATTCTATTCAAAATGTTCATAACGAAGTTTGGGAAAAACAACAGGTGGCTTAGAGTAGTTCTTCGATCTTTGTATAATATTTGAGCTTTTGGCCGTTGTTTTGAAGGTATTCATCAAATTCTCTGTCGGAAAGTTCCGTTGTAGGCAAGTTGAAGCCAGTTAAATTCCCCTTCTGCTCCGCTAGGTAGGATGCCAACTGGTGGTAAGCCACCCATCCCATGGGGTTCCTTTCTGCTCCCGTTTTGAGGGTCCACGGAAGGGACCCTCCGCACGGGTGTTTCTTTTGTCTTCTCCTCTTTCGTTTTCGTTTCTTAGAGATACTACGCGCCTTTTTTCCCGCCGCTAGTAGTGCACTCAGCCGACTGAGAATATACGCCAGGAATTCTGAGATAAAACATTCACAAATTGATGGGGCACAATAAACTGAGTCACATTGCTTTGATCACAGCGTATGAAGCGAGTGCGGGACAGAACCAGAAATGTAATAATAATAATAAATAAATGAACAAACAGAAATTCCAATTGCAAAGGCACTAGTGGTGGAAATGATTTTGTTCTTGAATTTGTACTCAAAATTCCTGATAATGGATTTCAATTCTATGTTTGTCATGTTGACACTTGCCAGCTTTTTGACTGTGTTGTAGTTTGTTTGTGATAATTATTCTCAGGTCACGTTGTTAGGTGCCTGTTGCTAATTCTATCCCGTTCATTTTTAATCGGAGGGCTGAGGGGTTGGTTCTCCGGCCCTAAGTGAATTACTGACCATTAAGTTTGTCGACGCTAATGCTCATCTGCCACATTTCATGAGGCGGTCAAGGTTCTTGTTGGTGTTCGATTCTATCCCTGGTCGATAAGCCCGGATGATATAGTTAAGTGTCATCAGAAAATTTACTTATTTTACTTCGGAGATTAAGATCGTGATCATGACGTAAATTTTGAACATAAGTGGGCCCAGTACTCCACCTTGTGGAACCCCGGATGTGACCGGCGTTCAGTCACTCGTCTACCCCTTGCAGCTTCACTCGCTACCGCTGACCAGTGAAACATACACTGGTCCAGTGTGAATAGTCTTCCTGGATATCATGGCACTCGTGGGCTTCTACTTTTTTCAATTACCTTTGATGGGGGACTCTGTCAAATGCCTTTGGAAGTGTAGATAAACGAGGTCCACTCCCTCTCCATTTATCTTTGATTTCCGTAACTTTCGAATTAAGTCCAGTAATTAGGCAGCTTCTTCTATCTCAGACCCCGTGCTGGGTGTCGGAAATAACCTGTTGCATCGTCAGGCGGTCAGTGATTCGCTTTTTCAGTGGGCGTCCGATGGCTTTGCTGACTGACCGATGTAGGACTGATTGGTCGATAGTTACTGGAAATTCTCTTATGTATTGGGTTGTCACGTTAACTGGATTCCAGCCCTGTGCAATTTATGTGCAGGGGCAGTGTATCGGAAGTACGAACTATATTTCAGTCAGCGACTCTGCGGGGACGCCTAGGATGGGCCGAAGGATGAGGTCAGCCACATTTGCCCATCCTCTACTGTGGGGATCGCGTCACGAGCACCTTATACGTGACTTTGCTTGAGCGAGGTTTTCGAAACGTCGTCTTTCCTTGTCGGATAGATGTTGTAGTTTGTGTCGTTCTGATGGGGTTTCGGAGTATGAGTTATATTACATCTGCAATAGAGCTTCTTGAGTTTATAAAAGAGGCTTGATTGACGACTCAGCCAATTTTCCATATTTTGTATTTCGGAATCACTGAGGCAGGTATAAGTACAAAGGTGGCACACTTAGTAGAAATTCGTGTGCAATCTGACCAATAGTCATAGCAAGTGAGGCCATGACGTCGCTAATCCCGATGCCACACCTTAGTCAAAAGAACCAGTAACGTCATCTTTTGGTCCGTACGTTATGTTGAACTCTTGTAAACACAGCTTTGATATTGCCTAAAAATGGCGTAAAAATGTTTACCGCCAGTTCTGTTTACTCCCTAACTGCCGTTCGTTAACTGTCGGACATATCATTACTGTATATCTAGAGGGGTTTTTAACTCGAAATTCTTTGCAAGTGTGTGCTATGTGTCTGTCCGAATGATTGCTACTTTGGGGATAAACAGCGGTCTGCTGTTCTACTGGTGCGATTATTGATATTGACTGGTGAGGGCTTACCGATGTGGAAACATGTGGAGTGAGTATGGTGAGAGTAAATAAACGCGAAATCTTGAAACCACCACGGATCACTGTAGGGATCACTCACAGAGTGGATATGGTGGTGAAACTATGACTGTAATAATAATAATAGTAAGTGTAATAATAATAATAGTAATAAGTGTGTGCTATTTAAATGGCTACATACACGCATTCGTATGAAAAGATGACGGCACTCGTTCTTTTGACTACCGTGTGGCATCGGCATAACAATCTCTAACTAGGAGGTGTACAAAAGTAGAAACCAGCTGAGCAAGATCTGAGGCTGACAAGCCTGTCAGCGCTCTGGCTCAGAACTGCCTTAATCGTATAACCTGATGTAGAATCCCCACTATATATCCCGCTTATATAAGGTTGTCTACTGTACAGAGCCTCTCTCTCATACTGTAGACTCTCTCTTGGCTCAATCTTTGCTCGTATTCCGCATTGTATTAGTTGTGGGTGCGGAAAATTAAGTCCGCCCAGCATGGGTTGCAGTTTGATTAATATCTTCCAAGGAGTCGCGGCCACCTCCTCTTGCGAAATTCCTTGGCTTCTTGAACTCACCGACGATATTGGCGAGGATAAACAAGGTGAAGCGAACCTCATGAGAAGGTAAACAAAGCTTGCTCTAGACTACGACCGTGATAAAGTAAGCTAGCTCATGGCACTCAAGTTGAAAGTTCCTCGCTGATAAACTTGTAGAAAGATTACATTTTGGAAAATTTTATCACGTTATGCAACTCGTATGACTAGATATAAGAGAGTTTATATCTAGTCATAGCAGCTTTCCACTGTTTCTAAGATATCCTAATTAAACTATATAAATGCGTAAACTTTTTCTACAATGATTTAATAAATACAGAATATTGAATAGGGTCGGAATTATTAGCATTACGACTGGAAATATTAGAATTACAGCGTCTTATCATCTTTGTTTTCTTCAAAATTTACCATAATCTTATGTAGTGATGAAACTTTGTATTCTTCTTCTTTCCTGATTTATACCTACCCATACACGATGATCGCGCGTGGCTGTACCCTTGTACATGGTTTTCACGATTCTTTCGTCCCTTTATTCTCACTCTCGGTGCACGCTGTGGGTGAGGGAGCTTAACCTCGTTCAACACCGTTTAAATTAGCTCTGAAAAGCCCTGGCATATTTCAGAATCATGGCAAATGGAAGTGTTTCGTTTAACTAATTCTATACTTGATGTTCAATCGAGTTTCCTGTGACTATGAGTAACACAGTAAAAAAGTGTATTCCTATCCATCCATCCATCCATTTCTTTCTTTTGAACTTCTTAGTTTTTCTAACTGGAACAGCTCGTGACAGTTAGGGTTGCACTAGGAATAAAGTGCCCCTCAGGGGGCATAGGATGAGCCATAGGCCATGAGGTTAGGTTAATAGAGGTTCACCCGTCATATGTTATGGGAAGCAGCGCCCCAGGGGAACCTGTAAGTTACTTAAGCCTTTAACTAGGCCTTCGGGACGTCTGTCTTTCATGCCCACTTTGCTTCCTTGCCATCTCATACTCCTACTGTTCTTTCGTGTATCTGTTCTTCCTCTTTTTACCCGACTTGCTGTTCCCATGCGTGTTGATCCTGTGTAGGAACACCCTCGTGGATGGGTTCCACGTGTCTATCGTTGTACTATATGTCCCCTCTTTCTTGCTCTGTGATATCGCTTTGTTGAGGAAAACTGAGACCCAATGCTTCTGAATATAATAAAAAATGGGAATAAACTAAGATATTTTGTTTACAGACACGCCGCTAAGCTTCTCGCCTGCCGATGGGACCCTCTCGTGTCAGGTTCGGCAGGAGCTGCTGCATCTCATGCTCTCCGCCCCTTTATCTTATGCCACCCGCTCCCAGCTGCCCTCACAGAGCATGCCTCAGGGCGCCGATATGATGTACACCGGCTTCCGACGGGGTCGGTGGTCGCCTTCAGGAGCTGGTGGCGTGCAGAGGTTAGTTCAGGAGCAATTTTTGCAGTTGAGTTGCTCTCCTTCTCTCGCATTATTGCATCATTGATCATGACCTGCTGGTTTATGGAGTTGCTTACACTCTTCGACTTGCATTATGACTTGATTGATCACGTTGAATTTCAAATATTGTTAGTTTGCAAAAGCTACCTGCGCTCTTTTTATATCAATAGCTTGACTGATTTTGCTCAACATTTGTTGGTTAGCTGTGTCATCGTACTTATTTACTTATTTTTACTGAGTGTTCAGGAGCTGATTGTCTGCAAATGTTAACTGCACTTATTGCAGACATATCATTTGGCGTTAGTATTCAGGAGCTGATTGTCTGCAAATTTTAACTGCACTTATTGCAGACATATCATTTGGCGTTAATATTCAGGAGCTGGATGCCCACAAATATTAGTTACATTTACTACATGCATGTCATTTAGCATTGTCTCCGTGATATTCAAGGGTTACTCTTCCAAAGATAGGTGACGACCATCTTCGGAGGTTAGCTTTGCTTTGCTATCACCCGCAAACAAAGTGAGAGAGGTGATAATGTTTTTGTTAAAGATTTAAGTCTATACATAGGCCTATATATCGTATATATATTTGTATATTTGTCTGTCCACCCAATAAGTGGTCGAAGGAGTTGAGCAATCTTCATAATTTTTTGTTGGGAGTTTAATGAGTTGACCTAGATGTGGCCATGCCAAAAAACTAGACCTAGCTGACCATAAAATATGACGGCATTGACTTTACCTCCACCGCGGCAGATCGTCTCACGCCACGAGCCTCCCATTTTTCCTATGTTATTATCAAGAGATCTCCTCGGGGCGCTCTGCGTGGCTCTAGCTTTGTTGGACACAGCATCCATACGAGAAACTAGCATTAGTTGGCCATCTAAGATGACTTTGTTGAATTTGCCTCCTACCGCGGTTGATGGTATGACTCCACTGAGGCGTTCTAGTACTATATTCATATTGGGTTCTAGTGGTTCTCTAAACACTTGCCGGCCTATGAGATGGGTTGCAGAGACGTAGTTCGTAGGAGTCTGACACTTTTCTAGAGCCAGGAGTCGGATTTGGACAATTGCTTGTTCTGAAAATGAGCCTATTTTGTTGCGAAAAATATTCGGAGTCGGTGGGGCACGAGACATCCTTGCAGCTCAAGGTGTCTGAGTTGGACTCGGACTAGACTCATCAAACTTGGCCATCCGACTCCGTTACGCTGCTTCGTAGCTATCCCAACCTGTCTGTAATATGCAACATGTGTTATGATCTCAGGCTAGAGTGCGTGCTTCCGCCATGTTGCTCAAATTAAAACAAATTAAACCGCTATATTGCTCTATTCATTATGATTTCACAGATGTCTCCTAGCCATGCTGACGTCAGACCATCGCCTCTACCTAGCGTGTGGCCGAGGTCGTCTACTGCGTCCTGCGCTGTCACTGGCCCGCCGTTGGGCCGCTTACGTTTCTACGCACGATTGGCCCCTGTCAGATTCCACCAAAACACAATGCGAGAAACAACCGGAGGTGATCAGGCCAAGTCACTATCCGGAAACTTGCCTTTCAGACTCCGTCCTGAATAATACAACGGAGGGTGACGTATCAGATGTCGCTGCTGGAGGCCAACCTGGCAATTGTGAACGTGGCGTTGGCAACATTCCAGTCAGCTCTGGCGAACAGAGCACCAATACAAGTAGTCTTCATCCCTCTACGGAAGCAGAAAGGGCTGCTTCACACATGGGGACCGGCTCTAGTGAAGTAATGAGTATCAACCAGCGCTCCGATACCTCTTTTATTAACAAATCTTCTGGTGTTACTGATAGCAGTTCTTTATCTGGAATTCTGGAGAGTAACAGGACCGATTTGCTCGATAGTGGTGTACAAGATGGAACCTTTGCGTTAGGCAATCCCAGCTTCAATGCTCCCTTGAAGCGTAAACTCGGAGATGCCGATGCTCCAGAAGAGACGGCCGATGTTCGGACCCCTGGGGACCGAAAGACGAACTCCGGCCGGCCGCGTGATACCAGGGATATTTTACGCAGTCGAAAAGTGCTACAACTGGAAGAAATACGACGGCACATTGATCGTCTTTCACAATTAGCTATTAAGGGTATGTGATGCAGATGTTTTTGCCTATTCTGAATTTCATCATCGCACTCTTATCACGATTCTCCTCAAAGGGCGAAGGATGGACTATGGGGCAGCTTATTTAGGTAACTTCGGTTTGCTCTTCTATGCTGTGAGGAGTCACGCCCCAACGGATCGAATAGGTTACTTTAACATTACCTAGGCCATTAGGCCATCATTCTTTCTTGTTCGCTTCCCTTTCTTCCATTTTCATACTCCTAATAATAATACTTTGTACAGTTCTCCATCTTCTCTCCCGACTTGCTGCTCCCATGCGCGTTGATCCAGCTCGAGAACAGTCCGTTCATGGGTTCCAGTGGACCACATTTCTTGGATGTACTACTTGTCCCTTCTTTCGTCTCTCTTTGGGGACTTGATCCAGGATTGTAATGATATTAAACTAATATGTTCATTTTCATGTGCTCTTTTGCCACGTGGGCTGAACTGATGTAACGTGAATTGCGCTCATGCCGTAGTAGATGCATGCTCATTGCTGAACTGCAATAAAGTTAGCTTTAAATAAGGGCACCTTTAAATTTCGTGTCTCGTCATATACTTCACTTCCAAGTTCCTGTGCGCTTGCTTGTACGTCACACAAGTGACACAGAGTTAGTACAACAATCTTCAGAGAACTTCGCTCTAGCAGCGTCTGGCTAATTGTACCATGGTAAACATTCACATTTCGCTAGTGTGCAGACTCCACTGCTTTTTTTGTTTATATGGTCATTTTTTTTCGGGCACAAACAGAATTGTGCTGGTGTCCAATTGTGAAGGAGTGTAGTAACGGGACAGTGTTGACGAGTGAGCTGCTTCATGTCACGCTGACGGGACACGCTGTGGTGTGGCGCATCTCTGCTGGCCTGCAGGAACCAAACACGTCCGCCCCTCCCGCCAGCGCAAAGAACACTGTCAAGGAAAAGTCGCCAAGAAAAAGATCTAACAGGCGAGCAGACAGTGATCTGCCGGACGATACTGGAAAAGAAACGGATGGGTCAAATTATTTAGGTAAGGTTTATATTGAATATTCTTTAAGAGCGTGCGCAAAAATTGCGTTGCAACGCTGCTGTTCCCTTCGGCCGTCATGTTGCTGTGACTACTACTCATGGTGCCTGAATGTCACGCTAAAGCTGTGCGTCATTGCAACATTAAACTAACACAGAAGTAGGAGGTATTCTCAAAGCTTCACAATTGCTGCTTGTTATACCATACAAACTGTAAGAAACGACTCATACCTTAGATATTCTTTTCAATGGCATAGCAATGTCTAAGCCCTAGGGCGCTGCCGTGCAATCGAATACAAAGTTGCGTTGCAATGCAACTTTTGCATCCGTGTGCCTACGCTGTAATCTGTATCGACATTCTCTGCGTCACTTCTTTTTGCCATCTAAAACGTCAGCTATGATGTCTACGGAGGCTTAAACTAATCCCTGTAATCATATTACATTACTATGTCGCTATATTTTAAACAAATTGTATGAGAATTGCAGATGCTGTGGTGAGCGCCACCTTCGACCTGAAGTGCCCAGGTGCCAGCTGTGTCAAGTGGATTGTTGTAGGAGGTGTCGCAGGTGAGGTGCTAGCCAAAATTTTTTTTTTGGGGTTGAAATAGTGTAGGTTTCTGCTGCTACTTATCCTTTAGTATTGCAACGTAATACGTTACTTCGGACGGGTAGGATTGCAGTCAAACTCTAGGGTTACCTGTGTTGCACCAGCGTCGCACGCCGCTATCGAAATCGTGTTGCAGTCGCAACCGTAGGGTGCCGTGTTGCACTAACGTCGCATGCAGCTAAAAAGTCGTGTCAGTCAGAGCACGAAAGGCTATCTGATACCGCATTTCAAATTAGAATTGGCAATTTTCTGGTTACAGTAGCGGAACTCGGTTGTGATTGCAAGGCACCTCAAGATCTGTCAAAGGGCAAGCCACTGCTGCTTACCATCACGCATAGTTGCCGGCAAACTTCGTTAGATGATCTAAGTATTGCGGTGAAATCGTTAAATTGTTGTTATGCAGGGGGTGGTTCCCGGTG
>LQNS02278170.1:11533277-11574977 GCA_001587735.2 Parhyale hawaiensis | reverse complement strand
TGTAACGATTTACACTTGTGAAGCAGGTATCAAGAGATAAAGGCAGTATGATCCCCTGGGCTAAGTCCTATACGGTGTCAAGTTCGCTTTTGGTGAGAAAAAGGGCGTGTTCCTTCGCCCTTGGCTTGTCACAAGCATATATTTCATACAACTTCTGGATCTGCAACTAAAATATAGATAGCCCGCACTGGTCTTAGACATCCTCGTAAGAAGAAGAAAATATATTTTGACCGTCACTCTATGCTAACGGTATGCTTTTTGCACGAATCAAATTGATGAAGTGCAAGAAATAACACGTGTTCGCCTGAAAATGGAAGTTGATGGACAAAAATTGTTTGAAAATGTGGATTCACAACGTGGGATTAATAAACGTACAATTCAAATTATCCGCGCAACAAAATGCATGCTGACCAGTGTTATTGATACTGATTAATTTGTGCTTCTTATTTGCATCGCTATGAAGGTTTAAGTCTTTTGGTTGAGGTCCATGTGTTAATAGAAAACATTTTATTGAAGTTTACTCAGTCAGGACTCAATTACGAACCGTTGGCAATCAAGTGCACTGTGGTCTATGTACTTATTTCATGGTGTACTCGGCGGTTAGGTTTAGTCTGTTGTTATGTTGAAGATAGTGCAGTGGAGTGCCTGTGTGAGAGATAGCACAGGTTGTTTGGGGTCTCCCTTGCATCCTATAACAAGACTGGCCAATCATGTAACCATGTCCTCTGCTTAGCGTGTAAATGAACTTTCCTCAGATCGGGACTAAATAAGATACATCGCAAAAATGGAATCTTTTCCGAGTTTCTCCAGTAGGTTTGAAATATTGCAAGGCCGTTGCTGCAGGAGCAGCAGCCTCGCAATTTGAAAGAATACCTTAAAGTGTTTCTGATAAGAGTTATACGATACCTACTACGCTTGTGGCATCAGCCCTTCAAACTTTTACTGTATTTTATTTTCCCGCAGAATATTAGCAGCTGGAGGGACATACCTGGATCTCTCGCCTCTTGCTGCACGCTATTTATCGGAACATCCGCCCAAAGTCTGTGGGGAGAGCGGCTTGGGGACTGGAGTGCCTGACGCACTCGACTCTCAGAGCTCAAAAGCCGACACTGCCGACCCGTCCTCTGACCACCAGCTGCTGGGGCTCAAGTTACTGCTGTGGCTGGTCCGCCTCTACCATAAACTTGGCGCTGATGATGCCCTCTTGCCTAGCCAGTACCAGTCCTGGGTTGGTGTTGTTGCCTTTATTACCCATTTCATAGCTAGTCAGTGTTACTTTACTACAAATGTTCTTAGTATTGTTTTTCTATGATAAAAAGTCTTCGTAATGAGGTAACACAGCCGGGTATTTTGAGCGTTAACGCTTAGGATTACTCTGAAGCGCATTTGCAGGACACTCAAATGCAGGTGTTCTCTCGTCGGGTGAGCCTAACTAACGTGTTGTATCCGATGAAGCAGTAGAAAAAGGCACCACGTTCTGAGTTCGAACTAATCAAAACTGGGAAGAGCTATTCGAAACTTTACCAGTGCCACTCGCTGAGCCAGCTGACGCGACGCCTACCGTTTTTGTAGACTAGTTTTGTTGACAACAAAAACCTGACAACATTCAGAAGCAGAGTCGAAAGATCAACATACGTTTGACTCTTGCGAAGCGGTCTTTATTCTCAGTTAGGCCTTCCTTGCATCGTTCTCTCGTGTACACTGTGCTCATATCCCTTTTCCTAGTACTACTCTTACTGATGATCACATTGCTGTTCTTCCTATTCTTTCCCGACCTGCGTTTCTCACTCTCGTGGATACATTGTGGCAACACACTCGTGCATGGGTTCCAAGTTTCTGTCAACGTTCTACAAGCCTCTTGCTTTTCCTCTCAAAATACAGTCAGCAATGGCTGGGAAGGTAAACCCGTCACTGCCAGTGTTCATCTTGCATTTCCAGGAGGGACAACACTCCTAGGCTCGTTTCACATATGATAAACCATGCTGTGTGCACATTACTACGTTTCAACTTTTCAACTTGCCAATTGAAAGAGAGTTTAGGTAGGAAATTAGCATCAGTTAAGTAAGCAAGGCTGAGGCAGAGTAGCAGAGAAGGATCAAGTCTTAGAGTGGAACACCTGAAACGGGGGCAGAGTTATTGTCTTCGTTTCAAGATGACAAGTTCTACAGTACACCTGTTTCCCCCAATATTCGTGAAACGTTTTCTAAGAGAATTGCAATGTTGTCAATGCAGTACACAGTTGAGTTTTTCTACACCATTAGCACTGCTATTCGCTCAGTATGGCGTCGGCTATTGATTCAGTTACCAACAGATGACATTTTATCCATTTACGTAACTGCATTCTCATTTTGAGAAGTTCTTCTACATTGCCAAGAGTTTCCTAAACAGAAAAAAATTGTTTGCATTGCTTAGTAAGCTTTTTTAATTAAATCGGCTGTCCTTTTCAAAACAGCTTCTAAAGTGTTTGAAGTCTCGAATGTATTTTTCCTGTGACACTTCTATAGCCACTGATACTGTGGTGCCCGCTGCTGGCATTGCTCTTTATTTTTCACACACGTTTCTGTATTAACTGTGCACGTGCCCGCTCATCTACTTTGGAAACGCCCGCTACAGAAGACCAATAAAAAGTTCGTATTGAAATCACGCTAGTGTAGCTAACGCATAATACTAGAGCAGAGTTCGGTATCTTGAACGCAAGTAACTATGCTCTAAGTTGCCTATTGTTACGTACAGAAGACCTTAGAGGAGAAGTTGGAGACTGTGGTGCTGGTGCCGTGGCTCCAACACGTAGTGCAAGAGTACAACAGCTACAAAGAGTGGACGGAGGAAGAGCTTCACCCGCTCGTCAGAGCTTCCCTTTCACTGATGTGTGACTACTTCGTGGCGCGAGGGCCCAGCTTGCACTCTACTCAGGCCATGGTAGATACGTATAGGCTGGTCCTAATTTTATTAAGAACATTGTTTTCTACAGTATTTCCTTTGCTATGTATTTTTCTCTAACTTAGGCCATGCGGACGTCTTTCTTTATGCACTCAAGTTGCTTCCTTTCTTTTGGCCTTTTTTACTGGCAAACTTTATTGTGTTCATTCCCATCCAGCCGTTGCCCTGCAAGTCGTTTCTCCTCCGTGCTTGAATACACCCCTCTTTTGACATGTTAAATATCCCTTCCCTTTGCTCATTTAAAACTCGGTTTTGTGTTAAGTGCGACTTCGTTAACTCATTGACGATCACAGTAAACCTGCACTTTTCGTAAGAATGCTACATTATTAACAATGACAAAAAATTGACACCGTCCGTTAATGGATTAAACTAATGAAAGTAATTAATTTATCGGATATGTTGACGTCAGCTGCCGGTGACGTCAGAGCAGCGTCGGTTTAGCATAGACTCGACACTTTGATTGCTGCAGCGCGCTCCTATCTTGCTGTTTACAGGAAGTCCTGCTGAGGCTGACAGGAGGTGCGCGTGAGCAGTGCGGCATGGGTCAGTGTCAGCTTATGGTGGGCCTGGCCAGTCTGTCTGAGGCTCGGTGTGCCGATGGTGAGTATTGAGAGGTCTGGTACTTTATACTGACAGTGCTGATCCTCTGTGTTGTCCAAACCATCGAGGGCAACAACTGTTCCCCTACTCAGTATACTGTGACAACGAAATTCATGGGTGGTGTTAACTACATCAGTGTGCAACTGTGCGTCCTCTGCAAGGCCTCCTCCACGCCAATGCGATGGGCGACGCAACAAATTTGTTGCACAAAAAAATGTTATGTCGAGTACAGCAATTTACTGTTCCCACCGACGCAACCCAGATCGCGCGACGCATCGTGCATTGTTGTTCACAAGCAGCACGTCTTCAGCAAAAGTCGCATTGCATCGCTTGTTGCGTCGGTGGGGTTCCGGCTTGGGGGTCCAGTGTGTCACACCACAAACAGTTACGGAGGCATAATGCCGCGGAGCTCGGTGTATACAGCTGAGTCGCTATATCTGGCGTCCCGTCGTCATATTGGATTCAGCACCTCTTTGCTAGTACTGACTGTCTTCAATTTTCCAGGCCACGTCCTGCCCCGTTGCTGCGTGTCGCTGCTGTCTGTGCGTCGCCCCGACATCTGCCGACTCTGTAACACAGTCATGCACCGCATCCCTGCAGACGGTAAGCTGCAGCTGCCAGTGCGGCGCTCCATTTATTTCTTGGCACTGTTTTCGATGCACAACCTTCACTTGTTACTTCCTAATATTCCAGTCTCGCGCGAATAGTGTTAGCTACATATGGAAGAACTATCGTGTATCGACAGACGTTATTGTATCAGTTTTATCTTCCTAGTTTAGCCGCCGCATTTACGATGTCAAACGACGTAACAAAACAAGCAGAAAAATATTGGAAATTGCCTTTGCAAGTAGATGTTTACCTTCATGTTTGCTTCTTCATCAGGTGACGTAAACAACCGGAAAAAATATTGGCAGTTGCTTATGAAAGCAAATATTTCATGTTCCGTTGATTTGCAGAGCTGTGTGGCACAGAGGCGGTGTGCACCCTGTGCGGCGGACTGATGGAGACAGAGGCGGTGAGGAGCAGAAGCACCACAGCCAGGGTTGTACGTAAAGGCAATGAGATGCTACCTAAACTAATGATTAATTTGATGACTGCGAAAGTGAGAAAAGGCAAAAGTATAGGAAATGCAGAAAAAATATAAATTATTACCTGAACTCTCATACAGTATCTTTGGATTTCTTCAGCAATATATTATTATCCCCCGCGAACGAAGTGTGAGAGGTGATAATGTTGCGTTGAAGATTCAAGAGTATGTATATATATATATACATATACACACACCTCTGTCTGTCCACCCAAAAAGTGGTAGGAGTGAAGCAATGTTCATAATTTATTGCAGGGAGTCTAGGGGTTGCCATCGATACGACCCATGCCAAAAAACTAGGATTAACTGGCATCAAAAATGATAGCGATGACATTTGGTCCTACCACGGGTGTTGGTCTTACGCCACGAGGCGTTCTAATTATATTAAATGGTTTAAGCCTCAGTTTCCACAACGGCGCTCTAACTGGAGAAACTAACATAATAGTATGACCAGAGAAACGGGGAGCCTATGCACGAGGTGTTCTCACAGAGGATCAACGCGCATGGGAACAGCAAGTCGGGAAAAAGACAAAAAGAGTATAATCGGTAGGAGCATCATGAAATGAGAGGGAAGCATAGTGGGCACGAAAGACAGAAGTCTTGAAGTTCTAGCTAATACTAAAGTAACCTACACGAGCTCCCCGGGCTCCACAACATGGGATGGGTGAACCTAATTAACCTAACCCCATGACTCGTCCTATACCCCCCAGGGGATACAGTACAGCGCAATTTTCAAAGGAAAGAATAAAATAACAGTGATGAGTAAAGCGTCTTTTATTTACTCCTTGCTATCACTGTAATTGGGAAACAAGATGCCGGCGAAACCTTGCACATGTCATTGTAATCGTGTAACAAGATGGTAATATCTTACACATGTCAGTGTAATTGTATAATAAGACGTCAGTAAAAGTTTACACATATTATACAAGTGTAACAAGACGTCGGTAAACCCTTACGCAAAGTAATGCTAGCTACAGGAAAATGTCCTCGTGAGGTTCCAATCACGGCACTGACTAGTAACTTTGACACTTTTCGTAACAAAAGACAAGGCTAAATGACATCGCTACGCGAGAAACCGATAAATTACGTTCAAGAAAGAAATGCGGAGTTAAACGTTTCCAATGAATAAGTAGCATAGCATATATATAGCTACCGGTATATATACATATATATCGCGCATATGCGAGAACAAAGTCATAACTTAAATTCGGGAAATTTGAGTTATGACAACCATAAGATTGCCTGCTTCCTGCTCTACGGTACCGTCCAAAGCTAAGGGACAAATTTTCAAAGCGGCATAACTTTTTTTTTTACCACGCCAGGTACTTCTTCTTTTGCACACTATTAGCCAGTAAGGTATTGATTACTATGTTAAAATTTTGACATGTATGAAGAAAGATCACAAAGTTATGAACGAAAAGCTTTTCTTTTTAAATTGATGACGTCCAAAACTAAGGGACAAAATATGAAGAATTAAGTCAATTTTTTTTCAGTCCGTATTTCTTTATTTACATCGAAGGCAAAGTTTGACACTGCCATTTGTAAACATTACTGTTCGTTACATGATGGTACCACGTCAGAAAGTTTATTATATCCTGCGACAAGATATAATTATGTTGCACAAGAATAATTTCACTATTAGAGAAATTTCTAAGAACGTAAACCGTTCGAAAAATGTTGTGAGCAGAATAGCGAAGTCGTACGATGAAACCGGCTGCACTGGCGCCCTTAAAAAAGCTGGCAAGCTTCTTAAAACGTCAGTTAGAGAGGACAGAGTCAACCAGCGTACGTCACTGAAGGAGCGTTTTAAGGCCTCAGCTGCGATAAGTAGGGAAATTAATGACACATGTATGAACTTCTCACGTCAGACAGTTTCTCGGCGCCTTCAAGAAAGAGTGTTATTTGCAAGACGCCCACAGAAGAAGCCGCTTGTGAGTGCCAAGGACAAGAAAAAGAAATTAGCGTTTGCATTATCATTACGGTATATTGGTACTGTCCCGCTATTTCTGAAACTTTGACAATCAATAGCGATCTAAGATGATTTATTCGGCTTACAGCCGGCACCACAACGCTGTCCTCAGGTGGCAAGAGATGAAGGAGGAAAAGAGAAGAAGACAGAAGCGCCCATGCGGACGGTCCCTTCTGCGGCCCTCCGTACTGGCGAAGTAAGAGCCCCGCAGAAAAAGTCGGTCACCTCCATCGGCGGCCTACCTCGCGGGACAGAAAGGAAATATAGAGAACCTACCTAACTCTACAAAACTTATCTTCTTAGCAGGAGCTGTGGCCAGATGCTACATCCCCTGCGGAGAAGGCATTCTTGACCCTTAGAGTTTGCAAACAAGCATGTTAACTGGTCCCATGAAAAGTGGACTAGTGTTTTTCAGTGATGAAAGAAAGTTCAATTTGTTTGGTAATGACGGTAAGAACTTTGTTAGAAGACATGAAGGTGAGAAATAAGTGCAAAGTGTACTAAGAAGACTGTGAAGTTTGGCGGCGGGAGCGTGATGGTTTTCGGTATGTTCTCTAGTCAAGGGACAATGAGTCTCTTTCGTTTGCAAACCCATATGAATGCTCAGATGTATAAAAATCTGTTCCACAAGGCAAAGACAGTCATGAGTTACCTTAAGCAACAAGATCTCGAAGTTATGGATTGACCACCACAAAGTTCTGACTTAAATCCAATCGAGAATCTTTGGAAAACACTGGGGGTGAAATTTTTGGCAAGGAACCCTATCAATACGGAAGATCTTCGGATGAAACTTCAAGAGGAATGGGCGAAAATTTTTGTTGAAGAGTCTCAGTCGGTCATGTCGTCGACGATGTGCAGCTGTAACGTGAAGCAAGGGACTATTTGCCAAATATTGATTGTTCACCACCAGTTTGCAAAAATATTTCTAGCAAAATATTGAGTTAAATGCATTTTTTTTATTGTCTCTTAGTTTTGGACGTTATAAATTTCAAGAGAAAAGCTTTTCGGTCGTAATTTTTTTTTTTTTATCCTTCAGACATGTCTGAAATTTTAACACAATTATCAACATCTTACTGGCTAATAGAGTGCAGAAGGAGAAGTACCAGGCATGGTTAGAAAAAAAGTTATGCCGTTTTGAAAATTTGTCCCTTAGTTTTAGACGGTACTGTTTATTATGGTAAAAATGACATTTCTACCAACAATACTCACCACTAGAGAGCAGTAAATGTCACTATTGCGTCGGCCTAGATGTTACCAACTCTTGGTGTCAACAATGGAATATCTCAGTTCCTGTTCAGCCGTCGTCAGGAAAGATGCTGCTGTGTCTTGTCAAGAAAAACGTCATATTTTGTTATGGGTCAGTGTTGATGATATTGTGGCGGCTTAATAGTTGGCTGCTTAATATCAAAATCCTCTGTCCTGTAAAATTGCCTTCTTTGAGTTATGACGTTGTTCTCGCATATGAGCGATGTATCTGCTGTGCCATGAAATGAAAGGACAGTTAAATTAACAGGTCACGGCTGGCCCAAGGGATCATAAATTGAAAATAAAAGTTCGCATGCGTTGACTGTTGGGTAATAAGCACGGAGTTGAGCAGCACAGCGCTAACCTGTATAAAATGTACTTCGATAAAAAAAAATGTACTCATGATACAGGCAAATTCAAAGAAGCATAGATCAAGCAACGAATACAGAAACACTTGTGGTACTTCAATGGCTATTTTACTCAGTTCCGAACTAGCGTTATGAAACCAGAAATTTTCATTTCAATCTACCAGCCATTAGGCTATACTGTATACAGAAAAACGATTTTCTCCATTCCAATGTGGTAAAAGTTTTTAGAAACTTCCAATAAATGTGTTGCGCTTCAATGGGTTTGTTTTTATTTGAGTTAGGAGATGATTTACGGTTTTAGATATCCAAATGTATGTGCATTAATTGTAAACAATAAGGGGGTTGCAGTAAATATCAATCAAACTATACTGGATTGTTCGAGGTACGGTAGGACTATATGTGAGCCTGTTGGTATACTGGGGTCTGAGCTATGCGTGCAAATTATATTATTATTATTGTTACAAGCCCCTTGGCCAGGCCAGCTAAAATGAAACGCTGTGTCTCAATCACACTGTACAAGGATAATCTGTTAAATTCTCTGTGCCAATGCGGTGAAGAGTTCTTTCTCTCTCCTGTCTGAAATTGAGCTGCTCAATGCCATTCGTGTCTGCAGGTGTAGGCTGAGTGTATCTATTTATTCTCATTGTACGTGGCCACCAATATTTGTGACTGGGCCTAATTACTAGGTTGAATTTTGGCTACTTTGTTTGTACTTGTAAGCTTGTAAGCATATTTTGTGAACCCATTACGTTCTTAATAAAAGCTAATTATTATTATTATTATTATACATGCACGCGGTGTCGTACATACGACCATCTCGTGCTCACCGCACACACTGATATTCACAGTGGCTGACAGCGTTCACTACATTATTCAGCAAGGCACAGTTGTAGTTCAGAAGGTGCTGTATGAAACGCTCGAAACGCACTAAAAAATGTTAACCTCACAAGGAGACTCATCCACGAAATTTCAAGCCATCTAGACGACTGGGTCCAGATTTACTAAAGTTACAACACTGTAGCACTTACGGTGTTGTAATTTACATCTATGAACCCCCTTTAATTGTAGTTGTTACTGGAATATGTTATGCAGAAGCTCCGGAGCTCCTCGCCACTACGACAGCTTGTTGCATGCTAATTGGACTCCCACACAACAAGAGGTTCTTGAGTTTCGTGACTGAACTTACCAGTGGTAGCTGTGAGGTACAGTACGGCCGGCCTTTACAACCTCTTGAGTTTGGTGACTGAACTTACCAGTGGTAGCTGTGAGGTACAGTACGGCCGGCCTTTACAACCTCTTGAGCTTGGTGACTGAACTTACCAGTGGTAGCTGTGAGGTACAGTACGGCCGGCCTTTACAAACTTGGATCTACCTAGATAAATGTGGGCCCTGCTGTTTTTTTTGGAAGTGCACAGATAGCTTTTCATGGGTTACTGAAAATACAGATCATCCTATGTCCAAGCTTCTTCAGAACAATTAACCGGTTACAATTGCCCTCGGAACACCTGGCGACCTCCAGGAGAATTCTGCCCAGCACTTGACTCACACTTGGAGATACCTTCAATCTTTGGTTTTCATTCATTCCAAAACTTCCCTTCTTCTGCACTAGCAACTCGCACGCATTCACAATGACTTTCATAATAACCTCTGCAGCACCGTTCTCACTAACAGGTGAAATACACCAGCAACAGTAGTAGTTCTCGTCTGGTTCAACCACCATTGACACAACATGATCCGCACAGTCCGTAGAATACCTGTACTTCTAGTTCTACTCCAGGATGTTAGGTTACACGAAACTAACGTTTTTTGTTTACAGGTAGCGGTAGGTAACCTCGTCCTTGAAACTAGTAGCACTGCCCACGTCATCACCAAGAATTATCATTACGATCAGTGGCGGCTCGTGGCTCTATAAACGGGTGGAGCCAGCTCGCCATATCAGTTCAGAGCTAAAATAAAATAATGGCACCTAGTGACTTAAACGGGCCGTTGCTGCTATAGCTATACGCTGTTCAAGCAGGGCCGCATTAAGCCATTTCGAGGCAAAAGGCACTCAAGACTTTGGCTAGCGTGCATACAGCCGCTTAAAAAACCTGTTCATGATCGAGGGTGAGTAAAGAAAAGACAATCTTCAGTGTTTTCCTTGCGGGGCCAGAGGGCCGGCTGCCGCCAACAAGCATGACAGCACTGCATACTCCACACTAGCTTTGAGAACACTGAGCTCTTGACCAGGTTGACATTGGCGACTTTGTATGAAGGCAGGGCTGCCAAACGGGGTTTTTGAGAAACCCACGATCACATTGAAAAAATCTCAAAATGTGACAGAAAACAAGATTTTGAAACAACGTCTAGAAGTTAATAAGATTAATGTGCTTATCTTTCATTCAATTTGTTAGTGGGGCCCGGTGCCTCTGGCCCCATTGAAAGAGCCGCCATTGATTACAATCATTGACAGAATATAGCGTCCTGAGACTACCCAGACAATCTACAAATGCCAATGATTAAGGTGACTTTCGAGAGTACCTATCTTAACATCCTTAAAATTAACAACGGCCGATCAAAAATCTCATAATGAAGCAACAGCCCAGTTAGTTACAGATACAACGATAGAAATTCAGGTAGGTATTTTAAAAAACCTAGACTTCATAAACAACCAGCATTAAACAAAACAACAAACAGCTTCAACACAAAAAGATACAACACGAGACGTCCAACAACAATTGATTCCATTTACAGCATCTATTTACACATCGGAGAACAGGTCTGCCGATCACCATTAAATTTGACCTTCGGCAGGATTTGGGAGAGATGCGTGTAGATTTTTTCCTCGAGAAGAGCAGCATATTTGATGGTCTCACAAAATGCGACTTCTTGAACAAAACAGCTCATCTCGACTTGAATTTCAGAAAGTAAATAGAAAACAGTAAGGGTTCTGAACTGCGTATTCGTAACACGAAATTTCAAGGGAAAACAAGAACAAGCAGCGGCTTTAAATGAATAACTAATGCAAGCACGAGGAGCCATCATCAGCACCTAAAGTCAGGTCCACACAATACTCCAATGAGCGAATTCTCTCAACAAATCGTCTGGATGTTTACGGAGCTCTCATCAACATAACTATTGCCTAAATGTTACTAAAATGTTAGCCGTCAAATTAGTTTGCTCACTAAAAGTAACTTTTTCATAGCTTCTCGACATTTGAATTAAAATTCGCGAGCTCAGCGCTTTTGTGCTTTTAAAGCAGATACGGCAACGCATTGGGTTGCGGAGCTGATAAAACTGGACCATTGTGTGAACCAGCCTTAAGGGGATAATGGTGAAGACTACAAAGTAAACAATATTACAGTGCAATATATATAGCGCACAGCAGCAATAATGTGTATGTAGCAGCCTAATGTTTGCAGGGACTGCCTTTCGCGCAAGGATGAATGGCGTCACGACTGGATAACTACAACGAAAACTGTTTAGCACGTCAAATTGTGCATGAAAGTTTATATCAGAACATGTGGGAGTTATAGTTCAAGTGTACCTTATTATAAGCGTAGTAACATGTTAACTATATGATTAAAAATGAGATTATTACAACGGCATAATACTTCTATAATGGGACAACAAACAAAATAGCGTACCATGTTAGGGTATGGTATATGAGAAGTGCAAAATATGTTGGAGAGCTGCAGTTCATTGAGCCAATAATTTTATTACTCAACAGTAAAATAGAAAGCCAAAAGTTACGCACTAGAATTTGAAGGTGAAATAGCAACAGCTACAACACCATATCATTTCGGCAGTTACATTTGCAAATGGATTATATTCCTGGTGTTACCACCGCACCCCCGTCATACGACGTGATCCAAGCAGCGAGACTCGATTAATTATGTCGCATCAATGTTCAGTATATGAACGTTTTATTTCGGCATTCCTGCCGGAAAGTCTCAGTTGACCGAGTGCGCTACTACTGGCGGGAAAAAGGAGCACAGAATAGAAAAACACTCGAGTGGACGGCGTCTTTCGTGGCCTTCCACACAAGAGAGTAGCGGTGTCCCGCGGACTAGGTCAGCTATCTCGATCGATAGCCCACCTCACGGAACAGAGAGGAATATAGAAAACCTAGGTGCCTAACTTTACAGAAGTAACCTCATCAGCAGGAACTACGGCCAGCTCCAACAACTGCGGAAAAAGTACTCAGGTTTGCCTCTGGATTAGTATGGACCATATATTATCTGCAAATGAATTATCAACAAGAATTACTGCAGCCAAATTTCAACAGAAAAATTACACAGTCTTTCAACCGACAATTTCATCAAAATCACACTGGATGCAATTGCCAATGACAATGGCAGGCAACTTTGGCTTTCAGCTCCAAGAATTTTATACGGTAAAGCAATAGTAAATAAATGACTCGTGTTGTCAACAACAGCGATTATTATTATTATATACTTTGTTTAATCTCCGTAGCCGCAACTCAGGCGTTTCAACAGAGAAACTACTGTGCAGTTTTCAGATACCGCATATTGGGTAGGCGTGGTGGCCACGTGCGCTACTACGGGCAGGGAAACAAGGCGCAAAGTATAGTAGGAGACACTCAAGTGGTCGGCCCCTTTGGTGTCCTTCCATACGAGAGAGACTAGAGATGTCCCGCGTACCAGGTCGGCTATCTCGGTCGACAGTCCACATCACAGAACAGAAAGGGAAAAATAGAGAACCTACCTAACTTTACAAGACTAACCTCGTCAGCAGGAACTGCGGTCAGATGCAACATCTCCTGCGGTAATGGTATTCAGGTTTGCCCCAGGGGTAAAACAAGGGCGATATCACAGAGGAAGAAAGATGGGACATACAGTAAGACGATCGACACGGGAAACCCAAGCACGAGGGTGTGCCCACACAGGATCAACGCGCATGAGAACAGCACGTCCGGAAAAAATATTAGTATTCTTAGTAGTAGTAGAAGTTTTTACTAGCGCTTCAGTGGCACACTGCCTGTATCGCGCCAAACTATTCCTGTGTTCAACCACAGGCTCGAGCGCCGCTAGGGCGCGTTTTAAATTGTCAATGATTTTTGTCTCGGCTTTTCTGCCGGTACGTCTCAGAGTCATCAGTGCGCTACTGACAGGAAAAAGGCGCAAGTTGAGCATCGCCAACCTCCGGGCGCGGCTGAAAGCTTTCGCTCAGCTACGCCGCACAGGGGAACGAAATACAAGAAGGTAGAAGTCTTGGGGGAATAGGTCAGCCACCTCGATCGGCAGCCCACCTCCCGAAACAGAAGGGGAAGTATTGAGAGCCTACCTAATTTTACAAAACTAACATCAGCAGGAACTGCGGCAAGTTGCAACATCCCCAGCGGAGAAGGCACTGGGAAACCTTGGGGTTGTGAGGCCTAAGGGAAAAAGATTGAGAAAGAATGGAAGATCAGTAGGAGTATGAGATAGGAAGGAAACAAAATGGGCACGAAAGACAGACGTCCCGAAGGCCTAGCTAATGGCTAGACCTAGATGAACCTAAACTAACCTAACCCTAGGGCCCATCCTATGCCTCCTGAGGGGTCCAAAACGATATAATTATTATAGTGGGTTGGGTTTCTACTTTCTAGCGCAGCAGGCTCGAACTATACTCAGAAAATATCAGCAATCCTATTCAAGAAATGTAACTCATATCACAACCATGTTGAGAATACGTCACTCAGTGTAAAGCAGTACCAAACTGGTACGAATAATAACCTAGCTTAATTCAGTGCTTAGGACTAAGAGGTAAGTATGTAACCTTGTGCACCAATGTGATACAACTAATTTATTTGGCGCAACATTGAATAATGAATAATAACCTAGCTTACTCAACTCTTCACGGGAACAGAAAGAAACTGTATACAACACGGTGTCTGAATAGCTTTGCTACCTAAAGGCTTGACAGTGAACAGGGAATATTATTTTTTTGTATTCTGCAACCCTTGTACAAAAGATTGTTTTGTAAATGACTGTAAATAAACCTATTATTATAACTTCGCTCAACAGTCTACAGAACGAATGAAAAATGAGAGTCGAAGATTGATGCTGAACGCAATGAGTCCAAAAAGATATCCAGTCCGTTCCATGCACGAATACTATTTAAGACTACATCATCGCTACCTACTCTGGGAATATTAAAGCAGTCTTGATAGAGTTCAGAATAAATGAACAGTAGATATAGAAGTGACAAGGTGTGCGTTTAAGCAAAAAATGTAGCACAGTGGCTACCTCATGCACAGTATATATCAATAATCGATTCATACTCTTCAGAGAATAGGTATAAAATCACATGAATATCTATCTTCAATATCAAAGTGAAACTAAAAAGAAAGTTCACTTGCGTAGATATTAATAAAGGTATTTCAATAAATGTGAGATACTTGCTATGACACAAATAGTTACCGTATTATATGGCACACAAAATTGATAACGAAGAGAGCGAACAGGGCTCAGTCAAATTATCCTACAGAAGGGTGGCTGAAGCACTCATTCTTTTCCTGCAAACTCTAAGCATGTCGCTTTTAGCGCCCATTGTCTTGTACTAATATAAATGCAAACAACTTCAGTTAAGTTGAGAGCTGGTTTGCTCTGCACGTTCATGCAGCACTTTCTATTTTTTTTTTTTTAGAAAGGGAGAAAAGCCAAGCATTGGTCTAGTGAGCACGTTCATGCACCATTTTTCCACAACGTGGGCAGAGCTGATCGTTCAAGCACTACTTTTCTTCACAATGTAGTCAGTGCCGAAAACTGTTTAAGCGTGCACGCTCATGCACTAGTCTCTAGACACTTCTCCAAACACGTTAGCTGCTCATGCAGTAGTTACTGCTGCACAAACCTATAGACATAAAAACTTCAGTTCTCAACACTAAGTAGTAGCAGTAGGATTGGTCACTAGCGCCGCGGGCACCACGTTCGCCTCTAGCCGGATAATAAGATCAAGACCTACCAAAGGCCAGGGCCACCTCAGAAGCTTAAACAGTATAATTTATATTCTGCGTAGTGGCTCCAAATCTTTATAAGGAGGCGTCTTCATCGTTCCTACGCATTATTCAAACTGAATAGCTACAAATATTGGTGCTGGGCATGCGTTTGTTATCATAATTATCATGAGTCTCAAGGTTGGTCCGATTCCAAGCCAATGTCCCATCTCCGCCTCCACAGGCTCCGGCACATCGATGTATAGTCGTCCAAGGGTATGTATCTATCAATACAGGTTGGGGGACTCCTCAGAAGCCTGCACATTATTTATTCTGAATCACTCGCGTCAACAGGACTATCAGTAATAATATCGAACATTTCAATCCCTAATTTCCAATAGATTTCACATCATTATATTTTCAGTTTAACCACCGTCGTCGCAACTCAGATTTCACATTATTTCCAGAAAACTCTAGGGCTATTACACTGTTTTTATGAGGGATTTCACGAAGAGACTTCGCCTGTTTTGAGTCTGAATCCTTAACTTGTGGGTTTGGGAAGCAGTTTTTTTAACATTCGGCCTAGAAATGGCAAATAGGCCGAGGTACAAAGCAGTCATTACAATAAGATCGGGGCGGCGCTCAATCAAGTGTCGACTGGTCAACCTGCTGTGGCCAATAAGCAAGCAGCACAATACAACAACCATCTGCATGTCATTCATTCTTGTATTCCATCCTTTATTATTATTTGTTAATATTTGCTATATTCCATTGTTGTTATGCCATTCTCATGGACATGCTAAAGTGGTAGGGATAATATTGGCTTGGAAGGGCTTAGCGTACACGTTTCCAGCGGCTGCCACACTCCTGGCCTCCTCGTCAGCTCTCTCATGTACAGCGACACGCACAGGACCGGACACCCCGCAAATTCGCAACTGTTTCGTTTCCTCGGTCAAGGCTGTTGGTTTTTTGACACTGATATGCACTGCAGTGTCGCTAACTTTTAAAGTTCTACAAAGACTCCAATGTGCTTTGAGAGTCGTTAAAGCTCACGAAATTGGCGTTCTCTATCATATCGACAGTACATAGCGCTTCGAGGAAGCCATAAGATTCCGCTAAATAGGCCGACGTCTGAGGCTGCAATTTCTACAAAGCACTACCTATGCTTATTTTTATATTGGTATTGTCCCGCTATTTCTGAAACTAAGACAATCAATAGCGATCTAAGATGCTTTACGCCTGAACCAGAACGTTGTGCTCAGGTGGCAAGAGATGAAGGACGAAAAGAGAAGAAGACAGAAGAAAAAAGCGCCCGTGCGGACGGTCCCTTCTGTAGCCCTCGGAACGGGCGAGGTAAGAGCCCCGCAGAAAAAGTCAATCAGCGGCCCACCTCGCGGGACAGAAAGGAAATATAGAGAACCTACCTAACGCTAAAGAACTAACTTTCTCACCAGGAACTGCTGCCAGATGCTACATCCCCTGCGTGATGCCCAAACATACTGTGGCAGGGAGAGGGCCCGCCACAACATGCCCCTGAGGGCTGATGCATCGTCTACAGAGGCCATAAGAGTGACGAGCAGAGTGTTACACAGAATGGCAAGGGAGAATGTCGAAGTGAGCCTCAAGATGCCCGCCTACTAGCCCGGCAACAGTGTACAGTATGTGCCCGTCGCTGACACTCAAGTGAGTCAATGTAAACACGAGCGTGTAGAGAGACAACAAGTCTGGGCTTCAGCTGCTGACACTCACTTGCGTCTGTTGGGCCGTCTTCTTGGTTCAGCCAGCAGGCTGTGCGCTGATAATGATCTAGTGAACCTGTCCCACAGGAGAAGAGTAGCAGAGCTATGCATGTTTTACAAGGTGTACAATAATGAGAGGCATTGGTTGTATTCTGCTCTCCCTGCTCTCAAGATTTTTGGGAGAGAGACTCGTGCTGCGTGCGGAGCGCACTCTCTCACTTTGGAGGCTGTCGCATGTCGAACTAGTCAATTCTGTCGGTGCTTCGTGCCCTGGTCGGCTAGGATTTGGAATTTGTTGCCGGCATCGGCTTTTGGTCGTATTGGCCTGCAGGCGTTTAAGTCAGCTGTAGACGGTTTTTTGCTGGATTTCCTTTAGCAGCGTTTTGGGCTTCCCGGTGTTGCAAGATGCTTCATTTGGGTCGTATTACCTGTCCGTGGGAGCTCAGGCGTGAAGTTATAAAAATAATAAGTGCAACAAAGTCCTAAATTCAACTTCCCCGACACCTAGCACTAGCACCCACGCCCAGTACACGCACGGATTTCAGAGCATAGTATTTATAATCCCGACTTCTGTACATCTCTCCTGGAATATAAACAATTTAACATTTTTTAGTTCGATTCTGAAACTTCCAGAGCAGTCATGGCGAAGACCCACAGCATGAGCGACAGCCACACAGTGTTCATATTTAAATACCATAAATCTACAAAAGAAGCCAATAAGAATCACCCTAAAGTAATTCACAACGCTAACCTTATGTCTTTCGGGTCTATTGTGGCTCTCGTCAACGAATGTTTTGGAAAAGGTTTACGCCGGTATTGCATACTTACTGAAGGTCTCGACTTGTCCAACGCTGGAATGAAATGTGGACTAACTTAATTTAATTACACTCACGTTCCATTGTCAGACAATAAGGGAAGGGTTTCTTTGCAGAAGAAATGACCGAGGCAAATATATCAATGCATCCCTTAATGATCCTTAGGACTGAACTCATCAAACTAACATTGTATTGCCAGCGAAAAGCATTTCTCTCTAGCAGAAAAGACTGAGGAATAATATTTAAATGTATCCCAGCTACAGGGCCTCCGTCGCTGGCTCGTTGGCCAGCAACCTCGTCGACATTTTATGGTCCTTGGTGGCGTCCTCATCACCCTGGGACGGGGCGAGTACAGACCCGCCAACGAGGCCCAAGAATATGAGCATCCCAATGTGCCTGTTCTGTCGGAACTGATGTCCGCAATGCGCTCTGTTGTCGATATCCAACTGACGAATCTGCTCAAACAACTGTCAGTTAACGACCAAACAGACCTGGAGTTTGTCGCAGCAACAGCATTGGTGGGAACGTCCCTCATGAGGAATTCTGAGGCAGATAACTTTAAATACCACTAAAATCCTCAATGGACTGTAAACGCAACAAGTAAACCATTATTTTGGGAACACTAGCACTACTAACACCAGGAAGCACCGAGTGTAACGGGAGGACTGAAGTGGACTAACATGAAGTTAAGTCGCGACCGCACGTCGGCGTATGACGCCAAATCGACGAATCGGAATATCTGAGGGTGGCACCTCAAGTTTTCGTTGGTAAGGTTTGTGATCTCGACCAAAAATATATAAATAATGTTATGCTACTGACGTGATGGGAACCGTAACAATAGTTATTCCTCAATTTCCTGTAATTGACAATAAAGATTTTACCGTGTTGTGTACATGGGTGTAACTCATGTAGCTGGCCAGTCAGGAGCGGGAGGTTGAATAGCTAAGGTCAAAATATACGGCGATATGTTAAGAAATCTTTTGCGATGAGCACTATGAAATTAATATGAAGTGCAAGTTAGGCTTCAGTTCAGAGACGAAGTTGAACCAGAGCGCAATCTCAGCCCAAAATTTAGCTTTGATGCTGAGAAAATATCCATCAGCCTCCACTGTCCTTTTCTATTGATAGTCATGCTATTGTTCAATTAGTATATGTACCATTCACTTACTTATGTACAAAATGGCTTGAAGTTTACAACTGATAACTTTTGGTAATATTATATAAACTGCTCATAAGCTTTTCAGCTGTACAGTTCGTTGATGTGAGGTCAATAATGACGTCACTCTTCGATGCGGGTTTCACGTGAGTCCTCCCGTTACCTTCGCTCTTTGCTCCCTGACTAACACTGTCCGGAAAATTGCAGTGGAGTGGAGAGAACAGTTAAGGTATTCACCAAGGCAACGTTATTTTGCAAAAATACGCTCTATAGTATTCCTACGAGAAAAAAGTCTTAGTACCGTAGCGAATTCGGGATATAGCATAGCCTCAAGGATTATGAGACTAACAGGTTAACTAACAGGTTAACTCAGGGCCGGAGCCAAGCTGAAGTGCATCATGGAAAATGGCCTTGGGACGTCACAAAAACCTAGTACGTTTATCAGTAGCTATTTAGCATTGTTTCTTCATCATTTCATTTGGGCCTCCAGAGTGTTCTACAACCTTTATAGTTGCACAAAAATATGTTAGCAATGCAATCAATGCAATGTTATCTAACGAGGTTACATAAGAAATATCCCATGATGCTTATCATCCGTCTCCGAAGACTTAGAACTTCTAACGGATAGCAGTCCATGCTAACCTACGTACGTCTGCTCATCGTGGTTGCAGCCATTTCAGCAGTTGAGCCACAAGGACCCATTAAGCCTTTCGTGTCTGAATTAAATATCACTTTTTTTGGAAGCAGCCCTATTTGTGATATTTACAATTGCGTACACCCATCACTTGATGAGTTTTTATTATTATATTGAGTAGTTTAAGTCTCCGTCTCCACAGCAACGGCGATCTAAGAGAGGAAGAAGTGAGGGACACATAGTGTGACGATAGATACGTGGAACCCATGCATGAGGGTGTTCCCACACAGGATCAACGCGCATGGGAACAGCAAGTCGGGAAACAAGAGTAAGAACAGATTGAGGAAAGTTCAGTAGGAGTAAAAGATGGGAAGGAAGCAAAGTGGGCACGAAAGACAGCCGTCCCGAAGGCCTAGCTAATGGCTAAGGTAACCTACACAAACCCCCTGTGGGCGCTACTCCCCATAACACAGGATGGGCGAACCTAACTAACCTAACCCTATGGCCCATCCTATGCCCCCTGAGGGGTCACTTGATGAGTGTTGCAGTGGAATACGCTGTTCAACTTTTCAATAATATTGGGTTAGAGCACAACTGAGAAGCGCCTTTGTTGCAACCTAACAAGAAAAAAAACGCGAATAAAAATTTCTTTTCCTTATAAAATGGAACATCAACAAAAGTGAATGCACCGTAGGAGACCATCAAAAACAAAGAAGACAACATGACAGAGACTAAGTTGCCAATAAACTGCAGTTGTAGCGTAGTATGGCCACGCAAGGTAAGCGTAATGACTAGACAAAAACAAACTGACCACTAAGTTTTACGAGCNATAAAATGGAACATCAACAAAGGTGAATGCACCGTAGGAGACCATCAAAAACAAAGAAGACAACATGACAGAGACTAAGTTGCCAATAAACTGCAGTTGTAGCGTAGTATGGCCACGCAAGGTAAGCGTAATGACTAGACAAAAAGAAACTGACCACTAAGTTTTACGAGCAATAGGATACGACTATTAGAATAACACCATCCAGAGTACCTGGTAAGCAAGGTTGGCGGCAGTAGCAGCAACAGCAGCATAGTACGGCCACGCTAGGTGAGCACTGTAGCCCGTCAGCAGCAGACACGACACCATAGCAGTGCCAAACCCAGAGAGCCAACGACTCGTTTGGTCACCGAACTTGAGAGCAGTGGACTTTATGCCAACCGCAACGTCGTCCACCTTGTCCTGGTTTGGTTGCGACAACAACACAGATTAACCTTATGACCTTTCCATCATCCCTAAATTTAGCATCATCTTTTGTAACCATAAGTAGCTCTCTTTGTTGCGATCCTTGGTAGCTAACGTAGCTAAATAGAAGTTTAGAGTCGGCATGAATGGATTCATACATCGGGATATTTTGTCGCCTATTTAGTAAAAATTCGAATCGATCGCGCTAGTATTTGCATCACATAGAACTATTTGTAGCGCACAGAAATGTGTGGAGTAGGCACGAGCGAGTTGATGCACCTGCTAACCTGGGATATTATGCGGTCTATGAAGTTAAGCGTCCCATCAATTTCGCTCTTACTTTTTGTAAGATTTGTATGAGGAATTTATTAGCTACCGTTATTTTTTTAAGGTCTGATCGAGTTGCATGATATATATGTCCATTCAACATGATAAATTTTCAATTGACTTTTTAAATAGACTTATTAGGCTCAGTTTAATATCCAATTTTCGAAACTATATCTCGTTAATTAAACCTAGAACATGTGATAAATCGGGATCCCAATGAGTGAAGAAATTTGGTCGAGAAACTATAGGATTTCTATTGTCTAAAAGCAGAAAAAAAATAGAAATTTTTAAAGTCACCGGTATCATTGTTTTGCCAAAAACAGAAGTTGAAACAGAGTAAACTGCTATTATACATTACCATTTTCAACTAGTTTAAAGGAAAAAAAACGTTTCTACATAGTACTGCAAAAGTAGCTACTGAGTAGAACTATGGGGTGACATCAAACTGATTTACAGTTTTTCAGAAAATACCCAAACTGTAAGTCAAGTGGGATCAGCATTATGCGGAATGGGACTTTATGGCGCCGATTTTTTGGTGCACAATTTTTCTGGAACCGATGATTTGGTGCCAAAATCATTTTTTTTCTACTATTACCCCCACTCAAATCTAGTACTTTTGTTGACATACAGTTCAGGTAAGGTAATGTTAAGTAAGGTAATGTTAGATATGGTTAGGATTAATAGGATAGGTACAATTAGGCTAGGTTAGGTTCGGTTGCTTATGGCTAGGTACGGTTAGGTTACATATGGTTAGGTTAGAACAAGAGCAGTTAGCTAGAATATTTGCGTGGTTTAGCCACAATTACGAGATGCGTTAAATAAACAACTTTAGTCAATACAGCATAGTGTTGACGTCATCTTCTTTAGTATGTAGAAGTTGACAAGCGCATTTTACATATTGTGCGACTATTTCAATGTTAGTTTTTAGATATTAATCTAAAAGAACAGTTTGTATAGTAATTTCATCTAGTCCATATATCCTGTTTCAATTTCAATCAGCACCAAAATATTCGGCGCCAAAAAAATCATGGCGCAAAAAAATAATGCCACAAAAAACGGTGCCAAAAAGTACCCGACCCGCATTATAGTGCAAAAAATTGCTATAGTAAATTGTCTGCATCCAACAGGGCTGCAGAGTCAAATGGTCGAAGGTGCTCCGACTCCTAGGACACGTATGCGTCTAACTCAGTCTCTTGGCAGCTATAGAGCTTTGATTACTTATAATGTAACTCCAGTCCTGAACAAGATACAACACTAACTGCCAATATTTTCCAGATGAACTTTAGCTCATGGAACAAGCGAGTGTCCGACTCGAGCTTCACGCAATCAAAACACTCAGATTCATTACGGCTCGCAACCAGCAACATTAAGTTCTAAAGCATAACTCTGCAACAATATCTAATGTTTTAAATCTGTAACATTTATTTCTAAAATGTTAACTCACATCATTAATTTCTCCAGTAACCCCTCAGCTGGCACAGGATGGGCCATAAGGTAAGGTTAGGTTTGCTCATCCTACATTATGGGGGAGCAGCACTCCAAAGGGATTATATCGGCTACTTTAGTCTTTAGCTAGGTATTTGAGACGTCTGTCTTTCAGGCTGGTGCCGATTTCATACCCCTCCTGATTTTCCTTTCTTCAACTTCTTTTCAGACTTGCTGCGTCGATGCGCCTTGATCCTATGAAGGAACATCCTCGTGCAAGGGTTCCACACTTGTCTTGGCATACTATACGTTCCTTCCTTTCCCTCTCTCAGAACAGTTCAGTTCTCATTTAAGAAGGCTTAACTATCTAATATAGTAGTAGTGGACCGAATGTCTCTTTTTTTTTCAACATTTGCAAATGAGAATATTTTGTTTTAATATCACGAATGCGAATGTTTACTCAAAGTTTCATTTTTAAGGTAATATGGCATTTTATTTGGATGCCTGAGTCTGCAGTCCGGACTCTGGAGTGGACTATTCGAAATTCTAATTCATTGTAACAGCTTAGCTATAGAAAATTTACAGCTAATTAAAATTCATTAAATTTTCTTTGTTTTCAGCTTGCAGGAAAAAGATCCACTCTTGCATGCATCTCATCAACCTCTTTCCCCAACCACGGCACCAGTTGCATTCTTACCTCCGCCAAGGAGGTTATGTTTTTATCGGGTTTGTTTGTGTGGCTGTCTCTCTTTCCGTCTGTCACCAAGATAACTCAAAAAGTTAAGAACGGATTTTGACGAAATTACAAGAATTGTTAGATATGTTAGGAGGAACAGATCATTAACTTTTGGTGAAGATCTGCCCATCCATTTGTTTGTTTGTTTGCCTCATTTTTCTCAATGCCGTAACTCAAAAAGTTATAGATGGACTTTTATGAAATTTACAAGAGTTGCTAGGTATATCACAATGAGTAAATGCCCAAATTTTTGCGATGATCTGTTCGTTCGTACGTTTGTTGCTGTGTTTGAATTTAAGTTTGTTAGCGCAATAACTCGAGACGTTTTGAGTGAATCTTTATGAAATTTACAGTCGTTAGTAATATTAAAAGATATAAATGATTAAATTTTGGTGCAGATCGGTTGGCACGTTTGTATGTTTAACTTATGTTCGTCATAATATTTGTTAGCAGCATAACTCAAATAGTAATGAAAGGATCTTGAAAAATATTGCATAAACTGTTACTATTAAGAGGCAATAATGATTAGATTTTGGAGTTGATACAAAAGAAATCATGGCTTCAGAGCCAATTTGAATTTTTCGTTATCGTTGCCTTACTTGGCGGAGGTATGCGCTCTCAGAGTGCTCTAGTTTGTTATTGCCTAGTAACATATGGCATCAAAAGTGACTCAGCGGCACATCTCCCAAGTGCTGCCAGCTCTAATAGCAGCATTCGATGGAGGATGTAAGAAAATGCTTAGACATTCGCATGTCTTCATGCAAATGCGAATATAGGAAACCATGCAAATATTCGGTCCACCTCTATTACATGGAATACTTACTAATGTTCCTACCTATTCTCCTCTTAGAGCAGCTCAGGTCCGATTTAAGGAGGCATAACAATCTTATATAGCTACCACTTCCAAAGTATTAACCCACCCTGCTACATTAATTCTAAGGTATTGAAATCACTAGTGTCCGACGCACCTGATGAGCGTAAATTGTATCGTAAATTAAAGTCCAGAAGGCACCGGCAGCATAGAGAGGCAGCACTGGCAGAGGGGAGACGTTGGCCTGCACCGCACACCAGCCCATCAACACGCCCCAATTGAATGTGAAGCCCAACACCAGCTGGGGCCAGTGGGAGACACGCTTCGCCAGAGGGTATGTACACACAAGAGCTGCAAAAAAACAGTGTTCTATCACAGGAAAATAGGTAATGATTGATTATAGCAGTACCTATATTTTCGACTGCTTCTCAGGCACGGAAAGATAAAGCTAAAAATTATTGCCTAACAAACGTCATCTCGTACAATAGCAAGCACCTCACTAAGTAGGTAACATTGCGGGGTCTTTCTGAGATACCCGTGACTTCTTTCTCATGAAGAATCAATTTGTTTTCCATCTAGAATTTCCATAACTAGTGTAGCCTGACGCCAAAAGTAATGGTAAATCAATATTTACATTGATGCTCCAATTATCAATGCTCAGATTCGTAACTCTACATACAACAGCAGTGTACTTGCTTGCTTGGGTAAAATAACAAAAGTGAGTGGAAACGATTGCTATGGGAGAAGTATTAACATCCTTTGCATATACATGTATACTGTTCTGAGTTCACAAGAAACTATTTCCATCACACCTTACACCTCCATAAGCAAAATGAAGATACACTGATTATGAGCCTAATCTAGCTAGGGAAACAAACACAATAGGAAGTGAGCACATAACCCGACTGATCATACAGTCCGTTTTTTTTTACCGGTAACTACTACCGTACATGATCACTATTGTTATAATAAAAATCTTCAATGTCATTATATTGTTTGTTACTTATATATTCATCTCAGATGTCCAGAATTGCATGGGAATGTACAAGAAAGTTTCACACTGCTCACACTAACCAAGAGACGATGCTCCCAGCATTACAGTAGACCAGTTGAGCTGGAGCAGCACCAGGAGCCCCACACCCAACTGACCACCCAGGAACACAACGGCATCAAATGTCTTTATGGCACCTGAGGCAAGTGGTCGGTCCTTTGTACGGGAAACCTGTAGAAAGATAAATGCGGCAGCTTAAACCAAGACGCTTTCAAATACAGGTAGGTACACACTAAACTCTTGTGCATCCTGAGTGTTGTGCATAGAGTCCAAATGCATTGTTGTTCCCTTGGAAACTACAAAGAAGAGTAGGTAAATACCTTTTTCTTAGTTCCAGTGCATTGCAGATCAGAAGAGGTAGATAACCGAAATTTGACTGAAGTGATATTTGTTAAGTCAGCAGACATGAAGGCTAACATTTAAGTAAACCATTTTACAGAGACAAAGTTAAATTTTTAAAGCTGCAACAAGCTTGTGAACGTCTTGTACTGCGTACAGGAACAAAAAAAATTAGTGTGAGCCCAACTTAACCTTTTCAAGGCCAGCTGTTTTACCACCACAGCATATCAAGTACGCTTCTGAACTTCTTGACTTCGTGATTAACGTTTTGTGCAAGCAAATCCTTGGAATAATAAAGAAGCCAGTGAGTTTTAGTGCGAAAACAGTAGAGGGATTGTAATAACATAGAAATTTGGAGCCAGCCCTTTGGGCCAAGTGATCTTACTAGTATTGATCTAACAAAAACAGATGAAGACACGCAAGCAGGAATAAACAATAGAATGGACAGTGTTGCAACGAATTTTTTTTCAGTGGCGAGCGGAGACAGAACGCCTCTGTCGGTAGCACCAGACCCGCGACAGCGCCCAAGTCGGGGGGCATCTAAACGGTAGGTAGCTTATTATTATTATTAAAACTTCACGCTAGAGCTCCCACGGACAGGTAATACAACCCAAATGAAGCATCTTGAAACACCGGGAAACCCAAAACGCTGCTAAAGGAAACCCAGCAAAAACTATTAACAGCTGACTTAAAGCCCTTGCAGGCCAATACGACCAAATGCCGATACCGGCAACAAATTCCAAACCTTAGCCGACCAGGGCATGAAGCACCGACAGAACTGATTAGTTCGAAATACGACAGACCGTTTCGAGGCGTAACCCTCCTTGTAGACAGATTTCGATGTTCTTACCTTTTTTGTCAGGCCCCGCCCACCTGGTACCTCAGGAGCCCAGCACCAGCACTCCTCACTTTGGCACGACGAGCGTACTAATGACATCATCCTAGGCCATATAACTGCAGAGGCTTTGGGTTTGTTTGATCCTCCAGAGGTGTTCTGTCTTCGCTCGCCACTGAGAAAAATTCGTTGCAACACTATCCATTCTCAGTGGCTCGCTCCGACAGAACACCTCTGTCGGTAGCACCGACATACCCACGGCGCAGCAGGGAGGGGCTTTATGGCCCCCCCTGAGTTGCTGGTGCAAAGGATACTGACCTGAACTCATTTATCCTCTTCCTTTTTGTATACTTTTCCTTTAGACAATCCACTTCCTTCGGCACTGGCAGGGCAGTGACCGTAAGTCACCTTTAACCTCAGGGGTATCTACTTCGCAACTATCTGCAGTGAGCTGCTGTACCCCTGGCCTTCTATCAAAGATAGAAATTAGTAATGAACTGCCTTTTTCTGGTTGTCGAGGAACAAGTCATTGGAACAAAACTCTGTTAGGGCAGTACTGTTCTAACCAGGATTCTTGCTGATCTCCAACTTTACCTGAGGTTCTGAAGCCATTAGCCAGCGAGTTGAATCGCCTGTAACTCAGAACCTTCTTGGACCCCTTAGGGTCACTGCTTTAGCCTGGTTCCTTCTAAGGAAGAAAAGGAGCTTGGATCCTTTCCCGGAGCGTGATTCAAATCGTTCCAAACTGACGATTTGTAACGATGGTCGCAATTTTCACGAGCGCCGGATTTCTAGCAAGAGCTGTGATCCTTCACCCAAACTTCCATACCTGGTTAGTCGGTGGCTCTCCGAGATTACCAACTTCAGACTAGAAGATCTCTTGGATTGTCTTCACCAGCATTATCTCTGATATCATAGCAGGCTGAGATTCCTTGACTGAGGATTCTGAATCCTTGGTTTCCGAATAAGGAATCCGTAGAAGGCTTACAGCCTCTATCCACTTTAAACCAGCTTCCTGAACACTCTGCTCAGTGGAACAGACTAGGTCAATTAATGACGCTTCCTAATTCCCGGAAGTTCACTACTTCCATTGCAGGAACTTCTATAAGTACCCTTTCTACTGGACTGCCTACGGAGGCGGTAACCACCTAGGCTCAGGAAGACGACTTCAGAAATTCAATAGATGCTAAGCAGGCAAAGGACCTTTTCATTGTGTCCAGTTGCGGGTGAATTCTTGTAACTAGGGTGGTTTCCACCTTCGTACAGTATCTCTGGAGCAGACACTATCCAGCTGGTCCTGATTACTCCCCGCGAGCGAGACCCAAGTGTGAACCCTCCACAGGTGGTCTGGCATCATGTTCTAACGGAAGACAAATTTATAATCTCCATCAAAGATTAGTCTCGTCCTGTCTTGCTCGCTCTCTGAGACCCAGGATCCCTTATCCACAGGGCTCTAAGGGGTTGAGATAACGGAGGGCGTCAGCCTTAGTCAAGGTATCAACCTACTTCAATTAACTGAGCCAAGAAGGGTCAAAAACCCTCTCTCCTTTCCTGGGGCCTGGTTCCTGAACCACCCTGATGAGGGAGATAACTACTAACTATTATTCTTTTATCTGCTCATCTTAACAACTCCTTCTGGCGTCTTAGCCCCTTTAGAGAAAGACAGGAGTCAACTGTAGGATGAGGACCTCTGTCCCCTACCTTACACGTTATTTAATTACTTAAGAAGTTATCGACTTCCCCAGGGTTACCCTGAGCTAGTCAGTGGCCATCCTAAGCGAATGTCTACTGGCGTATATTTTTAGCCTGACCTTAGGACAAACAAGAGTCCTACAACAGCGCTAATCTAACCAATAGTCCAACCTACGCTTGGAGTTTGGCTATAAACCTCAGTCCGGCTTACTGACTGAGGATCCAACCTAGGTGCGCATCTGTTCCCTGCTGCAAACCTGAGATCCATAACCTTCCTTCTGGGAAGGGGTCACTCATAGTAGCACCCACTGCAAGGGCATTGACTGTTCAGAGTCTCGTGGCTTGAACTTATCCAATCAAGATGAGCCTGAGGGAAATTTCCCTTTAGGGAGCTTCTAAGCTGAAACACTCCGCACCTCTGGGGTCAAACACAACTGGTTCTCTTGGGAGAAATATCTGCCAGTAAAGGACTCCTATAAGGGAGGTTTCTAGCCTGCTAAGCTGGCCCGAGAAAATAGCCAGTTTGACGCTATTCTTGCGTCTGATCTTCGGTTTCCGGCCAACCTCTGACTGGGGTTTAACTCGATTCTTCCTGACGGGACAACTCCTGTTCCGGCATGAAGTTGCCTTCTAGAAACCAAAACTGAGTTCCTCTCGGGAATCAGAAAATGAATATATAATAGGTTTCGCCCTTGTGTAACCGGCCCAAGTGTAACCGGCAGGATTCTACGGCAGGATGTCCCACCGAAGTGACCGGTAAGTGAGCTCAGAGTCACCTATGACAGGCCGGTATGAATTTGGCAGCAGTACCATTGGTGACTGATTTTATTCCTGTTCGCTATTGCATCGTACCTAAATCAAGGCATCACTCAAAGATAAATAGACACATCTGAAGTTTATGGAAGAACCAACAAGTGGAGACACGGAGACCACAGGCACTGCACTCAACACAGGAGGGAGTTGACCAGCTCGGATGAACACGCCTACGCTAGTGATTACAACCCGAAACTTTCAGCTAGATATCAACTCCTATCGCACACTATCGTAGTCAAGCGAAAGTCTATCATATCCTGCCTAAAACATATAAGAAACTTTCCATGCGCATGTCGGACATAACCCAACCTCGTGGATACGTGCATAGTTTACAAGCTTTTGCCTCCCGTTCTTGCTAACGCGCGCATTGGAGCATGGAGCGCTCCCAACATAACACTAAGAACTAGTTCAGTGATAACAAAGTGATAATCGGACAAAACAATTATAGTGCGAGCTTTATAAATAGGTGAGTACAATAATATGCCTAACTGTTCAAGTACCTATATTGAATGTTTTACAGCAAGTGAACTACGGCTAGGCCAGCGATCCAGCCTAGGGGCTGTAGAAGTTACAACTATCTTCAGTGAAAAAAAAATGAAAAAGTGAAGATATAGAGTCATTATGAAAAATAACTATAGTGTTGATGAGCTGAGTGAACTTGTGAGCGGACCGTCACAAATATACAACCCTCTGAGGTTAGGGCATGGATATATTAATAATGCAGTGGCCGGGAAACAGAACACCAAGGCTATAATGAGAGCATCTGTTGAGAGCTGCTCTTAGAACTTCATAATGAGGACTACATACGGGCCAAGAAGGGATTAAGGTCTAACGAGGCTTCCAGGACGCTGTTAAGCAAAGGTCCCAGAGTAGAACACGCTGGGTCTATATTCAAATGCCGGACCTTCCTGGAGGCACCTGGAAGGACAGTTTAATTCCTCTTCACTTCAAGGAAAAATCAGTACTGGCACAATTTCCCTAAATCTCCAATTCCAGCAGGAGAGTCGCAGAGGCTAAGTTGAGCCAAGTCAAGGACTTAGGCTTTGCTGTCCTAGGCGTACTGTATCCTAGGTCTCGGGGAGAAGTCTCTCCAAGACTAAGCCCCCAAGGCCCAGGAAAAACAGACCAATTCAGATGAAATAGTTTGCTTAAAGGACTAGTCAGCCCGTGAACCTTGGTATCAAACCTAGGGTACATCGTCCAGCTATCCACCCGTAGCGGGGGGCAATAACTCGCCCAGACAAAACTGGCAACTCATTCTTTCTTCCCACAGATTGTTTCTCTCCGGATTAAGGGACAACAGTCCGCACGTACCCAGTCCTTAAGTTCCGAAAGGTTCGGAGGATTCTGGATATAACTACCAATGGAGCTTGACTAAAAACTATCCGTGGCACAGTCTCATCGAAAAGCTCGAGGTACTATGGGCAGCAGTCTCCCTCCAATGCCTCCTGAAAACCTACCATAGGGTTAGGGCCGGAGAGGGTCCTTCAGTGACCTGAGATAACTCTCCAGAGCATTACCTGCACTGAGGCAGAGTCCCAATAATCCCGGGGATCCTGTACCCACGCATCTGTAGCGGACTACGTCCACGCTTGGACTTCCCGAACTACTTAATGCCGAGGCTATATCACCTGTCGGTTGATAATTGCTAGTTTATCTCTGATCCACCGGGATGCTGCATCCCGCAGCTGAGTTCACAACCTCACCAGGTTGCCTTTTAGTAGAGCTAAGTCCACAAACGTAACTGCCGGGCTTCTCCAACGTTTCCACCAATGTGTTCTCCCGGGATTAAGACCCTCATGGTTCTTAGGGGGTCACCCTCGGTCCCACTGATGGCTCCATTATGGGACTAAGTCCAAACCAGATCACTACGTAGCAGAGCCAGCCAGCAGTGGATGTCACAATCCCTGACACAAGACCAGAGTTGGGTCATTACCGAATTCTGTGAAGTCCCAACCTCCTATGTGGAGGCCGGAATTAACTAAGTTTTGATCTGTGTAAATCTGTTGAAGTCGCTTTGACCTGCAGATTTTCTGACTTAGTCACAAAGCCAAGTGGTCACTCTTCTACTCACTTAGGGCAGCAAGAGTGCACCTCCCGTTGTTTTTTTTTTTTTTATTTTCTGACTTAGTCACAAAACCAAGTGGTCACTCTTCTACTCACTTAGGGGAGCAAGAGTGCACCTCCCGTTGTTTTTTTTTTTTTCTTACACCTGAGACTCCCAGACCCGTCGGCTTCTCGGCGCCAGCTTGGAATCTGCCCAGATCGATAATCTGGCCGATCTGAGTCTTCAAACTATTGGAGAGCATCCCAATAGTTGAAAAAAAAAAAAAACATTCTTTTGCTGCATTACAAGCCCTCCATCAAGTGGAGGGCCTCGCTCCACGGTGACAATTAGCCCTCCGTCATGTGGAGGGACCTCGCACCATGTGCGGCGGCTATAATAGCTCTCCAATAAGTGGAGGGCCACGCCCATGGCGGAATACCTACATCAGGCTTTACAAGAGTCCTGACCTGTTTTAATAATTTGCCATTCAAAGTTCGTAAAAGCTTTGTTTATAGTGAAATAAGCAAGATTTGTAATGTATAAGTTTATTATGATCTGAACAACATTGCTATTCAATAGGACCTCCATTGGTATCAATGAAACGTCCTACTCGTGGTCGGAAGTCCTCACACACATTACGGATGTAGTCCTTCCTCATCTGAGCCCAAGTGCGGTTCACAGAGGCTTTCAGCTCCTCAATGTTGTTGTGGCGATCTTTGCATGCTTTACTCTCAATATGCAGCCACACGCTGTAGTCCAGCGGATTGAGATCAGGCGACTGTGGGGGCCAGAAGTCTTTGGGCCAAAAAGTCATGCTTTGGCTCATCCAGTTTTGGACGGTTTTTGACGTGTGCACTGGTGCACCATCTTGCTGAAACACTTAATCTCCATCGCTGACGATTTTTATGATCCAAAGAAAAACTTTTGTGGCCATGATATCCCTGTATTCAGCTCTGGTCAACCTGTAACCACCCTTGAACCACACTGGAGGCATATTCTTTCCATTGGAGGCCACAACACCAAACATCATTACAGAGGCCGGATGCTTTGTTGTGGAGACATAACGAATATCAGAGATGTCTTGGCCAAAGCTCACAACTCGATCGTTCTGTTTGTTGAAGACAGGATCCACAGTGAAGGTCTTCTCATTTGAGAAAATGGTGACTCGACTTCCATGACTTTTCAAATCGTTAAGAAGGCGGGAACATCGCTCTTGGCGCTTTTTAACTATGTCAGCAGTTAGCAGCGGTCTTTTCTGACGCCTTAAGCTCCTTCCATCTTCATTCTTCACAGCTCTTGACACGTTTGACACAGAAATCTTTTTCTTCTTTGCAAATTCAGTCATTTTGAGTTTTGGATCATTTTCAAAGGTTCTTTGAACATTCTTCCGTTGAATAATTTGTGGTCTGCCTGAACGTGGTCGATCTTTGAGGCTTTCATTATTCTGAAGGCGGTTTTCGACCCGTTTCACCGTTGATAAACTGACATTTTACAACCTAACAATGTCCGCCTTCTGGTGACCCGCGCGAAGGAGAGCTGCTGTTTTATCCTTCTTGTTTCCATTACCAACAATGTATAAAAATGAGCACTGTTACCAGCTATTATTTTATCTGAAATAATTTAGGAATGAGTCATTGTCACTAAATTTCAAGTCTTTGAAATGAGTTTCACACTTTCAAAATACAAAATAGGACACGACTTTTGCAAAGCCCAATATATGCTTGGCGGACTTGTTACGGCACTATGGCATACCAACCAAGTGAGTTCTAAGCACCCCCATCTTGTGGGGGGTTCTAGGTCTTTTTGCCGTGGGTCTTTTCACCGTTAGGTCATTTCGCCGTGAGGGCATTTCGCTGTGATGTAATATAAATGGCATGGTAATACATAAATTACACCCAGCCGCGCCTAACCTAATACGCTATTATTATTATTAATATTATTATAAGGAAAAGTTTCAGCTTCAGCTTTTGACCCATATAGCAGCAGAACTTCCCAGGGAAAAAAGGATAATAAAAAGAAAAGCTGGAATAAAATGAAAAATACAGTAGTTACCTTTAAATGTAATGATGCGCAACATCACTGATCTTAGTCAAATAATATAATTCACATGAAAACTGCACATCATCTTAAATAGTCATTTACTACGATGCAACCAAGTGACTAACAATGAATAAAATGAACAATTTGACCCTACCTAACCCTCCTAAGGTTACATGAGACAGTGTTTGGTTTGGCTAGCGCAATTTTTTAGCTAAAACATTTTTTTATTACGTTCAACTTTTACTTAGGAATATGTTTAATATTGATAGATTGGCTGCTAATATTGACTGATGCTATGAATAAAATGAATTATTCAGTCGGGACTGTGAATGTCACTACATATAGGATATATGAGAATGCAGCAATGAAAAAAATGGTGAAAATGGTATCCAGCAACGCAAGGGAAATTAAGATCTGATCTGAAGAACAATAATTGGCTACATTCATATATTTATGACAAAATCATAGCATTAACACCATCAAGAGCCCTATTTCAATGCAATTGCTCCAAATACTGCTTCTACTGAAGCTCATATGTATGGCATTAACAATGGCTGGCGGAACTCTAGCTGGTGATAGGTCTAGACAGCAGCCCATTTTCACACTAATGCTAACAATATTTTATATGAAATACTTGATTAGCATATTTTATTGCGAACACCTAACAGTTTCCAGTTAATACCTAGCTAACAACTGCTTAAAACGCAATGTCAACAACCTGTACCTACACGATCTGCGACACGCACGATATGACGGCGGCAAGATCATCATGCAGAATCAAAAGACAAAAAAAATTACCTACCTTAAGATCAGTTGTGCGCTTGCACCTTTTGTTATTCTTACTGGATGGCAACTATTTCTTACCGATGACAACTATTTAGTATAGTTTAATCTTAATGATCAACCACTAATTAGCTTCTTTAAATCATAAAGAATCAAAAGACAAAAGAAGATCAGTTTTGTTTGAATAAATACTTTAAATCTTAATGATCAAGCACTAATAAACTTCTTTAATACCCTAGCAACGAAATGCCATTACGGTGACATGTCCTCATGGCAAAATGCCATCAAGGTGAAATGCCCCAATGGCGAATTGACCGACAGCAAAATTACCAGCGGTAAAAAACCTGTCACGCTTGTGGGGGCCTCGCTCTATGGCGGAGTACTAGCCCTCCATTTAGTGGAGGGCCTCGCTCTATGGCGAAATATATACCTATGCTTGGCGGACTTGTTAGTGCACTATGGCCTACCAACCAAGTGAGTACTAAGCACCCAAATCTTGTGGAGGGCCTCGCTTTATGGCGGAATATATATATGCTTGGCAGAATTGTTAGGGCATTATGGCCTACCAACCAAGACTTGAGGCAACAATATATTTGGTGGAATTCTTAGGGTAAAAGTGCCTACCACCTAAATGTATCGCTGTGCTCGATGGAATTTTTATTTTTAGGGCAACAAAGGCCTACCAGCCAGTCTTCGATGTAACGTTAACAGGTTGCACAGAAAGGCCGTAAGGGCCACCGCCAAAAAATAGCAAAATTCATGAGGCAATATACTTCGCAGAATTGTTAGGGCCACTGGGGCCTACCACGAAGTATTTAAGCAAACAATATACTTGTGGGAATTCTTATGACACAAGTGCCTACCACCAAGTATTTATTCCTCTATTCCGAGGAAAAACGAATTAGTTAATTAAAATTCCAATTCAAAAAACAAAAGCACAAACACCATCACTGGTCACTGGTCTCCATGAAAAACAGCTGCTGCAGCTCTGTGATCACAAGGAGACATGGGTTAAGGATCAAAGATGGCGGCACACTAGGCCGACCACAAACCAAAAACAGTCTCCAAAACGAAAGCTATCTTTAAAACGGTAAAAACACATTTTCAAACAGGAAAACTATATGAGAGCACTAATAAACAATAAAAGAAGGGTTTCCCAAGCTCTAATATCGGAAGGTGAACACAGAGCAGTAGCTGAGACCAAAGTACTGATGGAGATATTAACAGTGGCGCGAGTCGTAAGCTCGTAACAGTGAGGAGTGCTGGTGCTGGAATACTGAGGTACCAGGTGGGCGGGGCCTGAAAAAAATAAGAACACCAAAATCTTGTCTAGAAAAGAGGGTTACGCCTCGAAAAGGTCAAAAATACCATTTAGACGCCCCCCGCGTTGGGCGCTGTCGCGGGTCTGGTACTACCGACAGAGGTGTTCTGTCGGAACGAGCCACTGAGAAAAATTCAAATAATGAAATTACAATAACTTACCGTAGTTAATGAACAGATCTCAATTGGCACACAGAGCACAACAAACGCAGCAACGTTCCCTTTCAACACCAATAAACCGACTGATGTCCCGTAAGTGTAGGTACCACGGCACAGCCAAACGAGGAACCTCGTTTCCATGAGCATAGAAAAAAAAACACATTGAGCCATTAAAGGAGGCGAGCATTTCCCTTACACTCATGACGTCCCATTGGTGCATGAAACGTGGCACTCATGCTGCATGACACGTGATCACCCAGAACATTAACATCAAAGTAGTTACAGTATTAAAGACTCACCTTAGAATCAATATCTCTGTCCCAAAGATCATTGATGGTGCAGCCAGCACCTCGCATCACCAGAGCACCAGTGCCAAACACAGCCATTAGCCGAGGGTCAGGCCAACACCCTGGGCCAGCAGCAAGAGCTAGACCCCAGGCACATGGCCAAAATAACAACCAAGTTCCTGAAATTTAAGTATTAATGACAACAAGGCAGAGATTGGCTGAGAACTATATTCTCGAAATCTTGTGACAAATATCAAAGCAAACAACTGTCAACTTGTAACCCGGATAAAAATTGTGGATGATACGGTACCCATCATAAACTAGGTGGCTACCTAGGTACCTACGATACTCTTTTACCTGAACTTGTTAGGTTCCAGTTCTATTATTGTTTTAGCAAAATCAATCAAGGAAATTTTGGCTCTTATACAACAGCTGACAATACAGTCCAAACATGGTTATGGAAGCATTACCAATAGCTACTGTATTATTAGCTATAAAATAGGTAGTTACCATTTTAAGAAATCACTGCTACCAAGGGTTCAAACAATTACTTCTCAAATGAGACTGGTAGGTACCTGATAATTTTGTTTTAAGTATTCTCTCTTAACTGGATTTCATAGTTTAGCTTTCAAAAAGTGTAGTGACAATTCGAAGCTCCTGAACATCAGTTTCAAGTTCTCCTGATATGAATAGGCTAGGTAGTTACAATGATAATCACCAACTTACGATAGGTATGGCATTAGGGCAAAACAATTGTAAAGGGTTTCATTTCAAAATGCAGTAAATCCCCACTAATCCAGAACTCAATAAATCGGCAGCCCGCTTATTTCGGCACTTTTATTATTTGCCGAAGTACAGTCCGGCAAGTACCTCGGTGTTTTTGCCGGAATATATGGGATATTGCCGGAGGAAATTAGTTGTTGAAACTTTCAGATACGTGACGGAATATAATTCGGCAATGCACTGTATTTTGCCGGCCCATATAGAAATTCCCGAGACGTGTCGGAATATAACCCGGCAATGCAGTGTATTTTGCCTGATTAAATAGCAATTACCAAGACTTGTCGGATTATACCTCGGAAACTGGCGCTTCACTGCCGGGTTATGTGAGAATGCCCGCTACTCCATGAGCAAGACGCCGAGCATAGGTAACATATGAGAGTTGTTAGCTGTGCAGCTTCAGCACGTTAAGTGGCTTTGAACTGTTAGTGTTGTGCTTAGTTAACTTGAATTCAATTGCATATAAAACCTGTCTACGTAGGTATTTCTATTGTCAATTCAAGTTTAGGAATTGTTAAGATTTGGTGCTAGCTTATACATGTGTGCATGTACAGTGAAGTGTCGAAGCGAAAATATTAAATAAAATTCTCGTTTACATACAGTACTTGCAAACCCTAGGCCGGCATCATGTGTAATAATTCATTGGCTAGCCTAGGTTTATTACATGCGTATGGTAGGTATGCATTTCTTTATAAGTTAGCTACCGCTTGGCAGAATCTTCGTCATGAGTGGTAGGCTACAGCAATCACTGTTAACCCGACATTACCAGTGTGGCTCTAATAATCGTAATGGCGGCATACTACGGCTGTCAACCAGTCCTGTGGCCGCAGCAGTAACCTACTGCTGCTGTCGTCGTGATTGATACCCCAGCTGCTACCGCTGGTTTTGCCACTGTTGCCACGGTTTTACCGCCCTTGTTGCGACTCGTTTCGCCATCTCTTGTGGCCATTCCAATTAGGCTACCTACTAGTCCCGCGGCCACGGCAGTTACTTCTCAGTTATGATTTCTACAGCAGTTACCACTATGGGTACTACCTTTGTTACCCCGGCCGTTATCACTGTTGTTATCGCTTCTGTTGCTACTGCAGTTATTACCGCTGTTATCGCTACGGTTGCCGCTCCCACTGGTGTCATTACTATCACCCCTATCCCCTGTTCTGCTGCTGAACACTACTATTTTGGGTGCTTCTCCAGCAACACGGTTACCAGCATCCGGAGTTAGGTACGAGCGTGACGGCACATTTTTCCATTGAGAAGTTCGATTGCCATGACTGAGAACGTCTTTCCCTATAGAGAACTAAAAAGTTGGGTTGCAGCTGTGTTTGTCCCGCGCCAGGTCAAGTTATTCCTTTGTGAGGTCAAAATTTTGGATAGCCTTTGGATCGCTACTGCATGGCTGTTCTACTGATGCAATCTTCCCAGGTTCGTAAGTTGGGTAAAGATTCGTATCTCGGGCGTAATTTTTGGGCCAAGAATATTTCGTTAGTCGAAAAGTTCGTAGGTCCAAGTTCGTAAGTCGGGGTCCTGTTGCATAGGTATGCCGGGATATGCGTGGTTTATTTGCGTATATTGCCAAATTAGATAAATTCATTAGTAGTGATTGGAGCAATGTACGGAATTAAGAATTTTGCAATTTCGTAGCCACAAGTTCCAATAGCTGATAAAAACGTATCATCAGAGAAGAAGATAAAAGTCAACCGGTTTCTCTCTAAACTCAAAAGTGAAGGTGTCATCAATTAAGACCTCTATAACAGACTTTACGTTTCAGGAACGAAACCAGGAGTTTTATATGGCCTCCCAAAAATACACAAGGAAAGCATCCCAGTAAGACCAAATTAGATAAATCTCGCTTTATCCGACATACCACTTATTCCGGCAGGTGCTTCCCCGTGCTTGCTGGATTAGCAGGGATTTACTGTGGTTCAATTTCCAAAATGTCAACAGTTTAAGTTCACCAATTTTCATAAAAATGTCCAAATTTAAAATAGCTAATCCAACTCTCTAAAAAAAGAATCTTCAGCTGAAATAAACATGTTTGGCCAGATAAAGTGCTTTAAATAAGACAAGACGCATGGAGTTAGACAAGTTGCATTAGGTTAGAGAAGGTGCATGAGATTAAATTATACCAATAGCTATGGCAGACAAAGTGTGCTAGATTAGACAAGGTGCATTAGGTTAGACTAGAACAAATAATCAGATTATCACACTTATCGGAGTTATATAGGTACTTGCCTATTGGGCGATCAATTCTGAGCAGCTGTAGGTAGGGCTGCAGAATTGTTGGGCAGCCACTGACAAATTTCTGAGCAAATGTGAGCTGAGAACCAAAGTCAGTATTGGTGCTCTGAGCTGAATCAACATTGTATTTGATAGTTACATTAGTAAACTCATCAGAACGTCGTGTACTATGTAAAGAAGCTTTTGAAAAGTGTCTTATGAACAATTGATCTTTGCTAATTGGAAGTCTAACATTGGGACTTGTATGTAATCTTTGTGAGTCATGGTACTGAGTACATACCATGTGGAAATTCAAGTTGGATATAAAGTGAGATCCATGAGATCTATAAAACTTTTGTTTACTTCCAAAAGTGAAAAGATGATATGACACTAAATTATTAGCATCTTGCACTCCAGTTTGAATTGAAGAACTTCTCATAGAGGGATAGATTTGAAAACTTGACAGATGAATGCATCTATCATCGGTGCATAGATATTTTTGGCTATCATCAAAATTAAGTTCTTTCAATAAAGTAAAAGGCTTCATGGGACAAAAGAATACAATGGAGGATTGGCAGATCCTGGGGGAAGCCAGGCTTGCCAGATGCCGCATGGCAAAAAACTGCCAATGAGTCGTACCAAGCATGGCACTTGGCAATTTACCTAATGGCACTATGTGGCAACATTCCAAACAAAGTACAGTAGGTATTATCTGAAATGGAAAAAATAATATTACAAAGCACAAAGTGAGGCAAAAACTTGACTGTATATATTTTTACAATTCCACTAGCTATAGCAAAAGGCGAAGTACCTAGGACACTGAAATCCTTCTTTCATTTCTAAAATGGTCCACTTTTCTTCAATGTGTAACAAAAATGGTAGGACTAGCTACAAAATTAACCACTTTAACACATAGACTGTGATTCCAAGACGTGTGAAAGGCCATTTATTTCTGCATCATGGTCCACTAGGACTACCAGTATAGAATACTAATAGCCTACTGGTTCTGTACTTGATATTTGTTACTTGAATATTCAGCAGTAGCTTCAGGAAATGAAATTTAAAAAAAAAGTCACCACCAACATCTTTCTCTGTATTCCATTAGGTGTCTGGAAGTCTCAGGCCATAGCTACCTATTTTTATGTGAGAATAAATATGATTTTATGATCATAATTTCTTCCATGAGTGTGCATCATATACCGTAAAATGGGCTGACTTCGGACAGTGGGTGACTTTGGACAGTTCAAGAAAAAGATTGGACAATAAACAACCAAGCAAATACTATAGATGGTGTAAGGAAACTATTGCTCATGAATGAAAGATTAATGTCTGTGCAATCTTAGATAGATATCTTGGGGTCCTGCAATAAGATTTGTACATGAAAAAAAAAATCATAAGTAAAGAGTGGTACACCATCAATTTTTTTTCCTATCAAAAAAACTTCACTGGGGCAGAAAAATTGGTGCAGTCAAGAGTGAAATGGAGCATAGCACCATCTATTGCATTCAATATGATGAGCTTCCAGTTGGAAGGACATTTTAGACTTTGTTTAAAAATATGTCTATTTTGAGTGCTCAAAAAAGTATCTTTGTATCTTGTTTTTTGTGGGGTGACTTCGGACACCCTTCTGTACTAATTAGTATAATTTATTTAAGACTCCACAGCCAATTTCTCTGATTTCAGTGCCATCCAAGGCCCTGCTGCAAATATTTGGCCCAATAGACGTCTTAACTAGAATGCCTCGTGGCGTAAGACCACCCGAGGTGGGAGCAAATTCAACTAGCTCAGTAATTTTTGATAGCCAGCTAAGCCTCCGTTCTCATATGAATGCTGTGTCCAACAAGGATGGCGCCGCACTGACTGCCCCATTCAGATCTCTGAATTAAACACCTAGAAAAAGTAGGAAAGGTACCTCGTGGCGCGAAATGATCTGCCGCGGTGGAGGCAAATTTGCTCCAATGAAGGCAAATTTGCTCCAATGAAGGCAAACTTGCTCCAATGAAGGCAAATTTGCTCCAATGAAGGCAAACTTGCTTAGGTGGAGGAAAATTCACCGGTGAGAAGTAGGACAAGATGTTGAACTCACTGTAGCTCTAAGTTACCGCCATGTATCATTAGTTCCCTTCATTTTGTGGTTCAACATTGTCACTTCAAGTTAAGTGGAAATAAGCAGTGTTGTTCGTTTGTTCCATTCCACTATTGTCATAAGTCAGCTCTCGACCCAGCTATTTTTGCTTGAGTTTTGCAGACTTTTTTTAAAACCCAAATTTTAATCCGATGCCACCCTGCCGTGTCCGGGAGTGGCACAGGGAGGCCAGGGAACCCACAATCTACATCAAATGAATGGGTGTCTGAAGTCACCCTGTAGCCGCAGATTTCTGCTGTGCGATTTTTTGTTTCACGGGCCTCCCTACTGCACCTCTTTGCTGCCGTCTGGCATCACTCCATTAGCAACGGTGTCGTCATGCGGGGTGGGGCTGGTGAAGCTGCTGAAATATTGTATATACTATGTCGATAGTTTTCTTTGCCGTCCTGTGGTCATAATGTTTCTTTTTTTTTCGCCAGATACTTTTCTCATTATCAGTATCTATTGAACACGAAAGATTTCTTTCCTATTGATTTTCGATCGGAGGAAATTGTTAACTGAGGTGTTATGCCGTAACTTCCAACGTTTCTGGTTCTATCGTTTGAAGGGCTGGATAAGTGTCGGCATTTTTGTAACCCGTTTAATGTGGCGAAGTTTTATTTACTATTTTTGTTTCGCCTTATTACGTCAGTTCCCATCCCTCCATTCATTCTGCTGCCTGCGATCGTCCTGTTCGCATCTCGAGAGGTGAGTCTTTTGCGTCAGCCATTGTTTTCAGTGAAGAAGTTCCATAATAAATTGTGTTTAGTGTAAAGTTTTTAAAGTCAAAATCAGCGTAAGTGATTCGTAAAAGTAGCCTTCCTGTTAGAAGGAAACGAACGGCCAAAATGTGTATTGTGTTTACATTTTCGCGAATCGCCGGCCGACACGTGTGACAGTGATATTTTCTTTCCCCGCACACAGCATTACGTCGTACAATTTTCTTAAGACATTGTTATTATTCTTGTGTTTTCTAATTATTGTAATATTCGAAGTTATAATTAATAATGTGCTATCTAATGCAAAAATATGAAATGATAGACACCTTGATAAAGCACAGATTTTTCCTTTATTTGTATTCTTACTAAAATCAATCCACCTCACAAGATGTAGTTATTACTGTAAAATCATCTGAATCATACTCCCTCTGATGTTTCTTTTCTCCTACCTTCCTTTTCTTTTCCCAATCCATATTCTCATGTGCTGCAGA
>LQNS02278170.1:11470488-11486112 GCA_001587735.2 Parhyale hawaiensis | reverse complement strand
ATTAGCACGGCAAATTACGCTATATAGCTCTTGCCGTGCTAATCACTGCGGCATTGTAACCCAGGGATTTATCACGGTGGTGTAAAAATAATCTGGATCAACGGTACCGGTCACGCTGAAGTGAGTAGTTTTTCCATACAGGTATACCGGCACATTCCAGTACCTATATAAAGAGTAGTCCGGAAGGGCCATGAAATATTCTGGTATATAAGATGTCCGTTGTATAGAGTCTACTGTACTAGGTATTTCTGGCACCATATAGCTAGCTACTGGATTAAAAATTTTCTGGCTCTATATAGCTATTGGTGATACAGTTGCACACTGGTCAGATTTCACAATTTTTTAGTAATAGTCCCACAGATTTTGTATGCAGTAACTAATACTACAAAATTTTCAAGTTCACAATGCCGCCAAATAATTGTAGTAGTGGAGGAAGCTCCCAGTATTGTGTCCTGTGGAACAACTACCACAGTGCTCTAGTGTCCACACTTGTGCTGCTACGCAAAGAAGGCCTGCTGGTGGACTGCACACTAGCATGCACCGATGGTGGTAGAGTACAGGCACACCAGCTGGTATTAGCAGCATGTTCATCAGTGTGTAGAAATTTCATAAAGGTAGGTACCCACTAGCTAGGTATTATAATTTTATCTTCCCACTTTGTTTAGCTCTTCTTTTCTGAATTTGTTGCCTGTTGGGCCTAGTGATAGAGCTACTACAGAGATACCAACCTTTATTACACTGTAGAAGTTTCCCTCTAACTTTTGATACTTTTCCTGTCACTGCAGTAACTTCTTTTTACCTATTTTTTTCCAAAGTCACCCCGTTTTATGGCACCTAGGTTGTTGCTTAAAACCAGCACCTGTGTTCCCAATACTTACTGTAGCTACCCTATCCATCATGCATGCCTTGCATCCCTTCTGTCTGACACCAATGGTGTAACGTTCCTTAGAGCATGAAAGGGAGATTTCCATGTTTACAAGTATACCAACATGTTGATGTGAGTTTTTGTTATAGATATAAATTATGTAATAAAAGATATCTATTGTATATGTATGCAAAGCAGAGATTTTCTGAAGTAGTTACTGGCTGATTGTTATTTTCTTCTCTATTGTTTCTGTGAAGTGTAATCTGGCAAGTGTAATCTTGTAGCTATATTGTAGAGAAGCCTGTGTGTTATTTATTTTCTACTGTGCAGGATATTGACAGTAAGCACCCCATCATTCTGCTACCATCTGATATTGCAACTCCCGAGCTACGTGCCATGGTGGAATTCATGTACACAGGACAGGTTTGTGCTATTCTCCCAGGTTGAAAAGTCTGATCAGATACACATTAAGTATATACGTACCTACTTCAACGGTCAGGCTATCTGTGGTTTTATAGGGTAAACTACAGTAGACTACGTACCTATACGGTATAGCATGTTAGAATTACTGGTACCCATTCTACAGGTTTCTGAAAATTGGGGCATTTACTAAGTTTATAGGAACTGTGAAGTGACTGCACTTTAATTTACTGATAATTGCAGTTGAAGTAAGTAGTGTCACAGCAAAGCTGAGGTATTATCACTTAATTGATATGTATCTTCTTAATATGTAGCTACTGGGTTTAGTGATTTAACCTTAGGTATTTGTGCCAAGCTCAAAGCAATTCTTCTTTACCTGGTTGTAGATTTCTCATACAAATGAAGTTTGCACCCTAATATCGTTACTAATGTAGCTACACCTTACCATAAAATGCTAGCAGCAGGAACACAAGCTAGCTAGCAAAAATATTATTTATGTAAAGCCTTTTAAGAATATACCTATAGCTAGATAGCTAACACATAAGAACATACAGCTGGCGCAAGTAGCTATACTAGGTATCTAGGGTGGCAGGAGCTTAACTGAGCATCACCTTGACTTTTGAAAGCTGATTGAGACACAGTACATAGCAATGTATCTGCAAATTGAGCGGCTGTTGCAGTGATGGTCTCTGTGAATACCTAGCTATGTATAAGCATTTTCACTTTTACAAGGTACGGTAGCCAATCCTTTGAATTCCGTTTTGGTTAGAGGTTTAGTTTCTAAACTTTCGAGTATAAGCTACTATCTTTTGCAGGTATGTGTTGACCAGGATCGTTTGAAAGCCTTCATCAATGGTGCCCGCTACTTGCGTATTGAAGGACTGGAAGATGGCACGGATGATACTGATATAGAGGTTTGTGTGGGGATAAATGCTACTTAACTCCCCCTAGCATGTTTTTTGCGTACTGTGTAGGCAGAAGGCACCTCTTCGTGAGTCCCTTCACATACTAAAGCTATGGCATGATTAAGGCAATATCAGGAAATTCGTTGAATCACCAACCTGAGTTTTTGCCGTGGTTCGCTTCGGCAGAGTACCTCTGTTGGACAGCACCTGACTTGAGGCATCGGCACGATCGCCGGCATTCTCCCGTCCAGGGAGAGTGTTCCGAGTCACCACACTCAACATTAACAAAGGTATATACTCTAGAGAGTTTATTTTTGACACTCAAAATATGAAGTCCTGCTCTTGAATTGGTATAAGCTCAGGATTTGACTAATTCCAAGTCCCATGCCTCTTAATAAGTAGGCCTAGCTATAGCCTAAGAACCAGGACGCGGTAAAAATTCCAAAGTCCAGTTCCATACTAGGATAAGAGCAGGACTTAGTCAAAATCTGAAGTTCTGGACCTGAATAGGTATAAGACAGAGCTTGGATTTTATTTTTTACTTAGCCAAATTCATGAAGTCCTGCTCCTGTACAGCTATGAGTATAGGCCTTAGAGATCCTGTCACTGTATAGGTATAAGACAGTACTAGTCCAAAGTCAAAGTTCTGCTCTAGTAAGACTTCAGGCAGGACTTAGTCAAAATCCGAAGTTCTTGTCTTATACAGGTAGGAATAAGACAGGACTTGGAAATTTTTTTCTTGGAGATGACGTCATAGGCCCTCTATATAAGCCCTGGTCTCCCTAGGCTCCTCACTATAGCTAATTGACTCACGATGGTGGTGACAACAGCTCCTCTCCTGCCTTTGAATTTGTCAGTAGCAGCTCAAATGCTGAGTTGACTTTGTCTCTTAAGTTCATTGTTATCTTAAGTTCCTCTTCGGAACTTTTACTTTTGTGGTCCAATGCAAAGTTTTACTAGTGAAGTGCGTTGAAGACTTAGTGGCGGGAATAGGAAGGCCAACCGTCACAAATTCCAACCAATATTGAATGATCAAGCACGTTCTGCAAATTTATTTATAGTAAAGTAATGTACGGTAGGCTATTTGTTATATGATAGGAAATTGTTCTTGAGTATCTATGATACTACTTGGTTAGTGATAAGTTTGGACACTTCTCAAGATTCTCATGTCGTCGTCGCCTGAAGATGGTTTCAGTAGAAATCGAAAGCTTGCATCTATTCTAATAAAATAATGTTTTCCATCGTTGCCCTAGTCTTCTAATGTTGATTAATACATAGCATTAGCTATTAGAGGCTGTTTGTTCACTATTGTGAGGAAGTAAATTTGCATGCAGTAGATACTTAGTATGATGTTTATGACAAATAGTTGTAACTTGATGGGTTAGTACTGTGATTAAGTCGAAGCTTTAGTTGGTGAATGCGTGAGTACTTGCTGTCAGTAAAACTGTACGTACTACCTACTCTCATGTGAAATGAAATACTAGGTTAAGTCGAAAAGTCCGGAGAATTGCAGAAAGAATATGACCTTATTTTAAGTTTTCATCCGTTCATGCAAATTTACTGCTCTGCCAAGTATGGAACTCTTCACTCCAGATTTATTCTACCGACTTCGTTGTAAGTTTGATACACATGGATAGGTAAATGAATACTTATTTGAGCATCACCGTGCAGCGTTTGGTACCTAAATCAATACAAGTTCGTTGTATCATATGTACCTGTAACCTGTATTTTGGTGTCTATGGTGAGTGGTAATTGCGTTTGAATGAAAAGGAAACGAATTCTAGACCAATAGTTTGATAGCGAATTTAAACCTATTGATTCTTAATATTTTGATATTAATCCAAAATTGAGGGCCTTGATCTCTACGTTGCCACCCTAGTTATGGCAAGACTGTGCCATGTATCGCAGTAAGAGGCTAGCTATCTTATCAGACAGCATTTGACGTTATTGGATCAGTAATTCCAGCAGAAAATTTTCCTTAAACTTTATTTCCCCTCGTACAAGTTCACAGGTCATAGAATAAGTACAATCATCTTGGTTCTGTAATACTTCTTAGGATGGAGATGCTGGTGGTGACAGCCTCAAGCTTCAGAGCACCAAAGATGAGCACCGCAACAGGTCGGTCGGTGGCCACACCCATGATGATGCTGACGGTCTGGATGATAATGAACTCGCTAATGGTGATGTCGACTCCAAAGATAACTGGCAGGTTGTAGAGAGGAAGCCTGTCATCCTTCCTCATGGCCGAGCGACTTCTCCCGGTACGTCGGGCCGCAACTTGATTACATAATGTAGCTAGCTACAGTATAAGCCATGCAGTACCATAGTATCCCAAAACTTCGATTATATACAGCAGCTATAGTTTATTTTTCCCTTTACCGGCCTCGTAAATGAACTACGGAAACTTTGGCCTATAAGGATCATCGTTATTCATTCACGGCGTTTCATATAATTCCTTATTGTACTGTATTTGGTCATAGAGTTTTGTGCTAGTGCCTCACCTCCCAAGTAACATTATCAGCACCCCCGTATCCGGGAATAACCCAATCCTCGAGGTTCCAGTCCTCCGACTATTGTCATTTTTAAATACAAATTTAATCAGGAAAATTGCGAGCTGCCACAGGTTTCGTGTACGGCACAACTTCTGACTTATACTCTAAACCAAATCTTATGTTGTACCGCAGGCGGGACTCGCAAGAGACGACGCCTGACGTCGTCCCGCCGGCGCCCAATGCACCTTAGCAACAGCATTGTCTGCTTTGAACAGAACGGTGCGGCACACAAGCCTGGCGGTGGGTCTGTGGGGCAACGGTACACCTCCAATGGCCTCGGCCTCAAGCTCGTGCAGAAAATTGATGACTGCTCCAGTGAACCGATTAATAAAATACGCAGGTTGAGCACACAGCAAGGTAGCTACACTTATATAGTATTTAGCATCTAAATATTGCTGCTTTGCTCATCACTTTCGTTGTAGTGTTTATTTCTCCCCTAACCTCCCTTCAAGTGATATATTCTTTGAATTTTTCTAATACATAAAAACTAGGTTGTACCGTTTGGGGTTATGGATAGAACTTTCGTATAACTAACGTTTCTGTAAGGAGGGGCTCATATTTGAATTATGACAATTATATTTCATTCACTGCAGGGTCTTTCATCTCCTTGGATGACCAAATATCATACGTTGGTAGCAACTTCTTGAATAAGATAACCCTCAATTTACCACCCACTTAGGATCTGATATATCGGGCATATGTACGTCAGCTTTACTCTTTCCTCTACCGGTTTCTTTCCTCATAGTTTAGGTTTCCTACATTGTCGTTCTTCTTCACAATTTAGTTAGGGTAACATGTCTAGTACCCGTCCACTATGCTAGTAGCCGTCCACTTGGCACTAAAAAACTTCCTTTGTGACAACGAACAGTGCTAGAAAACTGTACATAGGCTTAAACTGTAGCCTAAGTAGTGCCGCACCATCTGTGAAAATGACGGGCGAATAAATTAAAACCATAAAAAATGGTTGTGGTTTTCACATTTTTTCACTAAAAACATAAAAAATGTGACAACCACCACCATTTTTTATGGTTTTAATTTTTTGGGCCTGTCATTTTCCGGGATGGTGCGGCACTACTTAGCCTACAGTTTAAGCCTATGTACAGTTTTCTAGCACTGTTAGTTGTCACACAGGAAGTTTTTTAGTGCCAAGTGGACGGCTACTAGCATGGTGGACGGGTACTAAACATGTTACCTATAGGGTCAAGTTAGTAAGGATAAGTTTGCCCATCCTATGTTATTGGACGTAGCTACCGCTACCAGGTCGTCCCCACAGCTTACTTTAAGGCTTAGCTATGCCTTCGGGACGTCTATCTTTCGTGCTCACTTTGCTTACTTCCATTTTCATTCTAGGATAGCTAACTGTTGACTCTAACTTTTTGAAGAAATCAATAGCTTTGTGTTCCTGTTCCCATTTGCGTTGTTCCTTGTGGGACCACCACGTTTCTAACAATATACTGTATGCCATTGCTTTCTTCCTCTGAGAGATCACCTCTGTTGTGGAAACATAGGCTTCAACTACTCAATATAACTACGGTACCAATGTAACTTCCTACTGTTCAGAGTCATATGTGCATTCTATTGCAATTTTTTAGTTGTCGCTCTACAGATATTTCTATTCCTACACTACACTCAGCTGTGTATCCTACAGGACACTGTCACGATGACTTGGAAATTTGCACATGCTCGTCACGCAAGACCTGGAGCGTTGCTGACACAGAAGCCTTGCTCAATGCCTGGGGTGAAACTCTCGCTCAGGTCCCGCCGTCTTACTTCATCAGGTCCATGTCGCTCTGCAAACGAGTCGCTCGCAATCTCCAAGCTCGTGGCGTGGAAAAAAACTGGCGACAGTGTCAGGTACTGAAGCCGACCTAGCGTCTCGCAACTGCGGCGCTAGTCTTGCGCCTATATTGCAAAAATGGGTACAATTGGTATTGTTCGTTGCTGTATTACAGCCCCAGTAGCGAACAGGAAGTGGTGCTGTGTAAGCGACAGTATGGCGTGTGTTCGCGCCTCGAGGTCGCTGTCTGTTTGGGAGTGAATGTTCATTACATTTCAGGGTGTTATTGCGTAATGTTGTGCTCTACTGCGGGCCATTGGTTTCCGCATGGACTTTAGTTTTACTTCTGTGAAAATTTTGTTCTCTACACCATTTCGATGTTAGCCATTTTAGTTATATGTTAAAATGGTTTTGTTTCTTCAGTAAATAATTGGTATCATAGTATTCTATGTGCTTGTCTTTATTCCTGTTATGTGGTTCTCTGTGCACTGGAGACGTTCTGAGGGGTGCAGTACGCGGTGGCTACTGCGATTTTTGAATATCAGTTAGTACATGACAAGTGTCTACTCGTGTTAAGAGCAGAAATTTCTTGACGTAAGCAGAAATACCCAGCTTTTGAAGCTTTATCATTTCCCCTGGCTTCATTGGCGCTCCCTGTTGCAGGTCAAAATGAAGAACCTGCGCCGTGAGGTGAGGCTCTTCAAAGAGTCGCGCTGTCGCTTGAGTTCTCGCAAGCCTTCCGAAGTTGCCAATGCTTGTGAGAAGCTGCTTCCTGCTATTGAAGAAATCTTCAACAAGGTAATGCTGGAGGCAGGTCATATTTTTGGCTCTGGCATAGATAAAACAGGGATGGAGTTCAGTTCCGAAGGTGTACTGGAGTCTGGGTATATTATACATTACAAAAATATCAAGCTCAGAATCGCATTCAAGACACTGTAAAATGGAAATTAAACGTTTATATCAAGGAACTTTATTGAATTCCTCTTCTTTGGATATCTAATCGCAGTGTGTTACTATTGCGAGTAATTCACGACAACCAGAACTGTAGTGTCTACGTTGTCGTCCATTGAGCACTGGCAGTTGTTTAGCATATATATATTCGCATGTACTGCAGGAGGAAGAAATTCGACAAGAGTGGTACCAGCTTAAATCTGATGACAGAATGCGGGAAGACGGTGCAGATGGCGACCAGTCGTCCCCCCAGCAGCGAGATATATTGGCCGAGGTGTGTGTCTGCTTTTTGTTTCGCTTCTTTTTATTTCATGGCTCACGTACAATTGTTGCTCTAGCTTATTTGCCGATTTAAAATTATTCCACAATAAATTCGGGGAAAAATTTCGGAATATATTATATGTGTACATATAACCTTTGAACCAGGACAGCTGGAATATTTGCGGGACTTATCAGGTAGCTGTTTATTCTTTCCTGACACGCGCACGAAGCTTAACCATCTTCATACGTAATCTCCAATTTATATAAACCGAGTTTATGAGAACAAACTATGTCTTTAGAAAGCTCTAAACTTAGGAGCTTTACTAGGGCTTTCTCCTTAGGTGATGTTGCTACTGGCCGCAGTTCCTGATGAGAATGTTAGGTTATGTAGGATCTCAATATATACTTTCCCTTCTGTTCCGCGAGGTGGGCCGCTGAATGGTGGCAAGTGACCCATCCTCTGGAACACCTACCTGCTCCCGTGTGGGAGACACGGAAGTGACTCTCCGCACGGTGTTGTCTTTCTTCGTTTTTCCTCTCTTCCCCTCTACCGCATGGCTGAGCGAATTCTTTTAGCTGTGCCTTTCATACGTAGCCATGGCTTGCTTCTTAGTTCCTGTCAGAAGTGGCGCACCTGACCAAAGTTTGAGACACAGTCCAGAGCTCACATGAGTTCGCTGTCATTTTAGACCTTCTGACAGAAATGCTGAGGCGTACAGTCGCTCCGCAAGCAACTTGGTCAGTAATCCTAGAAAGCTCTAAATAAACTCTTCCACTTATTGTTGCAGCTCATTTGCTTATTATTATTTTTCGGCCTGTGCTCACTTAGCGTCTTTTCATTTCGATGCTCCTGGTCATCGCTGTGTGTTCTGTTCTTCCTCTTCTTTCTTGACGTTATGATCCCCTGCCATCATCCTGTGTGGGGACACCTGCATGCAAGACTTCCCCGTTTTTCTCTCGACGTACTGCATGTTCCTTATTTCTTCTTCTGTTAGATCACCATGGTAGTGAAGACGTAGGCTTCAGCTTTTCTAGTAGTAATAGTTTTTCTGTGGCTTGCCCCAAGGTGGCCGTACTGGCAGACTCAGATTTGGGTGACGACGACACGGACGGTGCTGGTCTCGAGACGGAAGGTGAGGGGGAGGGTGGCGCCCTGACGGAGGGAGACGAAGGGCGTGATGCTGGCTGTATTCTACGACAAAGTAACCGAGACAACGTCACAGAAGTTTCTGAAGTTACTGCGACCAACTCATTCGTGAGCAACAGGAGCGAACCTCATCACAGCGTCTCCCAGCAGCCTGACGGCACCATACACCACATCGTCGAAGATGTTTCTCTTACTTCGCATCATCAAGTGTAGAGTTACCATGCTCTATGCATTTTATTCCAGGCCGTGCATTGTGCTCAATTATTGTATTTCCCAAGCGTCGCACCACTTGGACGTTGTGTTTCCCGAACTTTGCAGCGCTTGGACGTTGCATTCGAACGCAGAATAGTACGTGCTCTATTTAGACCATCCATTAACCCTCTTCTTACCAGATTGTTATTTGTATTCCTATGGAAGAAACCCTTGTAGCGAGTTGTCACAGCCTGGCTAGAAATTAGTCATGAATATGCTGCTGTTGTGAGGTTATGGTTAGCTCTTATTTACCCTAGCCTTTTATCTATTACTATTTAAGAGCTACTGTGTAAAATGTCTGAGGAGGTGGGCACCCTGCGGCCCAGCAAAATCGAAAAGAAGTCTTCAGGTCCCTCCCCTCCGAATTTTTTTACTCTTGAGATTTGCCCACAGAGCGCTACATTTTTCTGTTATTGTGTCTACGTCCAGCTGCGGTCCACTTCCGATAGAGGTTCCGAAGGAGCGGGGAAGTAGAGAGAGATAGTCGAAGGATGGGTGAGAAGAAAGATGAAGATGCCGACGGGTTCCTCCCTCTCCCTCCCCAGAGATGCGACGGAGTGAGGGCTGTCGGAATGGAGATGCAAGAAAACTGCTGCAGACGGTTTGCTCTTCCGGCAAGCAGAGCGGCGAGGCCACAAGCCTGATCCTATGAATTTGTCTCTTCCCTGCAAGGGCACTTTCTTGACGTTTTGACGTACATATTTGTACAGTATGTGTTGATGCATTAGGTACTTGTATATATTGTATATAACATACTTATATTTATCTATAAGGTAAAGTTATTCGTGATCTTGTCTGATCAATATGAGTGTGCGTGCGTGTTGTAGATAATTTTAGAATCATATAGATTTTATCGGATGCTCGTTGTCTCATTGAGATATTTTTTTCTCGGAAGCCAAGTTCACGCGATTGTTAAATTAATGAGTTTCATCAGCTAGTTATTAGAGTGTTTTTTGAGTCATCATGCCATCGTGCACATATTCAAAGTGTATACCAAATAGGTACTACTATGTTTCAGCCGTTGAGAACGTTTGCTCAGCTCCCCAGTAACATTTAGGATAGCTCTTCAAATTTAGAGTGAGTTGTAACTTGGAGAAAGTTACTCTTTTGTGTGTGTGTTTTTCTTTTTTCAACAAATGCAGCAATGCATCCGGGCTCGAAACTAAAGAACTTCGCTCGTTTGTCAAACTGCCTATCAATTAAATTGAGCCCTCAGAGTTATACTCTGGCGGCCCCCATCTCTGTCAGCATATATATAGGCTATAGGCAAGGATGATTTAACGGGAACAGGTTAGCGCACTGCCGAGCGGGCGGCGCTTGCGCACGGTGGACGTACGAAGCGATGACGTCATAAAAACCTTGTACGTTTATCAGTAGCTATTTTGCATTGTTTCTTCATGATTTCATTTGGGCCTCCAGAGTGTCGTACATGTCCTACAATCATTATAGTTGCACAAAAATATGCATCAAAACATCTACAAACTATTTTACCTCTCTGAAGGATAAAATTTTGAACGAACGTTGGTTTAGGCTTGTAAAAGAGCAGATAAATGCAACCGTCACATGCCCGCATGTATCAGAATCACTTTTAGAGCCAAGTTTATCATCTTTAAAATGCAATAAATCAAGTGAGTTTTATCGAAAATATAGCATTCTAGAAATGGATTTATATGAGTGAAAACCGCAATGTTTTCGATGCATTTTCGTCTTCTACCAGTGATGTACTATCCTCTATAATTTCAAACCGCTGCAACAAAAATTGGCTTAGTGCGAGCGATTCAACGCCGAGATAGAAATTTTTTTTTAACAAGATTGGTATGAGAAACATTAAAGGACAAAAAAAAATTTACTTCCTTTCCTGCGAAGTAATATTAAAGCAAAAGTCCATGTATTATACGCAGAAGCCATACAATTGCTGGGTAAAATTAAAAAAAAAAATCAACTGCTTTTCGTTGCGCGCGTTACAGCAATATAACAGAAGGTGGCGTCCGACTTGCGTTAACTAAGTTGCAAAAAAAATTACCTAACCATATTTCCCATACCTAAACTGTCTTACGGAATGATGTTGTTGAAACTGGTGAATGTTAAATCCATTATTTTTCCAATGATACTGTTGTTTTTACGATTAGGAGAGGCGGATATGTTGACGACGCGTGCGCGACGGCACAGCTTAGGCAAATATGTGCCGAAACTCTCCGACCGGGTGCGTGCCTGTTACGGAAAAAACAACCTAAATAATAATAAAGTTTTATCCTTCAGAGAGCTTAAAAAGTTTGTAGATACCTTGATACATGTTTTTGTGCAACTTCAAAGATTGTAGGACATCTGGAGGCCCAAATGAAAGCATGAAGAAAGAATGCAAAATAGCTACTGATAAACGTACTAAGTTTTCATGACGTCACGAGCCCATTTCCCATGATGCACTGCAGCTTTGCTCCACCCTCTGGGTTAACCTGTTAGTCTCATAATCTTTGGGCTATAGGCATCACTCACCCATATGTCGCGAGTGCCTCTCCCGCATATGTAGCGGGCTGCAGCTCCTGCTGACAAGGTTATTTTATGGAGTTAGGTAAGTTCTCTATACTTCCCCTTTTGCTCCGCGAGGTGGACCGCTGAATGGTAGTAAGCGACCCATTCCATGGGGGGGGGGCTCCTGCCTGCTCACGTGTGGGAGGCCAGGGAAGGGAACCTCCACACGGGTTTTCTTTCTACTGTCTTCGTTTTGTCTCTTCGCCTTGTGTGGTGTGGCTGAGCGAATTTGTTCAGCCGTGCCGCCAGGGATTTTAGAAGGTTTACGCTTTATTTGTCAGTAGTAACCACTAAACTATATATTAGTTTAGTAGTCAGTGCGCTACTACTACTCACCTGAGTTTGTCTCGATATCCAAACTATCCTATACAAAAGTGGATCACTGTTATGTAGCCCCCTCAGCGGGCAGGAAGGGCCATAAGCCGTAGTGCTAGGTTAGTGTAGGTTCGTTCATCCTATGTTATGGGGAGCAGCGCCCCCAAGGGGCCCCTGTAGGTTACTTTAGCTATTAGCTAGGCCTCCAGGACGTCTGTACTTCGCTTCCTTCCCATCGCATACTCCTACTGATCTTTCTTTCAGCTGTTCTTCCTCTTCTTTCGCGACTTGCTGTTCGCATGCGCGTTGATCCTGTGTGGGAATACCCTCGTGCATGGGTTCCACGTATCTATCGTCATACTATATGGCCCTTTTCTTCTGCCTCCGTGATATCGCCTCTGTTGTGGAAACGGAGACTTAAACTTCTGAATACATAATGTCATGTAGCCTTTGTATCTGATACGACGGCAAAACCCTCAATTTAATAGAGTAAATTTGCTTGTGTGGCTTGTATTGTTCTATGAATAAAATTGTGACGGCATCCCTTATGGAATGTTTTTGGGGCTACTTGATTTGATTTTCTCGGGCTGTGGTAATGCAACTACAAGGGCTCTCGTTCCTATGTAATTTCAAGTGAAAGAAACTTTGTAGCGATTACAGTACGTGAGTAAGACAGGATTAACCCTATCCGTACCATGCTGTTATATCGCCACAGAGGTTCTGTGTCCAATTATATTTTTTCAGGTTACCGTAGCTAGGCCTTCGGGACGTCTGTCATTCATGCCCTCTTTACTTCCTTCTAGTTTCCTATTTCTACTACCCTATCCAGGTTCGGATATAACTATCCTATTTAAACAAACCTAACTCCATTATACAGTATTCCTACAGGAAAAACCCGTTGGTAGCGATGTACCGTAGCCTGGCACCTATAAGGCTAATTGGTATGCTTACGAAAGGCTTTGTTTGCAGCTATGTGCAGCAGAATCTGTTGAGACGTTGACCTACTGAAGCACATGTGTGCGGTCTGCGTATACCTGCTGAGAGTTTGGGGCTGTTGATGGCTTATGTGTAAACAAACCTTGATGAGGCTTGATAAATGCAAAGTTTAGTCATACAGTACTTATACAATATCGATTCGTTTTTGCATAGAATTGCGTTACGGTATATCAAGAATTTTCAAGACAACTATAATGTGCCAAAATTGGCATTGCACCTTTTGTTTACGTTTGCCCGAGGTCAATGGAGCATCGCAGCCTTGGCCAAGAGTAAACCATCTTTCGATCCAAGCGCGCCGTCAGGGGCATATTATGGCGGGCCCTTTCCCTGCCACAATATGTTTGGGCATCACGCACCCATGGGTCCTGAGTGCCTTCTCCGCAGGGGATGTAGCATCTGGCCGCAGTTCCTGCTGAGAAGGTTAGTTTTGTAGAGTTAAGTAGGTTCTCTATATTTACTTTCTGTCCCGCGAGGTATGCTGCCGATCGAGGTGACCGACGTTTTCTGCGGAGCTCTTACCTTCGCCCGTGCGGAGGGCCACAGAAGGGACAGTCCGCTCGGGCGCTTGTTTATTCTGTTTTCTTCTCTTTTCGTCCTTCATCTCTTGCCAAATGAGCACAACGTTGTGGTTTTGGCTGTAAGCCGAGTGCGCTATTGATGGTCTTATTTTCAGAAATAGCGTGACAGTACCAATATAATAATAATAATAATTTATCCAGGCGCTATCGTAACTCTGTTGTTGCAGTGCAATCGTGGAGATTACGCTAGAGCAGCAGCAGCTATTCTGGATTCTCATGTGCTGCAAGTATTGTGGAACCCCTCAAGAGGCATAGGATGGGCCATAATGCTAGGTAGTGTAGGTTCTCATATCCTATGTTATGGGAGCAGCGCCCCCAGGGGACCCTGTAGATTACCTCAGCCGTTAGATGGGCATGCGGGACGTCTTGCTTTCGTGCCCACTTCGCTTCTTTCCCATTTCATATTCCTGGTGTTGCTTTCGTGTGTTGTTCCTCTTCTTTCCAAACTTTCTGTTCCCATTCGCGTTGATCCTCTGTGGGAACACCTTCGTGCATGGGTTTTCGTTTCTGTCGACATTCTATTATGTCTCATCTTTCTTCCTCTGTTAGATCACCTTAGTTGTGGAAATGGAGGCTCAAACTATTCAACAATCTAATCTAATCTTCCAACTAAAGGAGGTTGTTTTGTTTCTATGGAAAACATTACACTCCAAACAGGCCATGCCATATAGGAGAGCTTCATTTTCGCTACGAGCGTTAGGTCAGTTAAGTACAGTAGAATTCCTCAAACTGAAATTCCTATAACAGGGAAAGCGCCTGTGAGGGAGATCTCCGAAACTATGAAAATGCAGAGGCAGTCCGTGTACTGCCCCGTCTGTCGTTAACCGAAGCAGTGACTGACACCATACTAAGTGACTATTGAAAAACGTAGTATTATTTATTTCACTATATTCAACCGTACACCTACACAGTTTTCTATGCTGTTTGCCAAAGAAGATGTTTAACGATTTACAATTATTGGAAACATGCTCACTGTATAAATTATTTCGAAACGGACAGTCCTCCCGAAGCTGAGACGATACGCATGTTTATTTTTTAAGAGTTCATCTGTATATATTTTACTCTTAGAGAATAAGCAACCACCTTGCTTTTAACTCTCATCTAGCTACAGGACCACCCTAGCAGTAGCTATAAGCGCGCTACCATTGGTCCACAATGTCATGAGCAACTTGTACGTAGTAAAAAACTAGAACGCTTCGTGGTGTAAGACAATCACCCGCGGTGGAAACAAATTCAACGAAGTTATTGTTGATGGCCAGCTAATCCTAATTTCTCATGATATTCATGGATGCTGTGTCCAACAACGCCAGCTCCACGCTACCAGCCTCGTGCAGATCTCTTAATAATGACAGGAAAAATGAGAGGTTTCGTGGCATGAGACGATCTGGAGGCAAATTCGACCCGGTGGAGGAAAGTTCAACGCCGACATTTTATTATGGCCAGCTAGGTTTTGGATTTTGGCATGGGTCACATCTAGGTCAACCCGCCAAACTCGCTGCAAAAAACTATGAAGATTGTCAACTCCTTCGACCACTTATTGGGTGGACAGACATATATATATGCATACAACATTATCACCTCTCTCACTTTGTTCGCAGATGATAAAGTCTGGTATGCCAGTACCCAATTTACCTCTACCATGTCCGATATCTGTACCGGAGGATGTGCAACGAGCGCGGAATAGGTATTGTTTTGGCGCGTAGTTAACTGTATTATACATAAGCATGTCCCTCTCTCTCTCTCGCCTGCTGTATCTAACATTATTGGAAGCAGACGAGTGTGGGGTTTTGAGATTGCGTCAGTTTATTTTTCCTCTTTAACCATCAATAAATTTCTAAGGCCTTAATCCATCGTTTAATTATCCTTTTTATGTTACGATATCGTTAGGTTGTGGGAAAATCAAACGTAATCAATTTAAATGAATATCAATATACGCGAACATTTCGTTTCTTTAAAAATAATAATAATTGTACACAACTACGGTAGATTTAATTAGTATACTTAGTTATATGATTATTGAATAAGCAGTACACTGCGGCATGTTACACAATCTTGGGTACAGAGAAGGCAATGCCG
>LQNS02278170.1:11422725-11434689 GCA_001587735.2 Parhyale hawaiensis | reverse complement strand
GACACAACTGTGTTGCGTGCGTATTTGTTGGTCTTGGCCTCAATCACGCCCCAGAAGAAAATAGTCAAGAGGGTTGCAGTCAGGTGATGATGGTGGCCACAAGTCCGGCTACCAAATGGTGCGGAACATTGTTGAGCAGCCAAGCGTGGGTCGGTTTGGCCTTGTGAGCAGGAGCTGAGTCTTGCAGGAAGCCGTAGGGACGTCCGGCAGCAATCTTGTGCATCCAGGGCTTCACCACTCCCTCCGGCATCTCTTGGTGCACAGAATCCGACACTTGATAATTAACTACCGTCAAGTGTCGGGTTCTACTGTTCCACAAAATTGCACAAAATTTTGTTAACAAACCGTCTGCGATGCCATCTATATCGCTTTGTTCGCTTGCGTAGTCGCGTCAGATGATTGCTTTTAAGAAATTTTATCATAAAGTCGACTTGATATTTATTGCCAAGGCAGTGGGTGGAACCTATCAAACAATATAATAAACACCGTCTTGTGTTTATTTGTTTATATATTTGTACGTTTCGTGTCACGCTCTTAATGAATTATATAGGCGAAAAATAGGCCAGGATGCAGATTTTGAAATTAAGTAGCGTTTTCATTTGGATCGAAGACTAGGTTGCAAAAGAGAGCAAATGGAAATCCCTTTATTTGAATGCATTTATTGCTTGAAACAATTCTTGACATCGAAACAGCGACGAAATTTTCAGCTTCTCATAGTGTGGTTACAGAATCTGATTTTATTACTTTCTCTATATGATAGAACGCAACATATGTTTGCTCTCAATTCACGACGTATAAATTCAGTAGCTGATCCACAAAGCATTAACAAAGAGATGATTTTTCACAGGGCAGTAGGTGCAGTTCTTTTAGCTTGCTGTCTTTCTTTGACGTAGAATTTTCGCTTTAAAAGAAAACTTAGATGTACTGAAGAGTCATCCGTCGGTATCTAAGATTTGCCGCGGAGAATTAAATTATTTTAGTAATGCTTTGCCGCTTGCTGATGTAAAAGTATTTCTGCACCACTTCTAATATGAGGGACGACTGTGCTGCTATAGATGAATTGACAGAGAGAGTACTCATCTCTTATGACAATTTTAGTTTGCATTTGTAGCCAATGCTCCAGAGCGATTTTTGTCTTGCTAAACCAAGACGGGTCATAAAAAAATCCTCGCTGTCATTTTTGACAGCCCGGGTTCTATAGTAATATTATATTATCCTGCGAGTTGGATTTATTTTTGTGACACTGTTTGACATATATGCACACGACAACGTCGTTTATTTGAACGGAGCTCGAAATTAGTTCACTCTCTGACCCTTTTCACATGTGAAAGTAAGGCGAGGCCTTGCGCAGAGTATTTCACGTATTTGCGACAGTTCCCTCAGCTTTTGGTTAGCGTGTGTACCAGCCTTTAGACGCACTGACAGGCTGAGGAGACGCACTGATTCTTAAGAGTCGGTTTATAAAGACTAGTATACACACTAGCCAAAAGCGGAAAAAAACTCCTGCAAATGCGCTATATATTTACGCAAAACTTCGACTTCCTATTGATAAGTGCAAATGGTCCGATGGTTAACAGACATCGATCTCCGTCAAAAGAAAAAAAACCTTGTTTTGCTTTAGGCTTAGCAGCGAGACCAAAATAAATCTGCCAAACACAATACTTTTATACATGTCACACATTTCATTCGCAGTTAATATGAGGTCAAAGTTCACGCATGATCTAATATTTCTAAAATATTGAGCTGTTGCGACTGCGTGATCGAACAAGGCGACGCAGATGGCACCACGGGCGGTTTGTTTAGAAGACAGTTTTGCTCGTCCGGCTAGAGGATGGCGCAATGACGCTACGTGCTGCATCTTGAAATATTGTACAAAAGCGCGAGTTTACAGGTTTTTAGACTTCGGTTCGGTCATCAGAACTTGCAAGCTCTTTCTGTTGATAGCGAGTGTAAACTTCAGGAGTTAATTAACACGCACAAAGCTATGCATTTTTCTGCTAGTTCAATGGTCACAGCAACTCCTTCGGTCGACGAGCTCAGAGAGTCCATGTATTTCACTGTCGTGTGAACACGGCTACGTACGTACGTACGTCCTAAATGTAATTTTACATTAATATCTTACCTGCAGCTGCAGTTACTCCTCTGCTCTGGGGCCAGCTGGCCAGTGAGGGTGTTTTTGCCAGCGCATGGTGCAGCCAAAGTTGACTTAACCTTTACCTGCGAGACCAATAAATAATTAGTCTTTAGTGTATTACCGTTAATTGAAACATAGGGTGCGCCATCAGTAACGTAATTAACAAAAATAAGGCTAGCTCCTGCTTATTATTGCTATTAATATTATTATTATTATTATTGATGTCTTGAGATGGCATTATATCAAATACTGAAGAATATGAAGAGAAGCACAAAGTAGAAATTTGGTTACCCACGACGTACGTTTCGCTGTCCTCAGCTCATCAGGTGGGAGGGTCGAAGANTCTTGAAATTTTGCTCGCTCGGCTAGAGGATGGCGCAATAGCACTGCGTGCTGCATCTTGAAATTTTGCTCGCTCGGCTAGAGGATGGCGCAATAGCACTGCGTGCTGCATCTTGAAATTTCGCACAAAAGCGAGAGTTTGCAGGTTTTTAGACGTCGGTTCGGTCATGAGAACTTGCAAACTCTTTCTGTCGCAGCGAGTGGCACCGGCATTAGTTTGTTTGACAAGTGTCTCTAGTAAACTTTAGGAGTACATTAACACGCACAAAGCTATGCATTTTTCTGTTAGTTAAATGGTCACAGCAACTCCTTAGGACGACGAGCTCAGAGAGTCCATGTATTTCACTGTCGTGTGAACACGTCTACGTCCGTACGACCTAAATGTAATTTTACATTAATATCTTACCTGCAGCTGTAGTTACTCCTCTGCTCTGGGGCGAGCTGGCCAGTGATGGTGGGTGCAGTCAAAGTTGACTACCTTTACCTGCGAGATCCATAAAGAATCAGTCTTTAGTGTAATACCGTTAATTGAAACATAGGGTGCACCATCAGTAATGTAATTAACAAAAGTGCAGCTAGCTCTTGCTTATTATTGCTATTATTATTATTATCATCATTCATTTAAGCCGATGTAAAGATGACTTCACACCTTGCCCTTTTAGTTATCCTGATTATCGTATAGATACCTGATACAATATATTTTGAACTATATCTATTCAATAATAATATTGGAGTTTCTAGTGTATCCACTGTCTATTAGCGACTTCATAAAATAGTATAAATTTGCTATAATATCACAGCTTTCAAAGTTGAACTTGGATCATCTTAGTTGAGAGAACGAAGGCGCGGCTCTCAGGAGACAAGGCCTGCCACAGCCGACACTGAGGCAATGTATAGCTAAACTGTACTCAGTCGTATTTAGGGCATGTTCGACTGGACGCCGAAATACAGCACTAAGTTCGACTTGTCCGGCACTGCAGACAGGTGCGCAGGCTTCCACTCGGTGAACTGAGCTTCAAGCATTAACCTTGAATAGGTTACCCGTGAGTCTCATAGAAGCTCAGTCTTGCTCCGTAATATGGAATTTTCAGCCAGCTCAATGTAAACGCGCTGTTTTTAACACAGGCAAGACGATACATAATGGCAGTTTTGGACAAGCTAAGCCTCCAAGGCTTAATTTCGACTCCCTGTCGAACGTGCCCATATAGAGACTGGCGAGAGCTTTTCCAAACTAGATGCGACTCACCTCCCTAATTTTGAAACTGCTCTTCAGAACTCGTATAGGAGCGCGACTCACCTCCATAATTCTGAAATTGCTCCTCAGAACTCGTATAGCAGCGCGACTCACCTCCGTAATTCTGAAATTGCTCTTCAAAACTCGTATAGCAGCGCGACTCACCTCCGTAATACTAACATTGCTCCTCAGAACTCACATAGCAGCGTGAATCATCACCATAACTCTGAAATTGCTCTTTGGTACTCGTGCAGCAGATCGTCTTATTACCGCAATTGTGAATTTCTGAAACATATGCTAAAGTGTAGCCTTTCTTAGCAGTTTGCATAGCGCTTTGCTCATAGTTTAGAGTTCCACGAAATTAGTATAGGTTTTATTGCTGCTACCACTACTACCGGCTGCTAATGCCATATTACATACAGTGCGAGAGCTGCTGATGGCTGTGCTTGCGACACGTCTATCCCTTAGTTTTCACTGACTTTTGCGTCCGCGGCCGCCCTATAGCACTGGCCTGTTGCGTCACAGTAAGCTCCGCTCATGTTGATGCAAAAGGCAAGTAATCTCGGGCGGCCGCAAAGCAAAATGAGTGGAATTGAGGGCACAGATATCAGCAGCTGTCGCACTGGTGTCCGGAGAAAAGCCCCGGAAGGAAACAAGTCCCGCCTGTCTCCTAAAGTTCAGTATATGTTATAACTAAAATTAATTTAGTGGTGTACATGATACTGATGTAAATTAAATTACTTTTTTAAGCTAATCTTTATCTAACATTTGTTTGTGCAAATGTGAGTTGGAAGACCCCCGAAAGAAGGGTAGGTGCATGAGGTTGAATTAGGTAATCTTAAGCAGGTTATGTAAGCTAGATTAGGTAAGTTTGGTTAAATTTAATAAAATAAGTTAATAAACCTAGATCCAGAGTTAGGTTAGAGTAGGCAAGTGCTGTTGGGTAGGTAAGTTAGTTTAGGGTAGGTTAGGTAAGGTTAGGTTATGTTAGGTAAGGTAAGTGGGTTAGGTATGTTAAGTTAGGCTAGGTTAAGTTATGCTTAGTTAGGTTAAATAATGTTAGAATAAGTTAGGTTTGATGAGTATGAGTAAGGTTAGGTTAGAATAGGTTAGGTTTATTGTCGTTTGAGTAAATTTAGTTAGATAAAAATAGGCTATGTAAGGTAAGGCTGGAAAAGCGTAAGTTAAAGCAGGTTAGGTTAAGCTTGGTGAAGCTATGCTAAATCATGTAAGAGAAGGTTAGATCAAATAGGTTACGTTAGATTAGGTCGGAATTCGTTAGGTTTGAGTAGCGTAGGTTAGATTAGAAGAGGTAAGACTGGGTAATTTTTAGGTTAGCTTAGAATGCTTATAATGGATTATCTTGGGTGAGAATCTCATTAGGTTTTCAATTAATAGGTCAGATTATGTGTATGAGGATAGGTTCCCCTACAATCATTTTTTTTTTTTTTTTTGAAAAAACTGAAATGCCGGCATACAAGGGTTGGTAAGCTTAATAAAGTCTAAGTCAATTCACTATGATGTACGTCAAAATTAATAACTTGAGGCACTAAATATACATTAGGGTACACGCGAGGACTTTTTTCCTTCAAGGGTTTTTTCCGGGCGGCTTTTTTTTGCACCGGGGCTTTTTTCCTAAGGATGCTTTTTTCCTACCGGGAATTCTTTCTTATACCCAATTTTCTTTACTTTAAATTTGTTAGCTCCAAATGTTCATTATAAGATACTGAACATCTTCAACTAAAAACTCATGCTCTCGCCAATGAAGAGTTCGTATATCGGATACATGACATTAAAAACTTTGAACAAACACAAGAAGCATGCATAGCAGGAGATGGCCTATTACTACTGTGCTTGTACTACTGCTGTGCTTGTTAAGTGTAATCCATAGTGAGTTAGGTTAGGTACAGTGTATAGCAACATTACATATTATTTTCAAGCTTTGTAGTATTAATGACAACGTTAGCGACAATATCCATAAGTATTTTAGCCAGTGATGCACTGAATATCATTAAAAGCGTTTATATCGGAGTTTCCATCTTGACCTCCATGCATGCTTCTGTCCATAATCTGCCTACTTACGAGAGCTATGATCGGAATTGCAATGCGAAAAAAAGAATTTGTCATATAATGTAAGCTGTAATATAATAATCCAAGAACACCTCCCGCCTTTGGAGAAATGAATGTTAAATAAATACTCTGGTAATTTAATTTTGGTGAGTGGCTACCGTAGACTTTAATTAAAAATCATACATTTGCAAACTCGAGAACGTTCGGTTGAACTCAGAATTTAAGCCTTGGAGGCTTGCCTTCTCCGTAATTGCACAAAGGTGTGCTGGCTCTGACCCGATGATATGAGCTCTAAGCATTAACCCTTAATCGATTAGCCTTGAGACCTCCAGAAACTTAATTTTGTTACGCAAATAGGAGTTTTCAGCGGGCTCAAGGTAATTGCGTTGCTTCTAACACTTGCAAGGCGATTCAAAGTGACAAAGCAAGAGCCTCTGTCTGAAATTTTGGACAAGCCAAGCCTCGAAGGCATAATTTTACGGCCCAATCGAACATGCTCCAACTCACTAGGGTACAGATTAAATATTTGTTTCTCGCAAAAATAACACTAATATAAGACCGTCTAAAAAAAGGGGCGTTATGTTTTGATGGCTTACCTCGGTATTTTTATTTTTATTTTTTGCTTACTTCTTATTAAATTTAGCTCCTATACTCTAGGCCAGTGGTTCTTAACCTTTTTACTCCCACGCCCCCCTTAAGTATATACTTTTCCTTCGAGCCCCCCCCCCCTTAGTGTTTTCAAATAAATGTGGTACCAAAACACGATCAAACGTACCAAATAAGTTCAAACTAGAGCAGTCTCAGTGAGCGCATCCCTCTGCCAAAGCCAACAGTAACGAAAAAATCAAATTGCCTCTGAAACCATGTTTTCCTTTGCATCAACACCAAAATCTTATCATTTGTGCCTTTTGGTAGTACGTTGGCCGCGAAAAAACAAAGTTTACCATTGAGCCGCAGAAACACAGTTTACCGCTTAGCCGCAAAAAAAAGTTATCGCATAATTCGCCAACAACTTTATTTTCGCATTCCCCGCCATATGAGAGAAGGGAGGAGGGTGGTATGATGTGGGTTGCGCCATCCCCGCTCCAAACACAAATCCCCGTTCCACAGTCAGTCTGATCTATCAGAGCTCGAACAGAGTACCGTACAGGTACGTTACGTTGGTCTGCGGGCCTCTACTATGCTACATAATTTTTCACTCATTTGGCACGATTCTAAAAACCACCACGGCATCACAATGGATCGAAAGAAGATTACCACTGAAGAAAAGACCCAGGCCCTCACTCAAATCAAGCAGGGAGTGCCGGTGAACTGTGTAGCTATCGAAGTGAATGTCAGCCGAGTGTCCCTCTTCATGCTTAAAAAAACAGCTGCAGCACTACCTGCCGGGAGCATACCGCCACGCAAATTGGGATGTGGGCGCAAAAGAAAGATAACAGCAAGCTTCACCTCTTTCACAGACACCTTGTCAGTCTTTGCTGTTGTCTTTTTCTTGCACTCACATTCCACTCTGCATGGCGGTATGGTCCTGGCAGGGAGTGCGGTAGCCGATTTTTTTTTTTTAAGTTTAAAGAGGGACACTAGGCTGACATTAAGTTTGAAAGCTATGCGGTTTATCGGCACTCCCTGCTCAATTAGGGTGAGAGCCCGAGTCTTATTTCAATGGTAAGCTTCTTCCGACCCATTATGATGCCGTGGTGTTTTTTTTTTGTATGGTGCCAAAATCAGTGAAAAGGTAGGAAAGTAAAGGCCCATGGACCAGCGTACCATACGAGTATCCTGCTCGAGCTCCGGTGGATCGCAGACGGACTGTGTAGTGGGAATTTATGTGTGACGCATGAATGGGCCAACACACGTTACACCCCTTTCCTCTCATATGGCGGGTAATGCAAAAACTTTAGTATCGGCGAATTATGTAATAACTTTGTTTTGCGGCACAGGGGTAAACTTTGTTTTTGTGGCCACTGTACTAACAGTTTCTGCAGTTTTCTTGGAGATTCGTTCATGACTTGTATAAGTTATGCTGCTAACAAACATTATTAGAAAAACACAAGTCAAACACACATACAGACTAATCAATCTGCACAAAATTTATTCATGTCTTATAACTAACTACTCCTGTAAATTTCATAAAGATCCATTTGGAACTTCTTGAGTATTGTGCTGACAAGTAAAGAAAATCAAACCTATTCACAGGGTTAGCAGATTGCGGCTTTAGACTTTAAATGCTGAAGAGCGTCAATGATTTTGACTCTGTTAGCAGGCTTCGTTAGACACAGTGTTATAAGACAATGTTGGGCACGTTTTAAGAACCGAAGAATTTTGAAGTCTATCATCACCTTCGTTATTCCTCAGACTGTATATCACGCTTCCTCTCTCCTCTTTTCGTGAGAGTGATAATTCACGGAACATTTACAATTGGAACAGATGCTGGCCTCTCTTCATCTAAATCCTACATTGGTGTCAGCAGTTACATTGTAGCACCGCCACCAGGCTTGTTCTATTGACTTAGGCCGAGCAATTCTTCGCCACCGCCCCAAATTTCGAGGACTACCTCAGCGGTAAAAAAGGACGAGCGCGAGGCGTCCCAGGCAACGAAAAGCGTTCAATATGGCAGCGCTATTAAGTTGCCCTTCCGAGAAGTGGCGTGCCCTGCGCGGGCTCTTCCCAGAACGCTGACAGTTCCAGCGAACTGGCGAGAATTTCGATAACTGAAATACGATCACTTTTCTAGCGAGCCAATTGCGACCGCATTCAGGGGAAGTAAGTAAATGCGCGTTTACCTATTGAAATGAGAATTAAGGGCACTCCAGTGTGAACCAGTTATTGCAATGATTAATAGAAGCATGCCACCTCGTTTTAATTATTACAATGAAAAATAAAAGCGAAAGCATTCAAGCGTGTACCAATTATTGAGAGGCGAGATAAAAACGTATGACAGGTTTGAAAATTTATTATGCAAAATGAAAGATTACCAACAGTGTTATAAATACTGTACGCGTAAAAAATCATTTGGGAGGAATTTAAATTTTCAATGCAAGGTTGCAACACTTTCGAGTGTCGCGAATGTGGAAATAAATAAACGCCTCCAATTGCGCTATTCACTGTTAAATGAAAGCACATAAACGTTTCAGTAATTATTGAAATGTGAAATAATATCTTATGCGAGTCAGTGTATACAGTATTACGTTTTAAAATACTTGTTAACGCGTTTGAAAGCATTCCAAATCTCAAAATGAGAAGCCTACGGCTTTAAATCTTGAAATACGAGATCAAAGAATTTGATTCTTTTCTAAATGTAAAATCGCAAGATAAAAGTGCGTCAGTGTTACAAATACTGAAATATTGAATAATGCCATGGGAGTGTTGCCAAATATTTAAGTGCGAGATACAATTTCTTGGGAATATTCCAAATATTTTAATGTCTGGTAAAAACAATATCGTATTTTATACGCAGAAAAGTTAAACAAATACACTTGAGCGTATGAAATACTCAAGTACGAAATAAGAGGATATCAGATTCAAGCTCAAAGTTTTTGAAATTGTTCCAAATATTAAATTACAAAATGAAAAATCATGACAATTAAGTACTTCAAATATTTATATCCGAAAAAGCAGCTAAGAGTAGCCTATTGAAACACTATTGCGATACGAAGTAGAAAGACTTGAGCGTATTGCATATATGGATATGCCTAAAAGAAAATTCCGTATTTATCAACACATATCTATGTTAAAATACGTATGAAAAACGATCCATCATTTCATATATTCAGATGCAAATCTTAAGATTACTTCAGAAGTATCGGAAAAAGACAGGAAATGCTTGGAGTGTGCCAAGCACTGAAAAATAAGATAGAAACACTTGAGAGCGTTCCTGATGTAAAAATGCGGGCTAAAAACACTTCAGTGTTGCGAATCTGAAAATCTGAATTACAAATATTTGAGAGTACTGTATTCTAATATCAATATGTGAATTAACACATAGGAGTGCTTATTCCAAATAACGCAATTGAAGATTATAGCCCTCAAGTGCATTCAATTCATTGTAATGCGAAATAAAAGTACTTGAGTGTTCCAAATATTGCTATGTGAAATCAACGTACTTGAGTGTTTTAAATAATGAAATACAAGATAAAAGTGCTTGAGTGCTCCACATATTGAAATTGAAAATAAAAGTAAATAAAGTGTTCCAGATATTGATATGCCTAATAAAAACACCCGAATGTTCGAAATATTTAAATGCAAAATAAGAGTTTCTGAGTGTTCGACGTATTGAAATGCGAAATAAAGTCCTAAAGGATTTCAATTTTGAAATATCAAGTAGGCGTACTAAATTGTTTTTTCCAAATATTGAAATGCTAAATAAAAGTTTTTGGAGCTTCCAAAAAAACGAAAACTAAAAATACTTGAGGGTTCTAAATTGGAAGTGCGAAATAAATGGTACCAAAACTTGCACATATTTCAATTTTTTGCCGTAATAAGAGAGTTGTTTGCCTGTCCGAAGCCTTCTAAAATGCTCAGGTAGGGTAGTTATGGTAGATTTATTGGACTCTGTGGACTTACAGCGGACTTTGTGAGCTTTGTGAACATGGTGGACTTTGTGGAACTGTGAAGTTTTTTTTAGATAGGACGTTAAGGTGTATTAAAAAAATATATTTCCAAAACTAAGTAAACCAAAGGGTCGTGGGTAGCCTAGTGCATAATAAAATAAGATGAGATTAATCGAAATAATGAAGAATGGTATGAAAACACGAGTATTGCAGGGGAAAGTAAACACTTTGTTAAGGGAGTGTGCTCAATATTGATATGCGTAATAAAAGCAAATGAAAATCTTTCCCTGGTGAAGCTAAGTAAAATACAGCTAGAAGACAACTATTTATTTGCGTTAATAGGTTTAACTTCATATCTCAATTACGCTGTATTGTATTGATTGCAGAAGTTTAGTCTTTTCTAGCTAGTGGAAATATTAAAGTAAGGCACCATATACATTGATACAAGGCAAGAAACTGGAATGCATATTATCTAACTTGCACTTACTACATACGGTTGTTTACGCTAGGTACCTCGTCACTGATTTTTTTTTTTTTTTGTGGGTATACGATGGGACAAAAGAACATCTTGTAGGAAAATAACACAGCATGGATAGAGTTAACTGGTAGTCTGTTAATTTCTTATTTCAGAATTGGAGGCTTATATACGTAGCTGAAATTTAGGGGTAATTTATGTGATTTCCAACACAGGTGTCTGCTCCTTCGCTATCCACATGATCACATCGTAGGTGTATAAGCACCAAGCAGTTTTACATTCAGCAGCTATTTGACTCAACGATTTTTTTCACTTTTTTCTCTCACGTCACGTCTTTCCCTGCATCACATGCACTGTCTTTCCTTCTGGAGCATCGAATGTCTTGGGATAAAAACCTGCACTTCTGTACCGGTTATCAACATTGTTAGAGATATTTTATAAATAATAAAAGTATGAAAAATTCCTAGCTGAACCACAGGCATGGTAAAAACAATTATTCCTAACATTTGTAAGGCCGTAATCACAAGTCCCTCATCGTAACGAGTTCAGTGAAACTGATGGACGTGGCGCGTTGATTTGATAGAAGCAGCTGCAACAAACGTGGTAGACTGAAGGATCAAGCTTGTCCCTTTTTTCAACGCGTCGCGTCAGTCAAGATCAGTAAGCAGAACGTATAAATACTGAAATTATCCTTTGCAGCGATTTCAAATCAGGAATAAGTCGACGATATTTTTTGTAATCGTCGCTTTATTCCGTTTTAAGACAAGAAAACCGGATAACCTGAAAATGTTGTAGGAACACAGACGCCATCTTGAATTTCCAAGCCCAATTGATCGCTCCCTGTTGATTTCCCTTCTATCGGTTAGTCAGGCTGTTCACCTCAAAATCAGGCTGTAATATTACAGGATAAGAAGAAGAAGAAAAACGAAAAAGAACATTTATTTCTCATCTGGAGACTGTGTCCAACAAGGTTAGGACACAGTATCCTGAGATTTTCATGCTGAGTACTAACATAAGAATAATGTAAAAAGTAACGTAAGAGACAATTGGCATTAAATTAGCAGTGAATTTACTAGAACAAGGCTCGCATCTAAATAAGGAGATGATACTGACACTATTTTCCGTTAAGAGGGGCGTTGGTTACACAGAAGTGATGTGA
>LQNS02278170.1:11406546-11418201 GCA_001587735.2 Parhyale hawaiensis | reverse complement strand
TGATGAGTGCCAAATACGATGCATTGGGTTTTATCCGCATTCAGTTTTAGCCCATTTGCATTGTACCATGCTTTCAGCTTGTTCAGGAGATTTTTCGCATATTCACCCACTTCGTGTTCTTCTTTTGGTTTAAATGGAATTGCAATTTGGACATCATCGGCATACAAAGAGAAGGTGCAGTTATGCTGATCCAAGGGGATATCGTTCACGAATATTGAAACAAAATTGGTCCTAAGATCGATCCTTGTGGGACACCAAAATTGTTCACAGTATAGGGCGACTGAGTTTTATTGAGCATGACAGCATGTGATCTGTCTTGTAGATAGCTAGCAAACCAATTAGGGCAAATGTTCATTGATGTAATTTTATCTAGCAGCATACCATGGTGAACACTATCAAATGCTTTGGACAGATCAAGCAGTAGGAGAAGAGTGAAATGACTTTGATTCATATTCGGGTAGATGGCTACGAAACTAACTTCAAACCGATGCGAATATAAGCGGCAATGTAAAGAAGCGATATCATCATTCCTTTGAAAAAAGGATACCTCTACGCAAGGGTGACACTGTTAACCACTGTCCAGAAGCCAAATTATACAGGAGTAGCACAGGCCGGCCTAAACCTGGTGCTGTGGCCACAAACACGTCTCTTCAAGTCATCTTTCGCTTACAGGAACTACATCCAGAGTATGCTGGACAGCTTGCTGCTCTCGTATTAAAGCAGCCGTCACCGTTTTCTATTGAAAGGGGCACGCAGAGCAGGAGCGTGGCGGCGCTCTCACAGTTCGAGAATAATGCGAACATCATCCCAGTTCCTACCGTGGCAGTGTGGGCACTGTGTGGCCTCAGTTTGGCGGTCGACGTCAAGGTGTACGGTTGGAATATTCGCAGCTCTGACTTGTGTTCTGGTCACTGGAAGGAAATTAGGGAATTGGTGGAGATTCTATTGGATAAATGCGATCGCTATGAGTGGTATCTGGCTACAGATTCTAGAGGGAGCGGCGCAGTTACATCCTAGGATATTTGTCAAGTTTAATTTTGTTGAACCGTAATATAGGCATTGTCATTAAACTTATGGCCTGCGCAATAATATAGCTTTTTTTTTGCTTGTGTCATTGATTTTGCTAATCAAAAAGCATCGCACCAGTCAGCTTTGATCTTATAGGATTTGAAAAGAAAGTGAGCGCCTTCAGTTTCACTTCGGCAATGAGATGTATGGTACTGCATGTAGCCATTGAACGAAAACACGAAAATTAACTCCTCAGCTTTAGGCAGCCAAATATTGCAATAAAGGTTTCGAGGGGAATTGAAAAAGCTCTAAAAATTACTGAAAATTTAAATCTAAATTGCAATTTCAAGCTTTCTTGCGTTCATGCAAACAATAGCTTTGCCAAGAGTTGTGCTCGTCTTCGCGGATTCATATCGACGTAAGTTTGAGTCACTTGGATAGGTGAGTCATTACTCATTTGAACATCCCCATGAAGCGTTTGGTACCAATATGGCTAGAAGATCGGGACCATGAAATTTATCTGTATTTTACTGTCTATATGGTGATTGACAGTTGCGTTGCGTTCGTATTGAGTGGAAACGAATTCTAGGCCTTTGTTTTGACAACGAAATTTGAGACTAATGATTCTTAGTACTTTGATATTAACAAAAAATGAGGACCTCCATCTCAACGTTGCCATAATTTTTTATGACGTGGACTGTGCCAAATATCTCAGTTGAAGGCAAGGTAACATATCAGCCAGCATTTGACGTTATTGGTTCACTAATGAAACTCAGAGAGAAATTTTCTTGGAACTTTTTGAATTTACCTCGTACAGCCCACGCTATCGAACATCACCTCAGACATAATAAGAATGAATTGCATATCTGTAGAATACATACTGCAGCTACATCCATTCGTACAATAATCGAATGGCAGATAATTGAAACATGAGCTCTTTTTAGCGTTCTCAATAATATCGGCATTGAAAAAACTAGGCTGAGGATAGAAATATAGAGCATTGAGAATCAAACACCGGAATGACAGCTGGAATATTGAAAAATGTAGCGTATGGAAAAAATTAAGATGCACAACGGAATAACAGAAAAGAATGGAACTCAAAATTGTGCCCATCCCTGCAGTAAAGTAAAATGTAGATTCATGAGCTAATTTTGACAAGCGGAATTTAGAAGATAATACGCATCATTGGACCTACTACTTTTGATAAGCTGAAGTTGGTATGTTGGTTTCTACCCTGGTTGTATATTTTAGTTCAAAGGATAGGATATAAAAAACTTACATAATATTTAAATATGTAAACATATTCATACTCATTATAAGTATTTCAAAAACAGATACACGACGAGTATTACCATTTAGTAGTGCAGGTTGTACCAGCGTAATGGGAAACATCTCTTCAAGTAGGAAATCGAAGGTTCAACTCTGCAGGAGGCGCGAGCGCTAGCGGCTGTTCACGAACTATCGGAAGTTTCCGCCTGCGAGATATGATAATAAAAATACGAATACAGCTAATGACGTGTGTTCATCTAACGAAAGTTATCCTATAAAAAACGTGAAGCGAGACTGAGGAGTAGGTGGTGCTATATGTGGAATAGCGTTTGCTTCGAACTTACAATTTGAGTAAATAGTGGTTTAGGACAAAAATCAGCGCTATATCGAAAATTGTTATTGTTATATGAACTGTTATTTTCTTATTAACTATTATACTTCCTAAGAATCCTTTTTAATTTGCGGGAGATACCTTCTATTTTCAACCAGAACAACCGCCTGCCAATTACGACTGAAAAATTTGCTTTAGTGCAGTGCTCTTCATCGCTTCTTGTGTCCGATGTGCTCTTGTCGCTAGAAACTGTTTGGCGGAAAAGATGTAAAGAAATTCCGAGTAATAAATACCACCTTGTTTCGGTCTGAGGTAGTTCAGATGCGATACACCATGTCATTCCAGCTCTAGCAAAAATTTTTTCTCACTGGATTCTGAAGTCTCTCGCTTTGGAAACGAAGTCCAAAAGGCTTGATTTAATTCTGTATCATTCTAAATGAGGGGGCCCCAAATGTATAAGTAAATATACAGTGATCTTATTGTAGCATTATGATACCTATATCAAGTCAGAAACTTATTTTAATAGAATTAAGTTGCTTGTCATATATAGAAATATTCTTTCCATAAGTACGTACATAATATAATTTTTGACGTTTAGCGTTTCTTAGTGTGAGCTTCAAGCTTATAGCATAGATGCGGAGCGAACACAGAGGTATTGAAGGAATGTCTCTTTCCAACAAGACGCTGCTCTGACGGAAAAAAAGAAGAAAAACCAGGTAAATATACAGAAAATGCCCTAATGATGCATTTATCAAACGGTTAATTTCTTGGACTCATTTCCGGTACTCGAACATCGTTGTATTTGCATGTATAATATTTGTGGGGGTGTTTGTTCGTCTAGAAAAGGATGCGTTCATTATGCGAACTTGTAGAATAGAGGAACGAACCAAACTCGAGTAACGAAGCACCACAGCACTGAAAGCAATAATCAAAGCTTTCTTACAAAGGCTGAATGCAATACTACCATGACAGAATTGTGTACCGCCGCCGAAGCTAAAATCAGCTTTACGAGGAGGCCAAGAACACTGTTGGGGTACTTCTTCTAGCCACAGATATGACCCTCAGGTAATGTCGATCCACCTGCTTCAATCGCAAATACTGAATCCAAAACTGGATTCAAATTTGTTATAGTCAAACCAGCGTAAGCAGTACTTTAGGGTCGGGGCTGAATTGAACGCAGCAGTGCCAAATCTAATCTATTGACTTATGCACTTTGAGTATTCGAATATAAATATAATTTTATTGATTAAGACAAGTTATACCACGCGCTTAAGTGAGATTTGGCAAAGTTGCTTTGCATTCTTAGCCACGCCCATTGGACTCATTACGCTGGTTTGACTATAAGAACTAAAACGATAAGATTTTTCACTTGCCGATTGAACGGCGTATGAAGCCGTTTCTCTATACCGACTACGCTTGAAACTTCCGGAAAGTAATTCGGGCGTAATCGTATTGTGATTAACGCTGGGTACTCGAGCCCAGTGACGAATGCAAAGCATTCGATTGGAGTTCCAATCTATTGCAGACCAATCTGATTATTACATCGCGATGGAAGTACAGAAAATTCGAACGCATATATTACATCTTTTCTGCAATTTACTATGATCCTGGCCTATTAGTGTCAGATAAATAACAATTCATGGCGCCAACAATACTATTTCTCATGTAAGCAATGGCCGGAGCAATTAGCTACGACGCAGCGTTTGACAAAAGGAGGTAATTAGGTATGATTTTGACGACGTGCCAAGCAGTACTTGGACATATTGGGGACAAAGCTGATCTTGTGGAGAGTATTATTAATCAATCCGTAGTGGAACAGGAGAGTCAAGTAGACTTATTAGTGAGTTTATATGATATTGTATCGAACAAATTGAGTTTGACTTTTATCACGTTGATTGGACTTGTATATCATACTGCATATTGAGTAAATTTAGTTCATACAATGGTTATTTTAGCGACTTAATATATAGTTTGTTTGATAAATTATTGAGCAGGTTGCTTTTAGTTGATAGTTTATGAAATTGAGTTTGCGTCATAATATATAGAGCAAAAATTGAGTTCATATGATATTATATCGAGTAAATTGAGTTTACTCAATATCGTATGAAGTAGATTGAGTTCATGTGATGTTAAGTCGAGTTAATTGAATTTATGTGATATTTTATCGAACTTTGAATAGTAGCTACCGTATGTAGCTACTTTACCGTGCTAAGTATTTGCTCTACCGAGCAGCTTGAATCCTTGTGCCTTATTGAGCTAATTGAGCCTGAATGCTTTACCGAACTGACTGAGTGTATGTGGTTTTCCGAGCTAATTGAGGTTACTTGCTCTATTGAGTACATTCACTTCATATATGTTTCTCTTTCATTAGAATGGAGTTTGTGTGTTCTATGGAGATATTACAATAGTCAGTTAGATTTTCATTAGAATCAATTCCATGTTTACTTCATTGCAAGAATCGCATATATAGCTATGCTATACTATTCATTTTTCAATATTTAATGTTTCGTTAGATTCTTTTGAGGTGCTATAATACCAGCACAATAGTGATGTTTTCTAATACAAGACATATTTAGAGGATTCTATTGAATTTTTATATTACTTTTCTATATTTATGGATCTACGCGGCAAATCAGCCAAAACTGAAAAAAATAGGATGTTGCTAAGCAGTAATGTATATACATATTATTTTGTATCACTATGTATATTACACCGACATACGCAACGGTACGCTGGGGTTACAGAAGCCAAGCAAAAGCTTCTTGATTACAAACAGCTTACAATCGATCAAATGTAATTTTTTTATCATCCACGAACGAAGTGAGAGAGGAGCTCAAACTAAAATATCAAAAAGGTAAATATAACGTCGACTAACTACTAACTAAAATTTTATATTTTCGTTGACGATTTAAGTATATATATTTGTAAATGCATATTCGAATATATATATTTGTATATAAATATATTTGTGTCTGTCCACCCAAAAAGTGGTCGAAGGAGTTGAGCAATGTTCACAATTTTTTGTAGGGAGTTAAGTGGTTTGACCTAGATGTGACCCATACCAAAAAATTAGTGCTAACTGGCCATAAAAAATGCCGGCGTGGAATCTTCCTCCACCGCGGCAGATCGTCTCGCAGCCTTGTTTTCCTACGCTATTATTGAGGAGCTAATCTCTGGGAAGGAATGGGCCTGTGCCCTAGCCTCGTGCATTAAAAATGACTTCGTTGAATTTGCCCCTACTGCGGGTAATGGTCTTACGCTACCGAGGCATTCTAGTTAAAATTAGTAAGAAAGCTTTCGCACAAAATGAAAGTTTTTTTTTTTCGTATCATTCTTTTACTTGGCTCTACGGAAAGTAAATGTTGATAATACTCGAAACATGTGGGTGCTTCTGTATATATTCCTGTTCACTCTTGCCTATACTTTACGGTAAATATTATGCTGCGTAAAGAATATTTACATCTGTTATACATTTGTTATAGGTATACTCCAATATATTTAGGTTTATGTATGCCTATGCGCTTTACTAGGTATGTATTGCTAGGTGCAAGATGGACTATTATTAATTTGTGACATATTGGGTAGCATTTATTTCGTGAAGACTGTAACCTTCCACATAAGAGGTAAGCGTCGCAAGTTAAACTCTCGCTGTAGAGGAGCGACACAGGCTGCAGTACTTCGCTCACTGCATGCTTGTCTGTTATACTTCGTTAGCGCTGACCTTGTAATGTCTAGGTCCAGGGTTCGTATCCCGCGAACCACCTACTGTATACAGTGCCTAGACATAAGTATTTGCAAAACTCTATTTTTTATGTATTTTAAAAAATTTGGGGACTGCTTTAGGATAGTTAATACAGGAAGTTTATATAACTTATATATAATAGAATATTTAAACAGAATAGTCAAACGTGCACTTATAACAAAAAAAACTTAACACAAGTAAAAGTAATGAGGGACAAAAGTATTTGACCAAAATAAATATGATGTTGAATCTTTGATATTTAATAGTATAATTTGAATAAATTAGTTTGGAAATTATTCTAGAACGTTCACGAAACGTCTGGAAGCAAATGCAATGTAAACAAACCACAACCGGCGCAATCATTACCTCTCTAAACCTCGTTGAAGTCGCGCACACTCTCACTACAATGCCCAAAGTTAAAGAAATCCCTGAAGCTACTCGTAAACGGATAATTCAACTTCGTAGTGAGGGATTAACCTATAGAGTAATAGTAGAACGTGTCAATGCCCCTTTTTCAACATTTGGAGCAATAGTCCGCAAGCATCAAGTGACTGGGGCGGTTTCCAACCTGCCAAGAGCTGGAGCTTCGCGTAAGATCATGGGTCGTCCTCGGCGCTACATGCTACGTAAGGTGACTAATGATCCCATGACAACTCGTGCTGACCTTCAGAGTCAACTGGCGTCTCAGGGACTGCATGTCAGCAAAAAAACTATTGTTAGGGAATTGAACCATACTGGCATTCATTCTTACACTAATCGCAAAACTCCTCTTCTTACAGCAAAACATGTCAAGAGCAGCATAACATTTGCCAATGACCACCTGGACGAGGGAAATGAGTTTTGTGAAGGGGTTACATGGTCTGACGAAACTAAAATAGAACTTTTTGGCCGAAACGAAGCTCGGCATGTATGGAGGAAACGTGGGACTGCCTATGACCCCAAGAACATCATCCCCACCGTGAAGCATGGAGGGGTAGCATCATGGTGTGGGGTTGCTTTACTGCCCATGGTGTTGGGGATATTCATATCATTGATGACAAGATGAATAGTTTAATGTACAGGGAGATATTAGAGAAGAAGATGCTTCCATGTGTCAAAAAATTCTGGGGACGGCGCAGGTGGACCTTCCAACAAGACAACGACCTCAAGCATACTGCGAATTTAACGAAAAAATTGTTTCAAAAGAAGAAAATAAATGTTCTCCCATGGCCTAGCCAATCACCCGACCTTAATCCAATATAAAATTTGTGGCGTCTTTTCAAATCTGGTGTCCACAAACGGTGTTAGAAAAACCTTACTGAATTAAAGGTTATCTGCATAGAAGAATGGAAAAAAATACCATCAAGTGAATGTGAAAAGTTAATTTCCAGCTATGACAATCGTCACCATGCTGTTATTGCCAATAAAGGTCACGTCACCAAGTACTAATGTCGTAATTTTTTTGGTCAAATACTTTTATCCCTCATTACTTTTTCTTGTGTTCAATTTTCTTGTTATAAGTGCACATTTGATTGTTCTGTTTAAATATTCTATTATATATATGTCATATAAACTTCCTGCATTAATTATCCTAACGCAGTCGCTAAATTTTTTAAAATACATAAAAAAATAGAGTTGTGCAAATACTTATGTCTAGGCATTGTATATGCAATAGTGGCCAAAGTAATAGGAACGGAACAAAAAAATTATTTAAAATATTTATTAATTGAAATGTTTTGCAAGTACATTTATAAATTTTTTACAAAATATATATATATATATGAATTACATATAAGGACTTTACATTTATCTGTAACTGTAATAAATATTCAACTTATGAACAAGAAAATATACATTTTACCCTGGCCAAGCATTAAGGAAGACGTAAGAAATCTTTATAGCATCATTAATTATTGGCCTTTATATATGAAGAACGATAAAAAATCAAAAATTTTTCGTGAACTTTCCTTTATTTTGGATGACTTCAGTGCATTTTCAAATGTGAGAGCTATTACCTTATTACGATTTTTACTAGAAATATCTTGCTATTCTTTCTTCAGAAAACGCCATAACCCATCAAGATATTGGCGATTTCTGTTCTAAGCTTTCTCTCCGATAAGCTTCCAGCCATTCTCCACGGGATTCAAATCAAGACTCTGAGGTGCCCAGAACATTACAACTATTCCTTCCTCTTTGAGAAAAGTTATCACTTTTAAGCTACGTGACAATGCGCATTGTCTTACATAAATATTGGGGTTTCAGCTCTACCATCGACAAACCGAAGAATAGCATGTTGGCGAAGAAGTTCTGAATGAACACTTGCTTTAATTAAATACATAATATGCAAATACTGAGACCAATACCTGCTGACGAAATCGTCACCACATTGTTACACCCCCACCTCCAACTTTCACAGTCTTCTTTATGCACTGAGCAGACGAGCGTTTACCATAACTACGTCTTTAAATTTAGACTCATCACTGATATGAATCATATTCCTTTGCTCATCTACCATACAATATTTTTTGTGGCGGAATCAAGACGGACCTTCGATTTTACTTTGAAACAAAAAAGTTTGCAGACTATCATCCGAGTCAATTTTTCTTGATTTGACCTACGAAAAGCGTTTTCTTAGAGATTGTGTTTCTCGTTTGCTCACATAATTTACGAGGAATTGATGTAGCTGTTGTGAAACTGTCTTTTAAAGACATTCTAACAATCAAGCGATCGCCCCGTTTAGAAGTCATTACCCGTGAAGGCCAGCCGGTTTTCGGTTTTGATCATCACCCGCGAACGAAGTGAAAGAGGTGATAATGTTTTGGTTGAAGATTTAAGTATAGATTTATTTGTCTGTCCACCCAAAAAGTGGTCAAAGGAGTTGAGCAATGTTCATATTTTTTTAGCGAGTTTGGTGGGTTGATCCAGATGGGACCCATGCCTAAAAGCTAGACCTAGCTGGCCAAAAAAATGATGGGGCTGAATTTTCCTCTATCGCGGCAGACCGTCTTATGCCGTGATGCATTCTATTTTTTCATGTTATTATTATTAACATATCTCAAGGGGGCCATTCTGCCATAACCTATTTGGACAAGGCATCCATACGAAAAATTAGGATTAGCTGGCCATCAAAAATGACTTCGTTAAATTTGCCCCCACCGCGCGTGATGGTCTTACGTCACGAGGCGTTCTAGTTTAAGTGTCTTGTCAGCTTAAAACGCACTGATGAGTGACAACACAATAAACCACATATTTGTGACCTCTTTACGATGCCAACAACTGCAGAAATTGTTTTTTTCTCTTTCAGGTTAGGTAGAATGAGCTGGTATTTTTTTCAAAAGTCAAAGCTTTACGTGTAGTTGTCCCCATATTGCTTGAAGTTAGTTTCAAAACCATTTGACGGTGGTCTAGTATGAATACATAAATTGAATATTATTACAGTTAACGGGATAGTTCCACAGCGTTCCCTAACTTTTGGTGAAGGCAAGATTCGCTTTTCTTTACATTGAATATTTATTTACAGTTAAAGGTAAATGTTAAATCCTCATACGTAATTCATACGTATTCATATGTTTCAAGCATATTTTGAGAAAATTTATAAATATGCATGCAAAACACAATAAATACGAGAAATTTGTTGTTTTGTTCTTTATCATTTTGGCAAATGCTGAATAAACATAATGAAAATTTATTTATTTTTCAAATTTATTTGACTGAAGTGCCACGTTGCTTTTCCTGTTTGCGTAACCTACATTCGTGCGCAGGTCACTCGGCGGCTGTCGTACGCCAGCTCGTGGCTGTATAGACACGCCACCGATTACTCGTGTTGTTTGGCTGCCGACATCTTCTTTGATGGCGACGTCGGCAAGCTGTCTGGCCTGTTGAGGGTCCTTTGGAGCAGCTAATTGGCTCTGGAAAGCTAAGATTTTATGCGCAGCTAGCGCTTCAACATGACACCATACCTGCCGTATGGAGCAGCCCCAGCAGCTGTGTGTGTAGTGTTGGTCATAATCTAATACGCGCTAGCTGTAGTGAAAACGATTGCTTCTGACGTCATAATTGCCCGAGACACGTGTATTTGCGCCCTAAACTTTTTAGAACTCAGAGTGTGCTATCTCGTTCTAACGTCTTTATCTTCTATAGGAATACAATAGGAGAAAGATCTCTTCTAGGGATACAGCCTGCGTAAGATTGGGCAAACTGCTCCTTAGGTCAATACGTAGGAGAGATAGATTGCAGTGGCAGGCCGTGGGCGGGTTCGAGCTTCCAGGTAATGAGTCATGACCCCCACAGCTCCTCTCTTTCCCTCCAATATTGCTAACATGTAACCAACAGACATCTATGCTAGTATTGCGAAGCCCCTCCGCATTTTACTACAGCCCCTCCCCTTTCAGCTCCCCAATGCCAATTTCCCGGCGCCGCCGCTGATGGATTGCGATCGCGTGAACCTAGAGCCATACGAGTCTTTGCCAGATCTAAACACACATGAAGTCATACATTAAAATTGTTGTTGGTTCATGCGTACCAGAGATGGAGTGCACACGCCTCTATCTAAATCTATCATTACCTTCTGTAAAGTACGTGCAGTTGTACAGTGAAATGGAATTGGTGCCATGCAGAGGCGTAATTCCGAGCTAAAATTTACAGCAGCGGAAAAGATGAGTAATTGTTTATATTATGGAAATAACATTGATTTACTTCGTACGTGACAGAGACTGCGTGTTAATGACTTGAAAAATTAAAGGCAATGTTCAAAATACCGGCATGTAGCGCCAACAAGGTAAACAGATATAAAGATGGCCAAAATACCGGCATGTAGCGCAAAAAAGGTGAACAGATATATAACGCTCTCCAGAAAGAGGATACCACACGCGCAAGCGACGAAAAAATAAAAAGCAGTTATTTAGTTGCTGCAGGGAAGTATATACGGGAATGATAATAAAGTGTAAAATCGAAAAAGTTTTACTCTTCTGTTGCTTATAAAGGTAGTACAATTAGCTTCGATTTGAACTTCAATGTTTCCATGTTTTTGCTGATGACAGTATCAACACGTAGCTACTGCATATACTATTAATTGACTTCAAATATTTAAAAGGGCAGTTTCTCATCTCACTGCTTTTGTTTTCACTTGACGCTATCTGAGATAAAAAATTAAAAAAGTGTGCATTTGATGATATTTTCTGTCGACGTGCATGGCCAATGAACTGCATTTAGCCTGTACGTATTAAAATTACTATCCTTTGGTAAATTATAAAATTGAAGAAGTCGACACGAACTAATAATTAAAACTTGACGTTTCGGGATACTTCTCCCATTTTCAAAAGCCTAA
>LQNS02278170.1:11359955-11375511 GCA_001587735.2 Parhyale hawaiensis | reverse complement strand
CGCTGGGGCAAGCCTGCGAAGGCTTCCTGTGGTAAACATAGAGCCTCTTACCTTTAAATTGCTTTGAGTCTCCATTAGTGAGGAATTCAGGGACTGTACACTTGCTTATCTTTGCCTAACCTTCGGCATCTCGAGTGGCCGTCAGCGGTGCGTTGCTCTGACTCACGCCTGGCTATTCTTCTCATATCTCGCTGCTGTGGCTGCCTCCTCTTCAACCATGCAGGGGAGGGAATCACCCGGACAATGCCTACTGCGTTCTTTTCGGAGAGAGCTACATTGGTTCTGTTTTATAATTTATGGAGATGAAGCTGACGAGTCTTCTGCCATTACTCCTCTGGCTGGTTCCCAAATATTTCAGGGCAGGGAATGTCCTGAGCAATGCCTACATTTTTGTTTCCAAAAAATTTTTATTGGGGTGACTCTATAGCATATGCACTACATTGTATGTGGTTTCAATAAAGTACGTGACTACTGTATCGCACAAATACTTTTTTCTATGGCAGATATACCACTTTCCGCGTCATGATTCAATTGCCTACGTATATACAGTATGTAGACCTAGGTATATATACATATATGAATATATATCTCACAGTTTCTCGTCCCGTCAACACCTGGCATTATCCAGACGGGGCTTCCCGTCCGCCCTTGTGTTTAAATAGAATAAATACAAAGAATTGAGTCATGATTCGATCCGAGGACCTAGAGGTAACCAAGCCTCCACTCTTACCACAAAGCCACAGACAGTAAAAGCAACGCAAGCACGCAAGGTACTTGTGTTGCCCGCTGCATCATTGCAAAGATATTAAGGCAGAGCCGTACGTGTATGAGGGAGCTCATCCGTCTACCCTGAATAATTAATAACCTGAAAGATCTCACAGTTTCTCGTCCCGTCAACTCCTGGTATTATCCAGACAGGGGGCTCTCCGTCTGCCCTTGTGTTTAAATAGAATAAATATAAAGAATCGAGTCAGGGCGGACGGAGAACCTCCTGTCTGGATTATACCAGGTGTTGACGGGACGAGAAACTGTGAGATCTTTCAGGTTATTAATTATTCAGGGTAGACGGATGAGCTCCTTCATACACGTACGGCTCTGCCTTAATATCTTTGCAATGATGCAGCGGGCAACACAAGTACATTGCGTGCTTGCGTTGCTTTTAGCTGTTTGTGGCTTAGTGGTAAGAGTGGCGGCGTGGTAATCTCTAAGTCCCCGGATGCGCTATCGTCTCTCACGACGGAGATGTGTGCGTGTTTGTGTACGCAGATCGTCTGCGCGTGAGCGGCTTTCAAGTTGGTGCGCTGCGCTGCTCGCTGTATCGCTGATTAAGTTGGGTTAGGTTAGGTTAGGTAACGTTAGGTAACGTTAGGTAAAGTCAGATAACGTTAGGTAACGTTAGGTATAGTTTTTTGGCATGAGGTCACATTTACGTCAACCCACCGAACTCCCAACAAAACTATGAACATTGCTCAACTCCTTCGACCACTTATTAGGTGGACCGATAAACAAACAAACAAACCAACCAACAAACAAACATGTATACAAACTTAAATCTTCAACGAAAACATCATCACGACTCTTCGCTTCGCTCGCGGGTGATAATAAACAAACGGTTGAACCCTTTGTCTCCTAAAGTTAATCATCTGTTCCTCCTAATATACCTGACAATCCCTGCAATTTTCGTAAAGATCCATCCTTAACTTTTTATTATCTTGGTTGCAGACAAACTCACGAACAGAAGAACAGAGAAAATCGGCAAAATCATAACCTCATTGGCAGAAGTATTTAACCAGCGGAGCCTGTAGGACGTGTGTATACGAGAGAAAAAAAAAAACTTACTGGTTATCCGTAAAACGTAGCATGTATACGCGGTTCCCACGTAAAGTTCTGTTCTTTACCACCACTAAAGCGGCAAATTTACGACAATTCAGAATAACGGTAAGTTAACTTAGAAATGTTTCATTCCGAGCTTAGAACCTTGCCTGGTTTTCGTTTATGTGCCTTAAAGTCCATTCGCTTGGCAAGATTTCGGCACTTTTTAGGTGAAAACCAGTTTTCGAATAGGAAAGTTTGGGGGAAATTTTACTCTGCTCGCAGAGCAGGCTCATTGGTAATGGTAACATAAATTTCCGCCGTGAAGTCTTTATTCGTGAATACTTACTGATAATTACGTAGTAGCGTTTTAACTTAACGATTATGAAGCGGGAGCAAATCCGTTGAATTTTGCTGTAGTGGCAGTGAATACACATAGAAGGTCGGGGAGTAAGTCCCGGCAACTCTCTGACAATGTGCCTGTTGGTCCGTCCCCTGCCGCCTATCTAATCTCATCTAGTCCTTATGTGATTCGTGGAAGAGATAGCCGACTTGCTCAAGCCGATCAAACTATTCGATAATATTTTATATTTATACTACTCCATGGGTTAACTGAGGAAACATTGCTGCCGCCTCTCTATGCTTCGTGCGTCCGGTTTGTTCACTATCACTCGGTCACTTGGTCAACTAGAGTAAAGCTGTGTTCGTTGGGTCAATGCTCAAACTGGCGAAATTCCGAGCTAAAACTGGTTGCCGACTATCTTTTTGGTGAGCCCAAACGGTGACGGCTCAAGTGGGTAAATTGAGGAGTATTAAATATAAAGCAGCCGAGGACAGTGGTGTTAAGAAAGGGTCAAGGAGGTCGCTGGGTGCATCGTAAATTAACTGAGGAGAATTATAAAGCAGCGCCCCCTGCCGAGCACTTATCAGCTGCAGCTCTCGTCTATATCCGGAACAGAAAAGTGTATACGCGACCTTGAAGAACGATGCAACGCCGCAGATTTCGCCTCGGCTGTTTAAAAGTTTGTTAGGATCGAGGCAATAAGCAGCCGATCCTAATCTCCTCAGCGTTTTATTGCGACTCGTTTCTTAGAGATGTTCTGTGCCAACTGGAGTTTTTTTCTTTTATTCTTTGAGATATTAATTGCATGGACCTTATTACCATTTGATGGTCATATAGTTTTTCACTCAGTGACGGTATTCGGTTCTAAGGCTATATATAGCTTAGAATGAAAATAATGTATGTACACAATTCGAGAAACTTGTTCTTAATACTATTGTTACAACAATAGTGTTAATAAAATATAATAACGTATAGAAATGACATTTAGAACTGAATAGCTTCACTAATTGGAGGGCCCATAAATGGTCTATTAATACTTCTTTTGTTACTAAGAGATGAGGTGCGGCGTTGGAAGAGCGCGCAATTGACTCCTTGTACAGGAACAATTTTCTATCCATGTCAGAAAATCGTGGATTTGTTAATATTTGTTTTATAGCGCGTACCCAATTATCCTACAAAAAACAATAAATTACGTTCGCTATAATCTCAGGTATTGTACAGAAAACTCAAGTACTTACACGTGGCCTTCGGTATTTCCGTGAACTGTAGCTCCTTAGCAACTGAAGTGCATTCTGAATATTTCAATACGATGCTGGATACACGTAGCAAATGTGCGTGAATTTTAACGCGGCAAACTAGGACATAAAAATAAAAGATATATTTAGTCCTCTACTCTGCCGACTTCTGCATATAAAAACGCGAGAACTGTGTTGAACATAATGTAACTTAATTGTTGAATAGCTTTCTCGCAAGGGTTATTCGTACGTATACATAACATGTTAGTGAATTGTTTCTGTGCTTGACGTACGAATCAGGGGTTTTCTCTAAGGATTTATTCAAATAAAAGAAGATTAGATTTATGGGTCTGCAACTTGAGTAATTATCAGGTACATGATAGAATTACAGAAAATCCTCTAGTTAGACCACTATTGTGTGATGAGATATTTTTATTTAGGTTGAGCATTTTTAGTTCAGGGCACTCGTCATATGTTCTCTTGAATCAAGAGAGCACATATCGACTACTTAGAAGTAAATATCTTCAACCAAGGTAGGAAAAATTCGTAAAGCCCAGGAGTGGTCTTATGTACAGTGTGAACTCTATTGACCACAGCTTGAGTTCTGCTATTCGCTAGGACAGGGCACTCGATCGTGTGGAGATTCTCAGGAAATACGAAACTTGAGGCGTCATCCACTTTGTCGAAGTTGTCAACTAAACCTCCTAGGCTTGACTTGTGTGTCCCAACTGCTGATGGTGCCTTGTTTTCGTCATTATGAATTGAGGTTGAGGCGTTAAATTATAAGTGATTGGTCTGACACAGTCGAAAACTCAATTCCACTTCGTTAAATGGAGTTTTCGGCTGTCTCAAACGGAATCGGACTGCTGTTATTACGATTTAAAGTGGTGCAGCCAACGCACCTGTCTGAACATCTGGATAAGAAAACCCTTGAAGGCTTAACCCCTTAGGGAATTTTTTTCAACTAGATTTCAGTTTGGCGCGGTTAACCTGCAAACACTGGACAACTGTTGTGTGGAGATACTTGAGTGAGTCCTTTAGCGGACTACCATGACCTTAAGCAGCCAATCGATGGCTCCTCCGGTGAGGAGACTTCGTCCAAATTACCATCTATTACACTCTAAAGGTAAAGTTAACTTTAATTTCACTGAGAAACTCACAAGCACTGGTTCGTGCTGCAAATATAAGCCCATTTGCCCAGAGGAGTAAGCACAGCTGCAGCCAACCACGAGTTGTTAAGAACCATGACGCAAGAGCGGAAGGTTTAACGACCAGCCCCCCCCCCCGTACCCTAAGGTAATTGCCCACACTACAGCTGCGCTTACCAAGCAATTTACTGATTCAGCGCGTCAGGCGCCGCAAAGAACGCTCACCTGGCTGGGGGCTCGTTCCCGGCGCCATCAGCACTACAGTGCAACACACGAGACCTGCTACTACCCTTTCTGAAATAATATCGGTGCCGCCTGCATTGCACTGGCTTACTATCCCTGGTGTGGTTTGTTTTACCCGACCTAACGTTTATTACGTCTCACGTTCATTATTTTTAGACGGGCACAGTGGAAGTTACGACGCCTGACGGGTTCATCATGACTCAGCATGCCACCAGTAGCCACCTCACCAATCGACTCAACGTACCTGCCATAAATTCTAAATTGATTCATGTTATAAATTTTATGCCACAGCAAAAAAGTGAACATCTTCGAGTAGCTTTTCCTATTTTTTTTTTCATCAGCAATGGGTGAGCATCGTAGCCGTGGATTGATTTCATTCCACAAATAACCTCACGCTACAGTCAAAATTAGAGCCTGGACACACGCTATTCAAAAGAACGACTCTGATTTCCGCATCAAAATGCGTTGCTGTGTCCAGTGAAATAGCAGACACTTGCAAAGAATTTTGAGTTATATAATTTTTTTCCACATATGAAGAGATATCTGGAACTTAACAAACAGCACTTTCTGAGCAAAATACAGCAGATTGAAGTGACGGCTAACATATTTAAACCTTTTCTTGTACTCTCAAATATGTGTTCACGAGGCTCAACAAAACTTCGGGGAATTAGCTCAAGAAGCTCATTCTTTTGATTATCGTATGTACAGGCTCTTCGAAAGCGCAATATGGGTATCTCCTGTGGAATAAGCTTAACCAATGACCCCTAGGCACAATTTCTCGCAGGTCTTGGTTAAACCGACGCCTCTAAGAAATAGTATAGGAGGCCTTGGCTTAACCCCATTTTGCGCAGGCGGCGCTACCTGGCTACAATGACTCTATTTTTAATTCAAACAAGGATAGAACCCATGCAATGCAACACAAGAGCCTGAGCATATGATAGTAGGACTAAACAGTCAGCTATGTAGCCCCTCAGTGGCCATGCTTATATCGGACCCAAAGTCCCAAAATAGCCACCGCTGCACCTCCCACGTGGAGACCAAGAACAACTTCCAGGAACCAATAACAATTTGGAATCATTACCACAGCTCGAGTAAGATAGGACCAAGGCACCAAAATGTCGATAAATCAAGAGAGTTAAATTACTGCCTGCTGAAATTACGACACCATGTGTGGCCATCGTCACTGAGGCGACTGAGATTCGCCGGGGCAATTGGTCACTGGCGATCGGCAGGTCCCCCGGACTGTAAAGAGAAGTTGTTTGCTCCAAAGCCATTATCTTCGCTGCCAGCCTCGCTACTGACGCGATTTCCTCAGTAAATACTATTTTTGAACATAATTGCTGTAAAGTGAATGATACTTAAAGCCTGTTCACACGTTAGTCTCTTGCCATAAGTTCATCTTTCACAGCCTGCGAATGTATTGCTGTGTCTGTTGAACTTGTAGAAAATGGTACAGCTTTCTGCGTATTACTTTAGTGTAAATTTGAAGAGAAATCCGAAATCTTACTACACTGTCATATGTTTAGCAAACTGACTTCACGGCGAACGTTTCAAAAGTAATTCTGCTGGTTCCTCGCCATGCATTCGTTCCTTAGTACAACCGTTATCTTCTCAGTTTTAGATCAGGAGAAAATAGCGCATTATTATTATTAAAACTTCACGCCCGGGCCGCCACAGACAGGTAGTACAGTCCAAATGAAGCAGTTTGCAAAACCGGAAAACCCGGAACGCTGCTAAAGAAAATCCACCAAAAAACCATTAACTGCTGATCTAAACGCCTGCAGCCCAACAAGACCGAAAGCCGGTGCCGGCAATGAGATCCAAACCCCAACAGACCAGGGCACAAAGCACCGACTGAACTGACGAGTTCTGCATCTAACACTCACTAAAGATAAAGCATTAGGAGTCAAGTTTTTTGTTTAAGTTGCCTTTGCTCGCAGGTCATAGGTATGAGAAGATTTGCTGCCTGACTTGAAATACAGTTTCATATTTCGTATGCATGGTATGCGTTGTTGAAGAACAGTGTTTTTGTTCTGTGAACTTTCTGCAGGTTTCAGCTACTTTTCGTAAATCTATTAAGCCCGCTGCACACGAGTGTCAAAGTCGGAACACGGGGACGTTTCTCCGCGCCCTTCTGATTGCGTTTTCAAGAGCGCGGATTCAACTTGTCCAAAATCATGGGGACAAAAATTCCCCTCCCCCCTCCCAATACAGTTATTATTTCACAGTCAACGCCAATGGCATAGTTTTGAACATCTCTCTTAACTTCGAGAGAGTTTCATTTCGCGATGACCCATATTTTCCAGGGCTATGTTTAAACACGTTAAGCTGTAGTCACGTTCTCGGGAACTTTTGTTCCAAGAACGGAAAACGTTCCCGTGTTCCGACTCTCGTGTGCAGCGGACCTTGCTGTGTGCACAGTTGTGCTTGCAAGGACACTACGACACATTTAGATGTACTGCAACATGCGCGTAGGGGATGTTTTAACGCTGTACACGCTCGAGTATGTAGCTTTCCAAGCACAGCGCTAAGGTCATGAGTGCCGAACCCTCTGAACTGGCGACTCCAAGGTTGCGTCTTCCCCCAATAAAATGCTCGCAATTTGAGCCTTTTCTTTAACGACCGCCGTGCTTGTAGCGAAAAATATGTTTGCCGAAAGTTTTTGACGTTTTGCTAGAGCTTCTTTACTAACAATACAAAAACACTGCTAAAAAATGTGAATTATGTATGTTGCCGCTTTTTTCAACCTACTTTGAGTCAGCCATGAGTTACTGCTGCAATGATAGGGAGGATAATTTATGTGTCCGTTTTGAAGTGAATAATTAATTTTATACAACTATGACTACATAGTGTATCCAGCATCCTGCTTCACAGGACGGAATCTACTGCCGTCGCCTGAAACTCAGTCCCAAGTAGTGAAAGGTATGCTCAGTATCTTAAAGTTAAAGTTAAACGAATTGACGAATCTGAGTGAGTGAATCAAAGCCGCCTTTTAGTAAAGACTTGAAGGTAAACGTCACCAAACTGGCGAACAGCACTGGTTCATGCTGCAGATAAATCATCTTTAGGGCTCAGAGGAGTGCATGGCTGCAGGCGATCACAAATCGTTTAAGCAACGGTATCATAGCTGGAAGGCTTATGTGAGAACGGCGTCTCAAACCGTCAGGTCAGTACCCTCAGTCGACTATCAATGATAGAATTACTGCTGCAGCATTATAGAGCACCAAGACTTTCCTTCCTGACTTGGGACTAGAACGTCCGATTTCGTGACAACGAGCGAGGCAACAACCCTAACCATCGCAGCACTGGGGAGTTTACTGAATTCAGCAATAATGTATGGAGGCAGCATCAGGCGGTGTCAGCTTCGCGAAATGACTTCTGTTATGAAAGTCGAGAAAACAAACTTGGTGCAAAATTATCGTGTCGTCTGCGGCTGTCTGGGCAATGGCAGCTCCCAGGGATACTGGTCCTGTGTGAGGAAAAAGTTTTTTTTGTGCTGACTTTTTGTGAGCAGCACCGTGCTTGTTACGCTGATAACAAAACTGGTGTGATGTGAAGAAGGGGTGCTTGATTGGGCGCCGAAAGTAAGCCTTTTAGGCTTGACTTGTCCGAAACTTGAGACAGCAGCTTTGGCTTTGTCGCCTTGAATCGCGCTACAAGTGTTATAAACAACGCGATAGCGTTTAATGGGCTGAAAGCTCCATTTTACGGGGAAATGTTTAGTTTCTGGAAGTTTTAATGTAACAAGTTAGGAGTCAGTGCTTGAGTTTCGACTCAACGGAGTCAAAGCCAGCACACCTATCCAATGTTCCGGACAATGTAAGCCTCGAAGGTCTAATACTTAGGCCCAACCAAACGTGCCCTAATTGGCTTGGATCTCACTTTTTACATCCTGCAGTTTAAAACGAAGCTATGGTTGGATTTCATCGGCAGTAGCGTAGGCCTTGCGAACACTGTCTGTCCAGTGTTCAGGGTGGAGTGGGCCTTCTGCTATGTTACGGGACGTCTTATTGCTAATTGCGCCAAAACTTCGGTAATATCTTAACCCAGGAGTTAAAAACTGTAGTTAAACCTCATGATGGAGCTTATAACTAACCTGGACGACGAGTTAGTACATTTAAAGGCGTGTTTTTGTGCGACCACCGTGCGGATGATTGTGCTAGATCTCCGTGCGTTTTTATGAACACTTTTTGATGTGGTTCTGATAGTGTTCAACCGTGATCAGCAGTGAAAATTGATCGCACCGTGGTTCCTCCTGCGGGTTGATCATTGGTGATCCAACAATGATTCCGTTAGACGGGCAAAAACTCAGAATTTGGTATTCAAGTGCATGAAGTTTTCTTATATTCAAGAATAAATTGAATGATCTATTTGTAAGTTGTTTGTAGTATTGGCTTTGGTAGTTTTATGCCTGTGCAGTGTTCAAATGGCGTCAGATACTGCTAGTTCATAGATGCATTGACTTTAAAATGAATTAATAATTCCTAAGAAATCTAAATATGGCAGCTATTTCATGTCTTCCTATTCACAGCGTGGGTAGGGGACCTTTGTGCTCAGTGTGAATGTACATTTAATTAAGTTTTTCATTTCTTAGACAAACAAACATGGCGTCTCTGATTTGTTTACAATATAATTGACCGTTCTTGTGCTTTTCAGTCATCACGATGATCATGATCATGATCACGGTGATTCTGATCAGTAATGTGGTCACAAAAAGAAGCCTTAAATAACCTGATAAACCACACGCTGAGTTATAAATGACTTGATAAACTAAAGGTTAAATAATAAATAACCTCATAAACTGTGTGTTGAGCAATCAATGCCTATGACTAATAGTTTTTATTGAACAGATGCTAAGTATTAGTATAATTAAGAACAAATACACAAGAAACTATAATCCCATAATGTTTCTCATAGCCCATATTACTTTATCATAACTAACGCAATTTCGTTTTTTCTTGCGCTGCTGACCACGAATGATCCAGGAGGCACTGCCATTGCCTAGGTTCCTTTAAACAAGTAGGGAAAAAAACATTTGGATGGCCAAGTAGACCGCACGCTTGTGCCGTAAGGCGAATTGTGTCAAATATGTTTTAGGCGCTGAACTAATTTTTTTTGTGGTGTAGCCTTGTTTAAAATATAAAAGAGTAGTTGGCACTCGAAGATACCTGAAGGCCAAACAATAATTCAGGCAGGACTGGCTGAAGATTGCAGTTTCATCAGTTATATCTCTTACAGTAAGCCTGCAAAATTTGTGATTTCATGAAACTCATAAAGTAACCGTTTCTCGCTGCACATTACCAATGCTACTCTATCCTAACTCACTTCGTCTAACCTAACTCACCTTGGCGAACGGTACGTAACTCGTCTAGCCTACTTGCTTTTCATCTAACCTGGCGTAGCTTGTCTAACCTTAGTAACTTAACGTTTCTCGCCTAACCTAAAGCACTTCGTTTAACCTAGCCAACCTTGACCTCGTCTAACCTCACTTAACTCGTGTAACTTTCTGTATTCCGTTTAATTTAGCGAAACTTTTCTAAGCTGACGTATCTCGTCTAACTTAATGCTCCTCATCCAGGCGAATACAATCCGTCTAACCTAACGCAGCTTGTCAAACCATGCTTATCTTGTCTAACCCACTGCGCTTTATCTAATCTAAAGCAATGCGTGTAACCTAAACAACCTTGTCCAACCTGATGCATCCCGTCTAACTTAACGCACTTTGTCTAGCCAAACAAACTTCATCCAATTAGATGAAATTCCTGAAATTGCACGAATTTCATGAAAACTGTAGTTTCACAATCTTTCTATAACATATCCCTGTTTTGGATAACAAACATCGCAAGGCGTTCACCTTGTATTAGTTTACAAGCTTATACAACATCAGTTCATTAGGGTTGATGAAATCCGCGAGTAGCTATAAATGGAGGTCGAGCACCGCTGATCCATGATCAGCTGTTGCTGCGGAGCGACTATGGGTCCGATCCTTCAAAGCTACTCAACTTCAGACCTTACCTTTGATGAGATCTCTTTGATATTCACACGGGAGCTGAGCCAGGTAATGTTGGTCTGGGTCACTGACTGGACATTATTAGTCCTATAACTCGATGCTTTTCGATACTTACTCTCCAATAAGCTTCTGCTGAAAGACTTTGTAGCAAACTGGATCGTACTTTATATATGAATGGGTTGCATAACAAACAGTATATCAAAACCCTTTAACTGTTATAGTTCAGGGTCCCGCTTCAGTCAATTTTAATTTTTTGTACTGTGTGCCCCAAAATGTTACGAACATATTTATATTTTTAACATTTTGTTTCAACTTTGATTCATTTTACTTTTAAACATTTGAAAGTTTTCTATGCTTGCACTTCAATTTTGTTCATCGTAACCACCTGAAACTGATGCAATTTTCCATATAAGTCAGTACATGACGTGATTTATATCTTGCAGTCAGTCTCGGGACGATGCGCTAGTGAAGAAGAGAAAAGGCGACGCAGAGAAAGTTGAGCTTTAGAAAATTTCCTTAAATACAATATGTAACGAGAGCACTCTGAGAGCGCAAACCTCCGCCAAGCAAGGTAACGTTAACGCAACTTGAAGTTAGTTTTTGAAACTATGATTTACTTTTCATCAGCACCAAAACCGGGTCATTTTTGCCTTTTGGTAGTGAAACAGTTTCTGTAATTTTCTTGTAAATCCGTTAATAACTTTTCGAGTTATATTGCTGACAAATATTAGTTAAACAAACAAACAGACCAACCTATCATCACCAAAATTTGATCAATTATGTATTTTAACATTTCTAACAGTTCCTGCAAATTTATCAAGATTCGTTCGTAACTTCTTGAGCTACTAAAAAAAAAACTCAGAAACAAACGAACAAAAAGATCTTTATAACATTTGATAATTTGCTCTTCATGAGATACCTAGCAATTCATGTAACTTTCATAAAAATCCCTCCATAACTTTTTGAGTTGTGGTACTAAGAAAATAGTGGCAGACAAGCAAACAAACAAACGATAGAACAGATCTTTACCAAAAGTAAATCCTCTGTTACTCCTAACACGCCTAACAATCCCTGAAAATCTTGCAAAGGTCCGTCCAAAACTCTTTGAGTTATCTTGGTGACGGACAACTAGACAAGCGCACCGACAAACAGGAAGCCAAACTTGACGAAATCATAACCTCCTTGGAAGAGGTCATTATGTAGCGACTCCAGCACCTGGCAAGCTTCTGAAACAGCTTTATAAAAACAAAGTAGCTCTTTGAATGCTGCTTAATCATCAGTTGTTGGCATATATGAAAAATATACATTAACTAGAATTCCTCCAGGCGTGAAGGCCTCTGCACACGAGAGTTGGAACACGGGAGCTTTCACGTTCTTGGAACAAAAGTTTCTGTAGACGTGACCACAACTTAACGTTTCGACACATATTGCTTAAAAATACGTGTCTTTGTGAATTGAAACTCATTCAAGATTAAGCGAAACTTTCTAAGCTGTGCGAGTGGCATTATCTGAAGCGGAATAACTGCTGTGGTGGCTCAGATTTTAGGCAATTTTTTGACTGTGTAATATTGGACAAGTCGAAACTGCGCCTGCGGCAACGTAGTCGGTACAGTAAGGAGAAACGTTTTTGTTTTCCGATTCTCGTGTGTAGCGGGATTAAGACCATCACCAGAGGTGGGGAAAAATTCAACGCCGTCATATCTGATGGCCAACTAAATATAGATTTTTGTCATTTTTCACTCCTCATTCAACTCACCTAACCGCCTGAAAAAATACATATATTATTACTCAACTCCTACTTATTTTGGGCGGACAGACAATAAAATTCAATGCCATCATTTTTTATGGCCAGATAACTCTAGATTTTTGTCATTTTTTACTCCTCAGTCAACCCACCTGACCGCCCGAAAAAAAAATTTCATTATAACTCAACTCTTGCTAATTTTGAATGGACAGACCACAAAATTCAACGCCGTCATTTAATATGGCCAGCTTGCTGTAGACTATTGGCAATTTTCACATATAGATCAACCCACCAGACTCCCTAAAAAATTATGCACATTGCTCAACTCCTTCTTCCTCTTTTTGGATAAACAGACAAACAAATATATAAACATATACTTAAATCTTCGCTTCGCTCGCGGGTGATAAAAAGCAGGCAGCTCTATGCTTCCTCCTAGTCCCACTCTATTATGTGGCTTGCCTCTAAGCATGAATTAGGTTCCATATTAGAAAAGGTTCGGTTCAACTATAGGAAACACCTAACCTACAGGCACACATTTTATATCTGAATCGGGTACCTGATACTGGCACTGGTCTACCTGTAGCCTGTAGGTGATGAGTTGCTGACATGCATCTTAAGTAATGATAAAAACAGCTGCTCGACCCTGTGGGTGCTCAACACACCAATGTACCCTTTATATGTTGTAACATTCTCTGCCAAATGCCTGACTGAAATTCTGGTGCAGTTATTTGCCGCAGAAAAAGTAAGGAAGCAACGATGTTCTTTCATGACTCCGCTCTTGGTAAACACGACGTTTATGTTCATACAACAACATACGCAAGATCCGGCCGAGCTGTAAACAAACAAAATGCAGCGTCTTCCTCGACCGTACTGCCTCTCATGATGAAGGTTGCATGAACTTGAAAATTAATTCTTTTCGCCCTCGGGTGACGATATTTTTTTACCAAAGTTTCTTTCATAAAAAATAAATAAAGAAAGACCTACAGTGACGGTAATATCAGGTTGATATATCATTCACAAATGAATCAAAGAGTGAATGAATGAAACTGATGGACAGTGCTTAGCTACATGATGAAATCGGCTCATTGGAATTTCACTTACAAATGAATTAGTAAAATAGAGAGCTCGTATGACTAACTATTTACTGAAATATCATTCATGAGAGACAGAATTAAAAATAAGAATCATTTTCATTTTTCCAAATGAGGGAACATGGCAAAGCCAAGTACAGTCATTGTTGACCGGAAAGGGCACAGTTTCGGCACTAAGGTCAGTATTGTCGTTTGCTGGTATTGATGAGGTTTTTAAATCCCTCACTATGATTGCAAAAATCCAGTCACGGCAGGTTTATATTGTTTTAAACTTCAACCCTCATTCAATTCGCTACATTCGATGGAGTTTTATGCGCTAAAAATCACAAACCGATTTCGCTTGAGACGGCTGAAAAACTCCAGCAGCAGACAATCTAGTAACGTTCATTCGAAGAGGTAAGTGGTAGCAGTATGCTTACGTTCGCCGCTCACAATGCTTGTATCTCTGGTTCGAGGCCAACCCAGGCACGCAAGCTGTTTGCTGATCTGGGTGTACCGCCTCGTCAGTTGTGGGCGTGCAGAGCCCCGTGAGGATACCTGCCTCTTCAGAGATGAGTGGAGGGGGGGGGGGTCATTTGAACCTTCCTCAAAATTGGCGCCATAGTTCTTTATGAGCCGTGGTCGGCTACAGCCGCACTTACTCCTCTGGGGCCAGTGGACCTATATCTGCAGCGCAAACTAGTACGAGTGGGTTTCCCAGTTGAGGGTGAGGTCAAAGTTGACTTTACTTTTTACCTTTTACCTTATTCATGGCTGATAGATTTTTGTTTTAATGGTCTGATGATAATAAATATTCCTGAATCGTTAACTTTTACTTTTTGTTGATATTATATTTATTTTATATATATACATATGTGCTTAAATCTTCAATGAAAACATTTTCACCGCTCATAGCTTCGCTCGCGGGTGATGATAATGTAATGCCAACCTCCTGCTGATAATATGATTGCTATTATGGCTATCCAGCGTACCTACTCACATATAACGTTTACTATGTGAATCTATGTATGAGAATTTCAAAAATTTTCAAAGTACACAAAGAATAAAACAGCTGCCCCTATCGAGCTACAAGATTAGCTGTAGGGTATTTATTTTATGTATATTTTACTTGTCTGTGGTATTTTTACATACACAGAGGCCTGAAGATTTCAATGGAACAGTTTACGTCAACGCTGGTACACACTCTGGCCAAAAACGGGAGGAAACTCTCGCAAGTTCGCAACATTTCCTACACAAGAGCTTACTTCTCTACTCACAGATCAAATTGGTAGAGTGGCGAACAAAAGTCGAGCACCGCTCGAATAAAGGACGCAGTTATGGCTGAGGGCTAAACAGGGAAGCAAAGAGATGCAAATCTAATAAGGAGAATTATATTGTTAACACTTCCCGCTGCCTTCACATTTAATATGAAGTCGAAGTTTATGATAAAAATTTTTTAAAACAATCAACTGCAACAACTACGTGAGCAAACAAAGCCACACAGATGACGCTACTTGCGGATTGTCCACAAAATTTTGTACATTTGAGAAGCGAGTCGCTCGCAAAAAGCACTGTAAGCTGCATCTTGAAATTTGGCAGAAAGTCGTTAGTGGACAGGTTTTTAGACGTCGGTACGGTGGTTAAAACTCGAAAATTCGTTCTGCTAGCAAGCGTGTGACACCGGCACCAAAAACAATTTAGTATATGGCACAATACGTTGTAACTCATGTTCTACAGACGATTCCCTGTCTTTCCATAATATCAAAAACAATGACTCCAAAGTGCCTGTGATATATATTTCCATAGAGTGAGCGATTCTTTCAGAGGACATTAAAATTGTGGAACCTTTTTTTACGTCCAAGAAACATACACAAAACGAGTCAGAAGATTCATTATTCATTTCCATATCGGATGACATATCCGAGCGCAACAAACTGTGTATATTAGAGAT
>LQNS02278170.1:11334920-11350299 GCA_001587735.2 Parhyale hawaiensis | reverse complement strand
AGTCAAAAGAAGTCATTGTTGAACGAACGCATTCGAATGCGGGGAGGGTGGGTGGGGAGGGTGAGAAGCAGTTCAAAAACATTTGTTTCCAGTATGCGTATACTACACGGACAGCCGTAAATGAGTGTATAAAATATAGCCACCGGCTCTTGCTAATAATGTAATAGATATTGCGGCTATTCTGCTTACCTATTCACATGTAATATTTGCGCTGTGAGTCTATATATTAGAATTTCAAAAGTTTCAAAATATACGAAGAACTGAACTATTGCACCTGTCGAAGTACAGGAATAGTTCTAGGACTTTTATTGGATGAATATATTGCATGTTTCTGGTACTTTTACGTACAAATTTGGCTGAAGATTCCAATGAAGCAGTTTAACTTAACGCTTGTACACACACTAGGTGAAAAGTAAAGAAACTCTCGTAAATACGTCGAATTTCCTGCGCTAAATTTTCTTTCGCTATTCAAGCGTAAGAATGATAAGATGGCCAACATAAGTCGCGCAGAACTCAAATATAGAACACTTTCATAGCTATGGGCTGAACAGGGAAGCAAAGAAATGCAAATCCAAAGAGCAGAAATATATTGTAAACACTTTCCGCTGCCTTCACATTTAATATGAAGTCGAAGTTTATGATAAAAATTTTTTAAAACAATCAACTGCAACAACTACGCGAGCAAACAAAGCCACACAGATGACGCTACTGGCGGATTATCTACAAAATTTTGTACATTTGAGTAGCGAGTCGCTCGCAAAAAGCACGGTAAGCTGCATATTGAAATTTGGCAGAAAGTCGTAAGTGAACAGGTTTTTAGACGTCGGTACGGTGGTCAAAACTCGAAAACTCGTTCTGCTAGCAGGCGTGTGACACCGGCACCAAAAACAATTTAGTATATGGCACAATACGTTGTAACTCATGTTTTACAGACAACTCCCTGTTTTTTCCATAATATCAAAGACAATGACTCCAAATTGTGCCTGTGATATATATTTCCATAGAGTGGGCGATTCTTTGAAAGGACATTAAAATTGTGGAACCTTTTTTTACGTCCAAGAAACATACACAAAACGAGTCAGAAGATTCATTATTGATTTCCATATCGGATGACGGATCTTCACCAAACGTAATCATCTGTACGTTAAGTATATTTAACATTCCCTGTAAATTTCGTAAAGATCCGTCGATAACTTTACGCGTTATTTTGGTAACAGACAGACAACTAGAGAGACAAATAGGCAAACTCGACCAAAACATAACCTCCTCTATGGAGGTACGTAATTATTTGGCGTCAGTTTTAATGGCTATGTACACTAGGAAATAAATAAGTCATGTCAAATTGTTTATTTAAATAAGAGATTAAAGGATATCATTATACAGCTAAACACAAAACGGTCTTTTGACCTCGCTATTGCTTCAACGGAAGCTTGCTGTATTGAGAACAGCGGGATGCTTGTTTCTGTTGCGTGTATGTGTGTGTCCTCATGTGTCTGGCTGCGTGATTAATTAGGTGTGAGCGAGCGGCAACTTAGATTAGATTAGATTAGATAGGCGGCAGCAGACGAACCAAAAGGCCCATTCCCAAAAAGACACCGGGACTTACACCCTGGTCCTCTATGAGCTATTGCCATTATGTTAGTAGAATGTAGAGGAATGAAGAAACGAGAAGAGAAAAAAANTTCCACAGTAGCATTGTGTCGCGGTGGCTTTCGGAAGAACTGGCATATAAACAACTATTTCAACATATATGAAGCCATATTTAGAATTTCAGTTTGGCTATAATACGATGCGAAAATTGTCCCAACACTTTATGCTACGTCTGCAACTGGAAACAATCTTTTGTACCTGACGAATCTCCTCCGATCGTGTGCAACAGAGTTCAATTACGAAACTGTGTGAATCAGTATCTTTACTTGCGATATCTTAACAAAAATGATCGAGGAAACAAGGGAAAGCCATTGATAGTCCGGCAATGCGCACTTCCCGTTACACAGTTGCAAACCAGATTCAACTAACTTCCATACTTTAATCAAAAATTGTTCGATTGTGTTTCACATGACTTAAGATCGCTTGATTCACAACAAGCCCGATAGTATCGAAAAATATGTAAGTCTGCACGAGTGACACATTACTCTAAACGACTGACAGAAGCATTTTTCTGAGAGCTTCTCATAGTTGATGAGTTCATTTTTATTCATAAGTTTACGTAAACTAGACAGGAGTTATCGTACCATAAAATTATGTCAACGTATGTCATTATTAAACGAACAGATTCGGATGCAGGGAGGATGAGACGCTCATTTCCTATATGCGTGTACATCACGGACAGTCGTAAATGAGTGTATAGGCCTACCATGCAGAACGCCTCTTGACGTAAGACCATCACCCACGGTGGGGCAAATTTAACTTCTTCATTTTTTATAGCTGTCTTACTCCAAAGTTTAGGCATTTTGTATTTCCACATCTCAGTTCACCCACCGCACTGTCTGAAAATGATTGTGATAGAGCCTAATGACTCAAATCTTTCTGCCCATTTTAGGGGAAGGGGAGTCTCCGATTCAACTCTGTCATGCCATTTGTAATGGCTAGCTAACTCAAGACTTTTGCTATTTTCCACAACTCAATCAACCCACCTGACTACCTATAAAAAACTATTATGACTGAACTCCTTCTGCCTCTTTTTGGGCGAAAAGACAACAAATTTCATCGCTGTCGCTTTTGATGACCAGCTTATTCCAGAATTTGGCATTGGTCACATCTAGGCCAACCTTTCAAACTCCCTGCAAAAAATTATGAACATTGCTCAACTCCTTCAACCAGTTTATATACGCATAGACAAATACATATACTTAAATCTTCAACGAAAACATTATCACCTCTCTCACTTCGTTCGCGTGTGATAACTAGAGCACTATGAGAACTCATCCCTGTCAGGCATGGCAGTGTTAACGTAAAATCCAAATTGTCATGAAACTAGGATTTCTTCTTAGTCATCACCAAAATTTGGTCATTTGTACCTCTTGACAGTAATAACAGTTTCTCTGTATTTTATAGATGATTCGTCCGTAACTTTTCTAATTTTTTTTAGGTATTTTCAGACAAACAATTTGACAAATATTAGTCAAACACACAAACGGACTCACCGATTAACACAAAAATTTGGTCATTTTTGCCTTTCAACATGTTTAATAATTAGTAAAAATTTCATGATGATCAGTAACAATTATGTTACTGGTAAATATAAAAACAAACACAAACATAGAGACAAACAAACAAAAATAGGACAAAGAGATTAAGAGGAATTTTGGTCATTTGCTCCTAGTAATAACCCTAACAACTCTTACAAATTTCATAAAATCGATTTCTAAGTTTTAGAGTTAGGTATTCATACAAGAGAAAAAGGCAGACAAACAAGCCAACACTTCAACGGATCTTCACCAAACGTAATCATCTGTACGTTAAGTATATTTAACATTCCCTGTAAATTTCGTAAAGATCCGTCGATAACTTTACGCGTTATTTTGGTAACAGACAGACAAATAGAGAGACAAATAGGCAAACTCGACCAAAACATAACCTCCTTGGCGGAGGTACGTAATTATTTGGCGTCAGTTTTATTGGCTAGGTACACTAGGAAATAAATAAGTCATGTCAAATTGTTTACTTAAATAAGAGATTAAGAGATATTAATATACAGCTAAAGACAAAACGGTCTTTTGACTTCGCTATTGCTTCAACGGAAGCTTGCTGTATTGAGAACAGCGGGATGCTTGTTTCTGTTGCGTGTATGTGTGTGTCTTCATGTGTCTGGCTGGGTGATTAATTAGGTGTGAGCGAGCGACAACTTGGGAGGTTGGATATTGTCCGGGTGATGGTGCATATCCTAACAAGCTGCGTGTGTTCGGTCGGGCCCTAATTATTGCTGTGTTTGACAATAATAATAATAATATATATAATCACTCTTACAGCGATAGGTTCACATTGAGACCTATGTTGCCTTACAAGCAGCTCACACAACATCATTGTATAGGCACCAAGCACACTGTCCAAATACAAGTGTGGTGTCTGGGCAGGACGGCGAGAAGCACGAGGCCAACATCCGCTGGGCGGACGTGTTCCTGCTGGTGTACTCCGTCACCGACCGCTGCAGCTTCGACGACTGCAGCCGCGCCAAGTTCCTCATCAGTTACAACAAGCGACGGCGGCGCATTACCGGCAATACGAGTAAAGTAAGCGCTGTGTCACTCACGCACAAACTCAAAACATTTTCTGTAGTTTTAGGAACTGTTCACCATTGTCTAGTCTTCGGCTTCAAAGCTGCTGATCAATTACAATAAGAGACGTCGGCGACATACTAGTAATACGAATTGTGTCTGGTCACGCATAAGCACAAAAGGATTGTTTCGTAGTATTGTTTTGGTGTTTTTTTCCTTTAAATCTTCACTCTCAGAACGACTCATCAGCTAAAAGATATCGGCACGATACTGGCAATCCTTACAAAGTGAGAGCAGTATATTCAGTCTTGATAATAGATATGTTATGTATCTTATAGCTTTCTCCGGAACTATCTAACTCACTGCTGTTCTTCATGAGTTCCAACAACAAGAGCCACCATCACGTTGGCTGATTGTTGGCCATACGAATACACTTAGTGCACCGTGTTTGTACATAAGTACGGAAACATTGAGTTCTCATTCCTTTCAGTGTTCAGCCTTCGCTCTCGAGTTCTTTTACAGAATTGAAACAGGAGACGTCGAGGTATTAGGGCAATGTTTAACTCAACAATATACACAGTTTCCATAATTTATACGCCAAACCTTCGGAGCATATATAAAGGCATCACCCCTATAAAGTTTTTAGTCAGTTGCAATGGAAATGCAGGCGCATTGCTGTTAACGCTCTATAGTGATGTGATTTTAACATGAATGACCTGAAACAAAGAATCGGTTTCGTCATAGGCTTGACTGAGTCTCCGTAGTCGAAAATGGATTTGCTTATAACGACGTGATACAAGTGTGTCATTGAGCCTCTCTGATCCCATGTTTGTGTATTTTAATTGATGTTTAACTGCTAAATAAAGTAGTACTGGGCGGACACAGCTATACTTTGCACTGACATAAAAGTTAATGAAAATTTGACTGATGCCTCGTAATAAATAAATGTTGACAATCTCAACTTGAATTAATAGCTAGTTATAAACTGAATTGTGGATATCTCAGCATTATAACCAATTAAGTGTAACTCGGACAGTGATGGCGCCTGGAAAGGCACAGAAACTGAACACCTACATCAAAGAGCTTTTTGAATACAATAATTTTAGCTAATCGCGGTTTCAGATATTTTTCTGCCAACAACACTAAAAGGACCAACATCAACAGCGAACGAAATGGTGTGTTTCTGCAGCTTCGTTTAATACTGCTGTATAAATACTATTTAAGTCCCACACTATGCAGCCGAAACATACAAAACGTGTTGTTATATGAAAGCCATAAACGGGCCCTTACATTTAACTGGGAGCAAAGGTAATGCTGGATCTGCTTACAAGTATATATGCAAAATTTGAATTACAACTATATGTGTGAAAATCANAACGTGCTGTTATATGAAAGCCATAAACGGGCCCTTACATTTAACTGGGAGCAAAGGTAATGCTGGATCTGCTTACAAGTATATATGCAAAATTTGAATTACAACTATATGTGTGAAAATCAAAAACGACACAACTGCAATTTATATATATTTACAATATTATGCTAATCTCTAAGCACCGCAATGTACATTCATCCTGCCTGTCTTGGGACTGAGGGCATCTTTAGTTCGTCGATCCTCTGGTATTGAGATAATTTAACTCGATTAAGTTCAACTTGTCTGGAACTTCATTCCAGGGTTTTCATTTGCCACTTTGTGATTTGAATTTCAAGCTAGTTACGCTTGAAACGGCCGAAATTCATTCATGCTCCAGAAAATGAGTTTCCGACTGTCTCGAGCAGTAAACAGTTATTTATTACCGACGGAAACAAGTTTCAAAGTGACTAATTAAGAAATGCTCTGTATGGAAGTCCACATAATTTAAGGCTAATCTGATTAAATTATCTCCCTCTCAGTGAATCGAACTCGCCCCAATTAAAATAGAGTTATCGCTTAAACCCCCTGCTCGCATCACCTCACTCGACTACAGTCTGCTAAGCAGTGCACCAAAACCTCCTTTCCGAACGAACATTACACCAGGAACACAGACACACTGAAACATCCCCACACTCTCGCCTATACAGCCTCACTGTTGTGCGTCTCTGTAACTATACATTTGCTGGCCCACAGGACTCCCGAGAAGAGGCCCCGGTGCTGCTGGTGGGTAACAAGAGAGACCTGGCAGGAGACAGGATGGTCACTACTGACGAAGGACTCAGAAGGTCGCGAGACATTGGCTGCAGGGCGTTCCATGAGATATCTGCCCGGGAGGATATTGAGGAGGTCTGTCGTTGGCGCTTGTTGTTATCATAGTTTCAACCCTTCTTAGTTTACTGCTGAAAAGGAAGTTCAGTTATATGTTAATCGGTAATGTTCCTACTGAAATAGATAGACATTTTATTTTGAGAGTAAAAGGTTTAGTGCTGGCTCCCAGTAACTTCATTTTGCTATTAAATATTGACTCTTTACCATTTAAAATAACTGGCATGCAAGTCCCGTTTCAGTGCGCGGTTACAATTTAAGTACATACTGTAGTAGCGCTATTCCTACTAAATTATTTTTTATATTAAGTGCACCATGGGGACGGTAAAAGTACGCCGAACGAAGCGGCAAATTTGGCCACATCACACTTGCTGCCGCGCCTCAAATTTACATCACGGTTCATAGCAACAGCTCTGTCCCTCACGTCCACATGGGCGCAGTAGATATGTATTGTAAGCGTTGATTCCTCTACTCCTATGAAAGTGGACGCTTAATGCCTTCATGAAAATGCTATCAAGGGCTTTGTTTGAGAAATTATATGTATTCATTCCTCGGAAATAACCTCAGTGCTCTCCCAAGTGATGAATAAAAAATGACTACGAATAAGAAATTTTCTTAGTAAGCTAGCAACTTTCAATATCCTTTCTAGTATATATATTATGTATATATATTATTTTACTTATGCCGGTGACGACAAAGTAACTGCTAAAGGAAAGACATAAAAATTGGATTTCATTATTAATAGGGTAAGTTGTCTGGAATGGAATGTTTGTCTCATGCACCATTCAGTAGTTCTTCATTGCCCCTGTTGCTGGGTAAATAGCAGAAGTGCAGCAGCCAGAGAAGAATCATAGTAATAAGACTCGAGTTTATATTTCATGGTCCTACCTCACTTAACAAGTTAGCCCTTTCATTGCCTGATTTGGATTTTAAAATTTCAGGAGTGTGACATGCAAATTTTATTTTCAAGTGTGCTGTATGTTTACGAAGGCCATGAAACTAATTCGTGTATATTTGAATTTCAGGTGTGCGACGTGTTTACGAACGCCATTAGACTATTTCGTGAAGACAGCAAAGCGCCGCGGTTACGACGAGCAGCGTCTGAAGTGCACGACCCAGCTGACGTCACAGGCAGGAGTCTACAGCAGCCGGTATCTGCTCACGGTACGTTCTGTAACGGCCTTCTTCTGAGGAAAAGATAAAGTAAAGAGAGTTAGAGATCCTCCAAGGGCAGAAAGATGATATGAAACGGACAAACATATCTTGTACTCCTGTTCCTTTAGAGGGTTTTAAAGACGGCAAAAAATTATAAATCAAACAAAATTGATGAAACGCTTGAGGTTGAGGGCCCTTGAGAAAAAATGAAGAAGAGGTACAGAGCATATTTTTGTTTAGTTTTGTGGTTTAGCGAAGAAGAAATAACATTAAAGTGATATATGCGTCGGAAGTCCCAAGTGTTTATTGGTTCTTTGAGAAAAAATTGAGTGAGATGAATGTTCAGCTCAGGCCATCGCCATAGTCAGTGGTTTTATAAGTGTCCTCTGAACAGAACGGATATGGCTGCTGCTCTGTAAGGCAGTACTCCATTAGGGATGCGTTCAGTTGGACGACAAAATTACAGCTCTGAGGCTTGACTTACCTCAAAGTATACTCAGGTGCGCTGGCTTCGACCCGTAGAATTGAGTTTCGGGCTTTGACCTTTAGTGGTTACCCATGAAACTTCCAGAAACTGAAGAGTTTTTCCCTAAAATTGAGTTTTTAGCCGGTTGGAGCTTCCACGGTTCAGCGTGCTTGTGTTGCTTCGAACACCTACAACACCATTCAAAGTGGCGAAGTCAACGCTCATGTCTGAAATTTCCGCAAGCCTCGAAAGCTTAATTTAGACGCCCAATCGAACGTGGCGTTAATATGACCAGTTTAGCTCGGCCCCAGAGGACGGACATACGAAGCTCTTAGTGTCGGTCAGCATGCAGGGAAAATGAAGCCCATATCGTAGCCCAAAAATGCGCTTATGTAAATTAAGCCCAATTAACTTAATTAAATGAGAATTAAATGAAACTAATTCTCCTGCAAGAATTTGCCTCGAGCAAAAATGGCCTTACGCAAACAAAAGAGCACCTTAAGCAAAAATACACTTTACGAAAAACTGCATCATATGCAAAAATGTTGCCTTATGCGAGAATGCATCTTGTGATACGGGTACTGGTAAACACTGAAAGATTAAATCGCAGTCATCCATCTTATTTGATGTAGAGCATTACGCAATATTACCATTTCAGCTTGTACAATAGCAGTCATCAGTGCATAAATCGTTATAATTTAGCTCCTGTGGCGATGTGCTATAGTGAAAGGAATATTTTTGCGGCCTCTGTTTGCAAACATGTTACGTTTGACGGATATATGTGAAATCGCTTAATGTATATATAAATGACAGTTAAAAAATGTTATCGTTGGTGTGTTTTTGTAACCAGTGCATGCCTTTATTTTGTGCTTTTCATAAACTGTAATTCACAACGAATGTATCAGCTTAATATTTCACGGAACTTCCTCCAAGCAAAACGTGAGGTTTACACTACGGTGAGGATCGATATTCAAGTAGCCAAAATATCTTCCTTTAAGTACTTACATACTATAACCTGGCATCTTATGAATAAATCTTTGTTCAGGAACTCCTACTGCATCACGTGTGTTGGCTCACAACCATCCTCTGCGCCTGGCCTCCCTGCGATCCCGCACCCATCCTGTCTGACGTGTGTTGTTGTGTGTTCCCACGCTGCCGTGCTCATGAGTGGTTTCTTCACACGCTTTTGTGCTGCGGCGTGGCATGTTCCCACAGTACCGTGTTCATGAGTGGTGTCTTCCCACGCTTTTGTACTGCTCCGTGATGTGTTTCTACACTACCGTGCTCATGAGTGGTTTCTTTAGAAACTTTTGCGCTGTTGCGTGGCATGTTCCCACACTACCGTGCTCATGAGTGGTTTCTTTAGAAACTTTTGCGCTGTTGCGTGGCATGTTCCCACACTACCTTGCTCATGAGTGGTTTATTCCTGCGCTTTTGTGCCGCTGCCTTATGTGTTCCCATGCTCTCGCGCTTATAAGTGGATTATTACGTCATTCTTGTTCTGTTACACGACTTACTCTAATGTTACCCTACTCGTATGTGTTTTTTCAAGTTCTTGTTTTTTGTTATATGTTCCGAAGTTGCCATGCATATGAATGTATAATACATTATCTCATGATTTATTCGCAATCAATAGTGCATGAGCGGTTTCTTCTCCAGCTATCGTGCTACTATATCATAGATTTCTTTGCTACTGTGCATCTGAATGGATCGATACCTTATTGTTTGATTGACCAAAGTTAATGTTCCCCAGCTATCGAGGCGATGTATTCTGATGCAGTGCTACCAATGGATGAATTATTACTTAATGCGTTGTTGAGATGAATGACTGAAGCGCTCTTCTACTTCTTGGTGAATTGCTCGCACGCTACCGTGCAGGCTATATAATTAATTATATATTCCAACAGTGCTATGCTAATGAATATTACGTCGTTTTTACGCTACCAAACTGATGATTTAGTTTGACTGTAGCGTACAGTGAATGGCTACCTCTGCTAAAAGTATTTGTACTGCTAAATTGATTTACTCCTATTCACGGTGCCGTAGTAATGAATAGCTTTCTTCACGTTAGTGTGCTACTAAATAATTTAATTTCACTGTTTCTGTATATGAATGGCATATACAACTTTTTTTTACCGATGAAGTTTTATTGTCCCTGTAGTGTGCATATGAGCATATAATCCGCTGCATGCTCTGCCCTGAGCGATATGTGCCGACACGTTCGTGTCAGCGAGGTTCAGTTCTATAACTTTTGTGCATAAATTACTTATGTTCACGGCACCGTGCATTTGAAAGGCTCACTTTATTGTGTCACTTTATACTGTAGTTATACCAGCGCAGTTGTTAGATTATTGCCTTGCGGCGTTTATCAGTTCACGACTTTATTCATTCCTTACTTGCCGTAAAATAGTGAATTTTGACAAGCTAACGCTTGTAAAATGCGGCAACACTATAATTATATTATACATTTTTATTAAGACAAGCTCTTGCGATTGCATGATAGTTTTACACGTTTTTTTTGCGTTTTGAACGATAATTTTATTGTTCTCTTGTTGTGTTGAATGGTGTCTTGTGATGCACTTTAATTTATATAAAAAGTTTTTCCCATATTAAAGTGTTACGGATGCTGGATGTGTTATTATTGAATGTTGTACGGCAGCAATGCTTGTTGTGCCATTGCTTAGTTGCTTGTAAAAATTGAGTTCTGCTAAGTGTTCGACCATTTTCTGCCACAAAACCTAAGGATAAAATTAATTTTGACAAAAAATTATACTCGCTATGATTAGCTATTTTTCCAAAATTGATAACCAAATTTTTGTATATGGATATCGATTTTAAGCTAAGCTTTAAATTTTTGTCCAACTTTTGGATATTTTTACGAGCTTTGAGTGGGTATAAATAATTTACATAGTATGCCGTATTTGCACCTTAACAACCGTATATTACAGCAACATCACTCAACTTAATTGAGCTGCTACATGTTGTATGTACATCCCCAGTTCAGGTTTGAACACTGCACCTTTATGCTTCAAGTATCCATAGATTTACTTGTTATTAAACGGTGTTTTCGTGTCTTATATTGTTGGCTATATGAAGCTTAATAATATTTGTAAGATATATACATATGAAGAAGCATGCCGATTCTATTCAGCCCCTCAAAGGCCTTCTTATTCTTTTTCTATCGGCTGAAAATCACCCTCGTAAGGAATGCATTGAGGAGTGACTATGTCTAGGCACTTGCCCGGTAAATACAACAGATGCTCTTTTCAGCAGTGTTAGTCCTACGAATACTTTTCATCAGTAATGGGTAATCCCGGTTACCTTGTTCTTGCCAGAAGCATACACAAATTTTCGTAAGAATTGCATTATAATTAACTTTTTAAAACGGGCTCTCTTGGCATGGCAGTCTTCATAATCTTTCTCGTACGAAAACCACTATTGAGCGTGTGGCGCAAATAATAAGTGATCAGTATAATCGATTCTCTCACTTTGATCAAAATACTCTAACCCGAATAGTATTAACTTATCCGAAACTTTAAGTATGGCTTTCAAATCACCACTTAGGATCGAGTTTCTAGCATCTATTCTATTGCTAAGCAATTAATGCTTATGACGGCTGGAGACTAGCTTAGAGCGCGCTCGATTAGGTAGCGAAGTTAAGCCATTGAGGCTTGATGTGTCCGAATCTTGAGACAGGTGCGCTGGCTTCGTTTTGTTTGTTCAAGTTTCAGGCGATGGCTCATGATCACACTTGCCTGCGAGACTTTCACGAAATTAGGCTTACTCCACAAAATGGAGATTTCAGTCGGCTCGACGTGTCGGGCTGCTCCTAGCACCTGCAGCACGCCTCAAAGTGACGAAACTAAAGTTCCTCTCTGTATTTCCGGACACGTCAAGTCACGTGGGATTGGCTCAGGTCGACTTTGATGACCCAATCGAACGTGCCCTTCATTCTTCTTAAATGTGCTGTTATCCTGTTCTTATTGATTCATTGACGATCGACGGTTTGCCGCTTCAGTTGTAATCGTTTTAGGATTAACGCCTGATGCATTCGATCGAACCGTTCTCATTGACGGTATGGACGAACTAAAGCTACCCTATTCAGGTGATTTCTATTAAAGTCGCTGACTCGAATACACTTTATGCATGAGATTGTAAATTTGGACCGGAAAAATGCATGTTCATTTATTGTATTGTGGTTCCTAATAAATGTACAACGAGCAATCTAAGTCTACCTACCATGATGTTTTAGTGTGGCTTTCAAAGACTTGTTTGGTAAACTTCTGCCAGTGTGTTTCGGCACAACTTGCAGTAGTAGCGGCGCCAGGAAATTTGCCTTGCTGACGCTGTGGTAAACTGTGGAGGGGCTTCGCAATGCAAGCAAATATGTATGTTGGCTACCTGGTAGCAAAATTGAAGGGGATGGCTCAATATAAGTGGAGCTGATGCTCTCCCTTTGGTACCGGCGCTAACATTCGTACATTCCGGCTCCGATGGGTCATGAAGAAGACCAAGCAGAACATGGAATTGAAGCGCATGTGGCTTCTAAAATCAAACATAATGCACAGAAAAAGCTCTACAGTGTATTACATACACGAAGTTCGTTCATTTATTCATAAAGCTGTCTAAATTTTTATTGTGCCTATTTATGCTTGAGGTAATTTTCATAAACAAGTTTTATTGAAATTGCTGTGTTTTTAGAAGTTTAAGTAATTCGTAGCTATAGGTAGTCTCTGTGAACAAATATGGTATATCTGTGGTTGGCCTGCTTTAACTTCAAACTTTTAACTCGGTAGTCTCAAGCCAAATCGGTTTATGATTAAGGCCTGAAAATATGTTGAAGGTGGTTGATACAAGGCTCAAGATTTAAGTTCTAAAAAGTTGACTTTAGTCTCATCAGATTATCTCGAGATCAACACTAATGATATCTTCCAAACACCGAGGGGATCGCTCGGTGTTTCAACGATGGATACTTTATTTTGAGGCACTCAGGTGGCTTCCAAGAACCGTAAATGCCTCTCGCTCAGCTCTACGTAGATTATTACTTAAGGGCAAGAGTCAAGCAGCTCTCAACTCCCACATCTAAACATTGTCCTTCACAATCTCGTCAGTGAACATCTCTCTGCAGCAACATTCTTGACGACGATAGCGCAGTAGCTGAAAATAGCTCAGCTTTCCAAGTGTTAAAATTGAACAGCTTTGTTATCGTCAGGCCCACCTCTATTTGTAAAGAAAACGTAACAAGTTCTATATAGGGGAAATGTCAAAAGTGGGCTTTGAGTTAGGGAGATGCTTTTTATGACCCGCAGACATTCCTTTCGTAGGTCCTCAATGGTACCACGGGTTCTGAAATGACCTCCTTAATTCCAGGCGAGTTACCTATACCAGATGGTCTGGATAACCTGCTGGACTCTCTGGTGCACTTCCGGCTCCGCAAATCTTCACAAGGGGACGAGGCACCGACACGGCAGGCAATTTCTCCCGAGGTGGAGACGCTGCCGCCCCCACCGTTCAGGAGCAGGGCCTGCACCGACGGCCTCCTGCACAAGGGGAAGTTTCAGAAGAGGATTTTGGATCGGTCTCAAAGAGGGGCGGGGTACAGAGAACGGAATCTAAGTATCGCAATGAAGGGAGAATCGTGTACTGCTTATCCGTGAAGCAATGCAAATGTGCCAATGTAAATACTCAAAATACTTAAACAAGTTGCTCTGAAGGGAGAATCTTATACGGCTTTATTTCTTAAGATATATTTGTACCAATGATAATGATAATACGTGTTAGAAACGCCAAACAGCAGAATTTTGTCTTCCTTATTTTTGAAGGCATTATGTTCCAGTGTTATATGTACCTACAAAATCTCAATCAAATGGGATTATATTTTGCTTTTCTCTAAAAAATATAGCTATGTAACAATCATGAAGATATGTACAGTATATAGTGCATGCGTATATACCAACATCATAACTGTCGCTGCAACAAACGTCGCAACGTCGCTAGGTGACGGAAACACCTATTATTGTCAGTGAGAATGTGGTAGTAATAGAAACTCTTGATGGAAGCAAACTTCAATAAGCCACAATTAAGGAAATAGCGGTATTTTGTATATTAATGTACATATTCAGTGAACGATGCGAACAGTGAATTTTTTGTATATGTATGAGTGACATAGCTACCGCTCGTAGAAGAGAAGGGAATTAAAATTTTGAGTCATTTCCTGTGCAACATTATGTAGTGCTTTGTGAAGTTCCAAGTAGGTATATTATTTGCTTATACTGTGAAAGAAACTTTTTACTGTTTTAATATAACATTACTAAAAGATGACGCAGCTAATTTTACGTGGTCAGTAGGTAGTCAGCGTTATAATGATTTAAAGCTGTTACTTCATGAATAGTAAATGATTTCTCACCAATTAAGACATCATCAACTGGAACGGCTAGCATGAATCAAGCCAAGTTTATGGGTTTCACATTCCCATAACACTACTGAAGCCTCTGTTGAAGCTACAAGTCGAACCGAGGCCTTCGAGATAGAGACTTCGCGATGGTCTCGGTCGAACACATTCAGGTATAATTTCATTGGGAATTAAGATTCAGAATGGTAAATCGATGACTGCAACAACCTCAAAAGTTGCTTGTTATTAGGGTGCAGTCTTACAACCTCAGCTGCAGTGCTGCCACTTCCCGTAACTGGACATGCATTAACAGATCATTAAAAGCTGCCATAAAATGTTAGCCGCAGAGGTAGCGTCGCTGTACGTAGGGTCGTTTGGCTGGAGCGTCGCTGTACGTAGGGTCGTTTGGCTGGAGCGTCGCTGTACGTAGGGTCGTTTGGCTGGAGCGTCGCTGTACGTAGGGTCCTTTGGCTGCAGCGTCGCTGTACGTGGGCTCGCTTGACTGCAGCGTCGCTGTACGTAGGGTCCTTTGGCTGCAGCGTCGCTGTACGTAGGGTCCTTTGGCTGCAGCGTCGCTGTACGTATGGTCGTTTGGCTGCAACGTCGCTGTACGTAGGGTCCTTTGGCTGCAGCGTCGCTGTACGTGGGCTCGCTTGACTGCAGCGTCGCTGTACGTAGGGTCCTTTGGCTGCAGCGTCGCTGTACGTAGGGTCGTTTGGCTGGAGCGTCGCTGTACGTGGGCTCGCTTGACTGCAGCGTCGCTGTACGTGGGGTCCTTTGGCTGCAACGTCGCTGTACGTAGGGTCCTTTGGCTGCAGCGTCGCTGTACGTGGGCTCGCTTGACTGCAGCGTCGCTGTACGTGGGCTCGCTTGACTGCAGCGTTGCTGTACGTAGGGTCCTTTGGCTGCAGCGT
>LQNS02278170.1:11324031-11334366 GCA_001587735.2 Parhyale hawaiensis | reverse complement strand
CAACCATATTCAATAAAAATACGATATAAATATATTATACAAAAATTGACATGGCGGCTCTGGTTTGTTTACAAAATCGTCGACCGTTCTTGTGCTTTTCAATGATCACGATGATCATGATCACGGTGATTCTGATTACGAGCGTGGCCACAAAAAGACGCCTCAAGTTTATGGGCTTCACATTTTCATAACACTGCTGAAGCCTCTGTTGATGCTACAAGTCGAACACATTCAGGCATAATTTCCTTGGGAATTAAGGTTCAGAATGGTAAATCAATGACTGCAACAACCTTAGAAGTTGCTTCTTATTAGGGTGCAGTCTTACAACCTCACCTGCAGTGCTGCAACAATTCCCGTAACTGGACAAGCATTAACAGATCATTTAAAGCTGCCATAAAATGTTAGCCTCAGAGGTAGCGTCGCTGCACGGAGGCTCGCTTGACTGGAGCGTCACTCTCGAGCTGATTCGATGCGCTTGGCTTGCATTTTCACCCTATTAATGCGAGACGCAATCACAAGCTTTTTAGAGTTGAGCCAACGTCTGCAAATTGCAACGCCCGGGCGTTACCGAGTCAGTCTAGACGGAAAGAAAATATGCAGCTCTGTGAGTTATAACTCACTCCTAATTTGAAGATATCTACAAAGTTTACTATTGACACTTATCAAATGTCGCCTCACACCATAGTAAAATGAGCGTGTTTTTTTCAGCTTCTCGTCCCTATGTTTTGTTGTGTTTCGTAAAACACTGCTGTGTATCTGCCTAAAAATGTTACTAAACTGTTAGAGAACAAGTCAACTAATCTGCGGCACGCGTCACTTGTAAGGCTTTCGACATCTCTTCAGCTTTGAAGTTAACTGGGAAGAAGAAAGCTGGACACTTTTTTGTTATTTAAATAGACTCTGTAACGTATTTTGTCACTGACTTTATATGTACTGAAGTCGTTCCTTTAGCAGTCGTGTGGTCCCTCCTTGAGGCAGTCGGGAATTGCGCAGGCAGCGTATACTTTGCTGTAGTACTGAAGTCGCTATAGCAGGGGTTGCGCATATTTTTCAGCAGCAAAGTTTAAACTGACGTTCAAGTGACTTTGTTGTCATCAGAGGGTAGTCGAGTTAATTTGTTATATTACAATGTGCAAGGTTACTGCATCGTCAGACCTCTAAAATCTTTACAGCCAACGAGACATCAGCGACGTGTTGCAAACACAACCCCAGGGTAATCGAACATGCAGCGGCAAAGATTTCTCCAGAGATTCTGACCAGAACATGATCTGCGCTTTCTTAATCCTTCATAGGTCCTTAACGTGCTTTCTCCTGTCACGTACGCTGCCTCACTTTGCCTGACCCTAACATACTTCGCCTATTTTTAATATCATTCATCTAACTCTAGCACGCTTTGTCTAACCTTAACATACCTTGCTTAACCCTAACTTTCGTAAAAAGCCACATAACAACTCTAGTTTTTGTTCCACGGAACCGTGTGTTGCACAACTGTCACCCCCACTCGAAGGTCTTGTCACACTCACACTCCGAAAAACCCTAACAACCATCAGGAAACTCGCGCACAGCATTAGCATTCCATAGTTACATCATGCTACAGCGATGTGAAGCGAGGATGTACAGGCGACAGTGAGCTGTGCGTCCGTGTATCGGGAGCAATGCCTGTGCGGGGATTCAATATTTTTTTAAATTCACGTTACATTTTCCCCATTCGATGTGATTGCAACGCATCTCAGTAGGAACGTTTCGGATCCTCTTCACGTCTGCGCAACCTTCGCTAATTCTGTGCAGTATTGACATGAGAGGCACAATGAAAGGTGCTTGTTTATAGATGATTCCTATGCTGTGATAGACGTATGTAGAGACGGGCTGTTCTAGAGATAAGAGAGGTAAAATTATGAGTTTTTATAGTTCCCTCGTTTCTTCCTATACAGTGGAAGCTTCTGACCCAATTCTAGTGCATTCTGTCCATCGAAGAGGGTAATTTTATTTGCAAGTTTATGAGTATTTTGTGGCTTGAAATAACTTTACTCCTTACTGTTTATTCCATAAGGATAATTCTGTATCCAAAAATATCTACGTCGGACAAGGGTGCTGAAAATATTTGGGTGTGCAGGGCATTATAAATGTCTAGTGCTATTGCCCGTATAGAAGAGAGGTATGGCACACTACAAATTAAGAGAATATACACAAAATTTATGATTCTTATTCAATGTATTTTTTACGGTATTGCAAAACGGCTTGCACCGGCATAGCGGCGCTGTGAAGGTATACATCTACTGTATTTGAGCGATGATATGCAACTCCACAATACTTTACTCCTAGACATCGGATACATCATTTTCCAATAGGGAGAGGACTCTGCAGTGAAAAAGTATCACGCGTGATGAATGTCATTGCGAAAAGTTAACCGTCGAAGCGATGATGCACTCTGTACATACAGAAGGCTGCGAAGGTTTTAGTTAGGAGCGTATGGCGGAGTGTTCATCACCATCACTCGCATTCAGGCCTCATTCTACGACCAGTAGCACAGGCGCCCACTGCTCACAGGTCTCCAGGTCGCGACCTGAGGTCGAGTGCTCATTAACATCAGGGGCAATTACGGCATAAGTGGTTACTAGGCGAGTTACATCAGCAAATATTAAGTGGTAGGAGGAACACAATAACTGAAAGCCTGTGCACACGATAGTCTTAGGAACGAGTTTCGTCATCGCGTCCGAATGCGTTGCTGCGGCCATTTAAATAGCAGACACTTGTAAAGAAAGTAAGAGGTGTCCGAAACTTCACTAACGGCACTTACTCAACTCACGGCGAACTTTTCTTAGGCTTGATGCTGTGTTACGAGCGCTTCACAAAATGCTCGGACCATTAGCTGAAGAAACTTTTTTCTAGCATGTGCCTCAGCCTTTAGGTGACCGCGCCAGCCGAATTTGGGCACCGTATTTTTTCTCTCTTCAAGTTTTTCTTCCTGCCTTTGTGTATCGGACAGAGTGCCTATTAAAATTCTAGTTAAGAGTGTACATTACTTGCATAAATTATTTATAACAGGGTTCAAACTCGTTGCCATGTGTCTGGTAGACAGAGGGCGCTTTCGATTGGGCGCTGAAATGAAGCATTCCAGGCTTGGTCTGCCCGAAAGTTCAGGCAGGTGCTCTGGCTTCTACCAGTTGAATTCGTTTTCAGGCATTTGCAATCGGAAATTTATGAGCATTCATGCGATGTTCGCGGATACCTTTCACTATTTTCCCAAGGCAACCAATAAATGCCTATAAATTTTCCATTGAGTTTGTCCTTAAAGGAATGTTGTTACGATTTCCGGAAGTTCGCTCCTCCTCCTTGGAACAGAGCCCTCAGCCGCTCAACGCAATCCGGCTCCTGCTAACACTTGTAGCACCATTCAAATTTCCTAAGCCAAAGCTTCTGACAGATGTTTCACAGAAGTCAAGCTTCCAAGGCTTACTTTCGGCACCTAGTGGAACGCGCCCGGCCATACTGTATGCCGATGCACATTTACTTCAAAGGAGCGTACATACGTTTAGGGGAAAGTTGATTTTTGCGTACATTTATGTAATCGTAACTCATGGAATATTTGATTCATAGGATTGCTTGACCATCTTTTTATAATTAATTGATAACATACTGTAAGTGCTGGAAATACTTAAAGCACTGATCTTCGATACAACTGCGACAATAAAAGTGTTGGCGAATGCAATTTTCATTAATCTCCTTTTGGGTCATTCCATTGTGACAATCGATACAAAAATATAGTGACGATCGTTACGCTTCAAATTTCTTACCAAAATAATCTAAACTAGCGGGACCCGTGGAAATTCCACGGTTCTCTATTGTTTGTTTTCCTTATAGAGCAACGAATATATTGAACGCTATTATACACAATCTTGGTTTAAACCTAAATCACGCTGTTTGACCTACGACTCTTGAGTAGCCTCATTTATATCGATGTCGGGTGGTCAATTACAGCTTTTGTCGGTGTTATCAACGTAGAGCTAACTCGAATAATTCGGTTGCCATGCTGCAGCCACAGCTTCATCTTGCTCACTGATAATTTGTCCCTGTAGCAGTTGCAAACTGTTACAATTTTCCCACTATAGTAACTGCCAGAGATAAACTTTCGATTATCTTGCCATGTTCTGAGTGAGTTGCAATTTCAGAAATATTTTTTGTTTCCTTTTTGTGCGGTTTGGTGAAATATGCCAAACCATACAATACAGCTCATGCAGTTTGGTTAAGTGTAGTATATGATAAAACTATAGTCACAGTCAAGGCAACACAATATAATTCAGCAGATAACGCCGGAGAAAGACGTAAGCATCAGACTTAATGCACCACATCTTCTATCACACGCTCCTCCCATATTGTACCTTGTGGGCTATAGCACATCTCGTGCACTCTGACACACTATGCCTAACAAACATACATTGCTTACCAAAACGCACGTACCTCGTCTATGATACACATGTGGTGATGCCCAAGGAAACTAATAGCTTACCTTAGAACTTAGACGTAATTCAGCCCTCTGAACCTCTTCTCCTTAATCATGTATTACTTCCTTGCACTTAATTGCATACCTACTGTATTTCCAATGAGGGTGATTCATTCTATATCCTTACATATCTTTCTACATATCCACGAGCTCCACACATCTAAGGACATAGTTAATGTACGCCCCTTATTTCTTACTCTGGTAGCAAGTCTTTCTTGAGGAGACTGAGGCTCAAACTATTCTGTGCAATAGTCTTTTATAGTGATTGATTACTGATTACTGATTCAGTTTACTTGTACTTTCTTGTTACTAGTTAATTCTCATTACGCATTTGTACTTCGGAAATGTGCAATATGCTAGGTTACTGTTCAAGATTTATAAGTTATGTTCAACCTTTTATTTATCTTTGGAATTGGTAAACCTATGTGCTGCAAAGCATTCATATTTTTCATTTCGAAATAGTTGTGAAGATATTTAACAAATCTCATTATTTCATTCATTGCTTCATTTGGAAATTAACATTCATTTCAACATTTCATGTCACGAACAGTTGCTCAGGAATTACGAGAATCTATTTCGTTAATTGGACTTTCTTTCCTCCTGTGCAGTTATTATGTCAATACTCAGAGTTATCTTCTAGTCACATGGTTCTTGTCATATGGCTCAACTGTTACTTGCTTTCAATGTCATACAAATCTTTCTCACCTCTTTTTCTTGGGCATTCAGAGGCGAAATACATTGATATTCCACGGATATAAATTACTATTAGTTTTTTATTATATATAAGTGTGCAATATAAGTAAGGCAAGAACAAAAGCACACTAGACCAATTTTCTTTACAAACTTCTCTTGTTTAGAGAGCTGCATTTATTTTTGCCTATCTTTTTCAGTTTCCTTTTCATTGGCTCCGCCAGTAAGGGAATGTTTGGCTATCTGTTACTCAACAAATTTAACTCAAAACATTATCGAAGAATTTCCATGAAATGTACAGGAACTGTGCCAAATGTCTTTAGAAATTTTTTAATATAAGACGCTTGTCCAATGTTTCCTATTAGTCAGAGTTAATATACTCACATTTCATTTACAGAAGATGGTTGCGTCAGATTTGAGTGAATGCGCTACGCCCCTAAATTTGCAGGTTTGTGACGTCACAATTGCGTCACGCCACTGTTGCAGCGAGGAATCTTTGATATTTCCACAGTGGCTTGACGTATTTTTGACGTCAGAAACCTGGAAATTTAGGAGGGCAGCGCATACACCCAAATTTGACACAACTATCTTTTGTAAATGAACGGCGATATACCTCTCTAAAGAAATAAAATTTAGGATGCGTATCTTGGATGCCGCTCGCAGTTTAATGATTTTCGCCCTAAAGAAGGCCCTAATGTAACCACCGCCGAAAGCTTGGTTCAACAACAACAACAACAAAAAAAGCTTAGAGGCGTTTACTAAGCTTTTTCAAAATTATTAAGTTCGTAGACAGAATAAAGAAATCTGAGCTGCATCCCTGCAAAATATCGATGCCTGTTGCAATAACTGAAAAGCTGGGTTGAAGAGAGCTAGAAGGCCAGGAACTCACGGAAATTCCATAGAGTCGAAACCGAGGTCGAAGCATTGTTCTTCAATATATTCTGAGACCTGTGTCGTAGAAATGAAGCGTGGAAATTAAGCAGCGCAAAAATTATGAAACGTGAAGATTACAACTCGCCAAAATACGTTCTGGCTACGGATATTCCCATACTTGGATCGTTATGCGACCCTAGTAAAGTAAATATTACAAAATATGAAGATCGGTAGGGTATGCACGATACGTGTAAAATGAACTTCATGTCTTTGCTTCGAAACTGACTGAAAATTTCTTCAAGAGTGAGCGAACAGTTGCAGCTACCCTATCAGAAATTTTCGGTGGAAATACCGATGATTATGGACGGAAAGGTTGTTTTATGATTGTTTATCGGGATATTTCCATACAAGAGGAATTTTGGTTGAATTTTTTCCATAGTTTTCGAAGATTATGTACGGTTTNACTTTCCTACCAAAATTATGGTTGGAAACCTTGGAATTAGCCCAACCATAAAGGTTGGAAATCCCCTCATAATTGCCGTAGATTAAGGGTGAATAATATCTATGTCCGAACATAATCATGGATGCTTCCACTGAAAATTTCTGATAGGGTATATTTGAACGTCTTTCCTGGAAAATTGAAAACTTCGTACAAGTTGAATTTCTCCCTAACTTACAGTATATTGAAAAGCGTAACGTGCAGAGACACGGACGGATGGACGAACGTACGGACGGATGGAGCCTCAAGCAGAATTATAATATAGATAAAGCAATTAAGTAATCTTTAGGTAGTCCTAGGGTCTTATAACGCATTTAACAATAATGTTTTTGTATGTGAACATGCAATACACACGACTAACCACAATAATACTTATTTCAATTGACCATTAAAAATATATAATTGGCTTCCAAGTGCAATCGCTATGTAACATAGTTTTGAAACATAATGTTTACTTAGTAGCATGGAAAATTATGAGTTGAATCTGTTGAATTTTACTGACTGTATTAAGTATTTTCCAAAATTGTTCATCTTTGACAGAGTGTTACAAAAATTTGGTTTAATATTTTTGTGTTTTTCAGATTCTCAAAGTAGAGGTCTTCAGCTTTAACTTGGTATATACTGTATAAAAGCTACTTTTGGTACATTTTCAAATTGTAGCCTCAAGTTGACATCAGCGTGGAATGACCCTTTTCACTATCTGATTATGAAATTAGTAGGCTTTTGCACAGGAGGCTATTGTAGCGACAATAAAACTTAAGAAATGAACCATCAACCTCTTTATTTTATAGCTATATCATGCCCTAGTAAAGACATATATATTTCCATGTGAAATGTTATAAGAAACACGTAGTATAAGGCCCGCTGCACAGAAGAGGAGAAAAACAAGAACGTTTCATTTTCCTAAAACCAAAGTTTTCGTGACCGTGACTACATCTTAACGTGTTTGAACATCACAATAAAATGTACGTTATTACGAGCTGAAACTTTCTCGAATTAAGACACATATTCGAAACTGCGCAGTTGGTACTTACCGTAGAATAATTTTTGCAATGGCAGCTTAGATTTTAAGCCATTGTCGACCGTTGAAATCTGGCCAAACCGAAGTTGTGTTCCGTAGCGACAAAATCACATGAGTTAGGAGAAACGTTCCCATGTTTCGACTCTCGTCTGCAGTGGGCTTAAGAGTGTTAGCTGAATGCATGCCATTACGAACCTTACAGTATTACAAAGAGATTAGTTAATATACATGTCTCCTACGGAAGGCATAAAAGATAACAAAAGGTAGTTTATTTGCAAGATTCATGGGATCTGCTGAAAATAGTATAAAATTTCCCCTTGAAAAGTAATGATCTAGAACGACGCTGAAGCAAGCTGAAGGTACTCTCCAATTTACTTTCTAATTTGAATAACTGCACTTCTGTAAAAATAGGTAGGCCTATATCGCCATCTGCAAAGCAGCTGCCTTGTTATAGGCTCAAACTAAGCCAAGCCTTTCATACTGAGAAATTTTTGCCGTCATGCTTCATAGTTCTATGGTTTTTCGGCAGTTATGCAAGTATACTATGTAATATGTAGAGGTGAATACCAATTTTTTATGGAATCTAAGAAGGGTTTGAGCTTCTATGTGATTTAAACAATATTCGACCAAGTTTATCAATGAGAGAAACTTTATTTTAAAATATGATAACTTTGTTTTAAAATAAGATAAACTTCATTTAAAATATGATGAACTTTATGTTAAAATATGATAAATATTATTTTACGACAAGATTGACTGAATTATTTGACAGAAGCCACGTTCGACTGAGTCGTCAAGTGAGATCTAAGCTAAGCCTGCTTGATCTGGCTTCACCGGAAATGCAGGCGGGAATTATAATTTCTTAACTTCGACTCGTGTTGCTGCTGCTGCTGCTGCTAGAAGAAGCGCGACTATACTCAGCCAACTGAAATTTCCAGTTTACCGAGTGAGGCTCAGTTCATGGAAGTCTTACCGGCAACTGATTATGTGTCGACGCCTGTAAACTGAAGCAACAAGTCTAAGCCAGGGCGCCAGTCTGGAGATTCGGACAAGTCAAGTCTCAAAGGCTCAATTTCATTGTCCAATCGAAAGCGCCCATGTGTTGATTAGCAGAAATCGATTTCTATAATTTAAGCAAAGCAACCACTTAGAGAGTAGAGACATTTAAGTTTTAAAAGGCTTATATTATGGTTTTGAGTGAAAGTTCGAGTAATTATCTTTTTTTTTTTAAATTTGCTTATTTTTTCCTGCTCTTATGGTTGTTTATGAAACTTTCTCAGTAATAACGCTTCGTTGATCATATTTTGTTTAAATTTTGATTGTCTTGTTTGATCTTCTTATGTGTTTTTGACTTCTTTTACTCATCATTGGAAGGAAATATGAACGTTATTATTGCCTTGCCCGAGCATTTCTTCGCTGCATCGCTACCATCTGACGTCCGCAAGTTGCTTGCAGCGACACGCGTACGCCAATGTACTCGTATCCGCAACCATTTGCGTGGCTCGAGTTACCCCATTTACTTAGCAAGAGATTTTTCTATTATGAACCGTGCATCGTATATGTGAGGCAGGGTGGGGTTCGCGTGTAGAAAAAAGACAAAGGACACGTTCAAGTTTCAAGTTTCAAGGCTGGACTGGTTCGGGACTTCAGACAGCTGTGACCCCATTGAACCGACCGATAGGCGCTGACCCTTATTCGGTTACTTATGAGATTGGCAGAGACCCAGTTCTGCTCCGTAAAATCGTATGAGATTGGCAGAGACCCAGTTCTGCTCCGTAAAATCGTATGAGATTGGCAGAGACCCAGTTCTGCTCCGTAAAATCGTATGAGATTGGCAGAGACCCAGTTCTGCTCCGTGAAATCGTATGAGATTGGCAGATACTCAGTTCTGCTCCGTAAAATGGAGTTTTCAACAGGATCTAAATAATAGAGTTGCCTTTAACCCCTACAACACAATTCACGGTAGCAAAGCCAATGCTCCTGTCAAAAAATTTACACTCGCTAAGTCTGGATTTTTTTTTTTCGACGGCCACTTGAACGCGTCCCTGGTCTTTGTCGAACGCGCCTAAGAAGAGACCACTGGGGCCGGATGCACAAACGCCTCGTAAAGTTACGGTAACGTAAACTGTACCGTTCCTTGAAGAAGTATTGGTATTACGGTTCAGATTTTGTCACTTTCTTTATAGTGAACTTCACCAAGTTATCATCAAAGTGATTTGAACCTCCATATGAAGCATAGCTAAATAATAGACAGGCTCAGGTATGAAATCGAAGAGTAAAAATGCAGAATTTCAGCCGTTACATGGTTGCATTCGTGTATGCAGCTGTACAGTTGCGATGCTTGTAACTTTACAAGGCGTTTGAGCTAGGCCAGGTATACACTACCTGCGGCTTCCAGATGCCGAATCGAACTGCCCTGTCTCCCTCCACAAACCTTCCGACATTACACTTGCGGACACTGTAGACGACTGAGTAGAGACTGGGGTCTCTCGAGACTTTACTTTTTAAAAAACGCTTTAAGTTTTTTCTGTTCACACGTGATGCAAAACTGTGGCCTCCTTTTCTCCTAACTGGCGTACAAGAAGCATGTATATTCGAATCAGTAATATAGCATCATGCAGTTTCCGAAGAAGCTGCACACTTTCGTTAAAAAAATCACATAAGTACATGATTTGCTCTCTGTGGAAGTCCACTGAATTGTTCTGCCCAATATTGCCCACTTTACTTTAGATGACTATAGCTGTTGTATGA
>LQNS02278170.1:11293624-11310290 GCA_001587735.2 Parhyale hawaiensis | reverse complement strand
TGCTTTCTAAATGGTGTACAAGGTGTTTCCTAAAGACCCTTTCAAACGTCTTCACTACGTGGCTAGTTAGGGAGACAGGTCTATAGTTCGCTGGATCCATGCTATTTCCAGCTTTAGGAATACATAGTTTAGTATCATCCGCAAATTTACTGATTTTACTAGGGATGTTAAGATCGAGATCATTAATGTAAATTATATACAGAAGTGGGCCAATCACTCTACATTGAGGAACCCCTGATGATACCTGCGTCCACTCGCTCGTCTCGCCTTCACGTTTCACTCGCTGCTACCGACCCGTAAGCCATCCCAGGATCCAACGTAAATAGCGAATGCCATGGGCTTCCAATGCCTTGGGCTTCCAATTTTTTTTTCATTAGCCGTTGATGGGGGACTTTGTCAAAAGCCCCTTGGTAGTCTAAATACACCAGGTATATACCCTTTTCTTCATCTTTAATTTTCGTTAGTTTCGAAAAGAAATCCAAAACGTTTGTTAAGCAGCTTCTTCAATTTTGGAAGCCGTGCTGAGTGTGGGATTTTAGCCGGGGCATCCTCGGGTGATCAGGGATACGCTTCTTATCAAGCTTTTCTTCAACTTTGTTGAAAATTTCATGAAAATATGTGGAAGCATATTTTTGCAGTATTATTAGTAGTAGTAAGAGACACTGAAAACATGCATGCGCAAGCTTGTTCAAATAAAAATTTGATAGTCCTTAAAATATTTTAAATAACGTTTAACAATTTATTGGTAATGAGAAGCCAATAGAATTTCAAACTAAAGAGAAAATTTAAAATTGTGCTCTAATTTTTAGAGCACAACGGCGCTCCTGCTCACAGAACTATTTTTGTGAGGGAAAACTGAATGCGACATCGGCAATCTCATTATACCGAATCATCCAACCGGATCCCCCGATTTGACTCCCTGTGATTTTTTCTTATGAGGGCATTTAAGAAATAAAGTTTATAATTCCACACCAAGTGACATCGATGACGTGAAGCAAAGAATTTACAGGAAGACAATCTGCTTCGAGAAGATAATGCTCTGATAAGAAGAGTTATGAATGCAATGAGAAACAGAATGCAACTGTGCGTTGAAAGAAATGGAGGGCACACCCAAAAGGAACTAAAAATTTGAACTCAATTTTAGGTTTTTTCTTTAGTTTGAAATTCTATTGGCTTCTCCTTACTAATGAACAGTTAAAGGTCATTTTAAATATTTTTTAGCACAGTCAAATTTGAATTTCAACAAGTTTGCACAAGTATGTTTTCAGTGTCTCTTACTAAAATAATACTGAAAAATACGCTTTCACATTTTTACATGAAATTTTCAACGTGAATAAAAAAAGGTTGATAAATAACATGCAACTTTCTAAATTTTTGAAACGTCATTGGTTTTTCCTTTATAATTCTTTGAAATTGGGTTAAATTTTTTGGGTCACCTCGTGTTGAATGGAATGCCGTTCTAAAAAGTCACGCAGCAATACATTCGACTATATTTATATCACAGGAGGCAAAGCTGTATTTCAGCAATGCATTCGATTATACTGAGGGCTTGCACCCTGTAAAAACAGCAAAGTGATGAGACCCACGTACCAAAAGTGTACCAAGGGCGTGTGAAGTCCACGACTGCAGCACGAGACCTCGTGACGGTGAGGTCGCCCACAGCGGCATCGATTTTCTGTGAAAACGAAGAAACAGTTGTCACATTATCATCTCTCCTTATTTTTGTGCAATCGAGAAATGAAAGGTATACCCATAGCAAGCTCAGTGTAATAAAATAACTAGTGGCCCGCGCCTTCACTATACATGGCGGCAGAAAATTATTATTCCACGAAAACTACGTTGTCTCTACTGCCTTTTACTTCTCAGAGGGCTTCTTTAATGAAAATTTAGCATTCAGCCTCAAAAGCTGGATATATATTACAGGGCGCAATCAAGTAACATCTCCCGTAGCACCTTTCATCATGCCCAAACGCGGTTATGCAGGAGAGCTTAGGTCCCGCTGCTAGAGTTCCCGAGTGCTGCCTCTGTATCCATGATACCGTCTTCAGCACTTGAAATTATTCCTATCTTATTCTCATAGGCCGTGACAGGAAGGATATAAATATATTTATTAATAAATAATAACACGCCGTGAGTTATTACATAGTACTGATTCGATTTATTTGCTGCGTGTTAACCTAATTTAGATTCAATATACCACACTTTACTAAGAAGGCATCACTTCCAGTAAAAGTACCGTAAAGTAATGAAGCCTTGCAGCAAAATACATTTGAGGCAATAGGTTTGAAGGATACATACCAATGCGGAGCAATGGGTATGAAACAAAGTTGTTGCTCTAGGTGTGTAAAACATACTGGTTATAAGGCCATCATATGAAGAAAACTAGCTGACTACAATCAGCCTGTGTCTGAGTAAGTAATATGAAACAGCAGCTTTACCTGGTCAACAAGATCGCCGATCATGCCTTCCCATGCACCGGTTTCAATGTCCATAAATCCGTAGATGCCTTCCTTGTTTATTTCGAGACTGTAGTTGAAGCCAAGTTTTTCTGCTAGGAGCTCCAGCAAGTCTACGCTGAGGCCTTCATAGCGCTCATTGCCAAGCGGTTCAGGGTCATTCTGTCTTAGTAGTCTGGGCATGACGTACGGCTCCGACTGCAATGTAGAGAAATGAAATATAAAGTGGTCATTGCCAAACAAGTCTTTGGTGTCGGTCTGTCTTATCTCTTTGAGAATAACGATAGTGACAATCGCATTTAACTATTACACTGATAGTGTGATGTATATGACGAGATTGTAGTTGCCAGATTCTGTAATTCTTTGATGTCATTTTCTTCTGGCGCTTAGAGCAAGTCAGACTGGTGTGTTTGATAATAAAGGAAACTCAAAAATAGCAATCACTTGAGTTTCATCAGAAGTGGATTTAATCAGTCTTTAATGCTAATCTGAATATAAAAGCAAAAGATATATTTCTCCACAGTTCTTAACTCTGTTGCATGCATAGAGAGATCAATGTTGGATTCTGTGAATAGTTCGTCCAAGGAATTAAATTTGTTATATATTTAGTTCATCTATTGGCTACGTACACCATTCCACTGTATAATGTAGTGGATGCTTAAGATGAAGAGTACCTCTCAAATTGGGAGCAACAATACCAGCAATAACATTATTAGAGAATGCGTACAGAAATTCTTGCTATTTTTTTCTTTTGCGCTACATTACCCGCAACTGAGAAATATCTTACGTACTCTATGACTTCGCTCTAAAGTATTTACAATAATTATGTGGTTGTAGTGGCTAAACGTTCCAATTCATTTCTTACAGGCTTTCATTCGTAGCCCTGGGCTATTTCACTTGCTGGAATGATTTTAGTTTACTGCGTGATCTCCAGTTTCTAAGTGAGGAACTTGCGTTTTTTTAAATTACTGGCTGGGACGATGCCCAACCAATATCAGGACATTATTTTGAACATTGCTCAGGTCATTTATTTACCTATTAACCTTCCTGCCTTCCTCGAAAGTCTTTTGCTGATGTACCAGGCTTTGCAAAAGTCCTGACCTATTTTGTATCTTCAAAGTGTGAAACTCATTTCAAAGACTTGATGAAATTTATTAACAATGACTCATTCCTAAACTATTTCAGTTAATATAACAACTGGTAACAGAGCTCATTTATATACATTGTTGGTAATGGAAACAAAAAAGGATTAAGAAAGCAGTTCTTCTTCGTGCGGGTCACCAGAAGGTGGAAATTGTTAGGCTGCAAAATGTCAGTTTATCAACGGTGAAACTAGTCGAAAGCCTCCTTAAAAATAATGAAAGCTTCAAAGATCGACCACGTTCAGGCAGACCATAAGTTATTAAAAGGAAGAATGTTCGAAGAGCCTTTGAAAATGATCCAAAACTCAAAATGACTGAATTTGGGAAGAAGAANACCGTGTCAAGAGCTGTAAAGAGTGAAGGTGGAAAGAGCTTAAAGCGTCAGAAAAGACCGCTGCTAACTGCTGACATGGTTAAAAAGCGCCAAGAGCGATGTTCCCGCCTTCTTAACGGCTTGAAAAGTCATGGAAATCGAGTCATCATTTTCTCAGATGAGAAGACCTTCACCGTGGATCTTGTCTTCAACAAACAACAAATAGAACGATCGAGTTGTGAGCTTTGGCCAAGCCATCTCTGATGTTCGTTATGTCTCCACAACAAAGCATCCGGCCTCAGTGATGATGCTTGGTGCTGTGGCCTCCAAAGGAGAAAAGATGCCTCCAGTGTGGTTCAAGGGCGGTTACAGGTTGACAGGGGCTGAATACAGGGATATCATGGCCACAAAAGTTTTTGTTTGGATCAGAAAAATCGTCGAAGATAAAGATTACGTGTTCCACCAAGATGGTGCCCCAGCGCACATGTCGAAAACCGTCCAAAACTAGATGAGTCAAAACATGACTTTTTGGCCCAAAGACTTCTGGCCCCCACAGTCGCCTGATCTCAATCCTCTAGACTACAGCGTGTGGCCGCATATTGAGAGTAAAGCATGCAAAGATCGCCACAACAACATGGAGGAGCTGAAAGCCTCTGTGAACCGCATTTCGGCCCAGATTAGGAAGGGCTACGTCCGTAATGTGTGTAAGGACTTCCGATCACGATTAGGGCGTGTCATTGCTGCCAATTGAGGTCCTGTTGAATAGCAATGTTGTTTAGATCGTAATAAACTAATGCATTACAAATCTTGTTTTATTTCATTAGAAACAAAGCTTTTACAAACTTCGGATGGCAAATTTTTAAAACAGGTCAGGACTATTGCATAGCCCGGTATAACTCGTGACATGCTAATAAAGAAGCGAGAATTACCGTATTAGATTATGATAGGGCAGCCTATACCTTGCAGTTACAAATAGCTGAAAAACTAATTATCCTTTCAGTTCCAACCGTAATGATACAATTATCTTTTCAGTTGGCCACTAAACTGTAGGGCTGAATGTTAGGATCAATATGATTATTTTATTAGAATAATTCCGAGAGGTATTTTATAAAAAAAATTATTTTAGAATAATCTAAAGATGATATTAATACGCCTTAAAAATGGGATCAATAGAAAATCCTTAGTTAACATTGCATTTTGTTACTAGAAAGGGAGCTCTTTAAGCTGAAAGGAATGGGAGTCCTGGCTCCAATTTTTGGCTTGGAATGCCCAATAGTTTTAGGTGTAATTTTATCAAATGGTCTGCAGCGCCGAGATTACAATCTATAATAATTTGGTCGAGCCCAGCTTCATAAAGTGCATTGAAAATGCTCTGGTGTATGATTTATGGTTCTAGGAAGTTTTGCCGCAAACAGTTTCGCCGTAATGAGAGTTCCGTACCGCGAAAAAAGAAGTAGTTTATATTTTGATGTTATTATGCGTAGATTGTTTTCAATTGCCATAGAACTTTTACTATGTTACTCAGACGTTACTCTGTGGCAACATTCCTTGTAGAGTGCCTGAGTTCTCCTTGCCTATGTCAGTGCCTTATGAACATGCGGTCATCGGATATTAATTAGTTTATCGGATACGTACATCTTACTTTTCTTCCTGGGTGTCTTCTGAGTTAACAACTGCGAAAGTTTAGGGTTATTACGGTCCATTTATACGAACTCATATTCACCTGTGATTGTATCAGAATAGAAAGAAGTTGACGCCTTTTTCCTTGTATTTACCCTTCTCTATGTATGACCAAAAGGGATGCTAATGGCTTGATTTCTTAAGAGCATTGTTACCATATTTGTGCTGAGAATTGGTGAAATTTCACAAGTAGACGACCTTGAAGTAGAATATTTTGAATCAAATATCTTGTTCAAATGAGTCATTTTATCTTAGGATTTACGTTACGTTACCTAACCTAAATGGAACCTACTATATAGGACGCAGAGAACGGGAGCACAGGGTTCAGCCGCTATATTCAGTAACGCTCTAGAATGTGCAAGAACGAACACGCGTTAGCATAGTTCGAACCAACAACAGCGTTGAAGAGTTTGATGTAACTCTATACAAAATTCGGTTACTAACGTGCGCCCCAATATATGGACGCTCATTTCTCTTCTGAAAAAAGAAAATGCTTTATTAACTAAAAAGAAACTTGACATTGAATAAGGACACGACGTGCACCAACGAAAAGCCTACGCAAGCATCAGTGTCAGGCTTATAAGAATCAAGCATTCAAATACGAACCGTTCGGTTGCAATGCTTCTGCATGATTACTAAATATTTCAAATATACTTCTGCAGATTGTACAGTTATAATTTCAATGACGGCAAAATATTTCCAACAATTATATAATAATAATAAGTTTATTGACAGTCACACTGTACAAATATTAGAAGGAAAGACACCAGTCAATTCTAAGACAGTAAATGAACATTTGATACGGGTATGTGAATGTCAAGCCTATTGGTAGCAACGCTATTTAGGCAACAATAAAAGATAATTTGAACGACGTTCTTGAGTTGGGTCACAAGCTTCTTTTTACTAGGTCGTTTAAAACATAGTAGTTAGCTAGAGTGAGAGAAGGACGACTCCCTCGTACTTTAAGGGGGCCGCCAGCAGCAACAGCAGCAACAAACGCTGTATCATTACCATGTGTTCAAAGGCTTAATCATGTGACGTGTGCTTTTTAATCATAATTAAAATAAAGCTTAACTTGTGCTTTTCAATGCCTTAACTCTAACATACCTCATTCCGTGTTTTATATTTGACATAACCAAGCTCTGTTCTAATAGTTGTCGTTACGTTTGACTCACGTGTATGTATTCAGTAATTTTCAATATGCTTTGTATTCACATGTTGCAAATTTTTTGAGAATCTGTAGCACCAATATTTTGTACATATGGTGAGAACAATGCTTAAGCTTAAATTTAACCTAATTTTTAAACTTTTCGCCGAACGGAACTCTCATTACGGCGAAACTGCTTGAGGCAAAACTGTCGTACGGCGAAACTGTCACCATGATTTATATATTTGTAGCGCCTCATTCAATCTACATGAAGTTATTTATACATTCGTAGAGCTGCATTCAATCGATGAAGATGCCCATCAGAGTTCGGGTGTTTACGAGTGTTTTATTTAAACACTACATCAATTACATTCTGCAGCTTTTAATACCTTAGCATTTAAGCCCTGTCTAGTGTTGCAAAACTACAACTATTAAACACAGCAGCACTTTAACACTACAACAGTTCAATGATACACCTCACCAATACGGCGGCGACGCGGAGCGTTGGCGTGCGTCCCCCAGGGAGCAGCTGCAGGTCCCGGGGAGACCTGCTGTTGGACGCCCTACGGACGCCATTGCCTGGGTTGTAGCTGCGCGCATAATTCTCTATTAGCAACCAAAACACAACTGAGCTACGCTTCGCTAATGAGTCATGAGTTCTTCATTGTATGATTTTTGAATGAAGTATTGATTGGAACTATTAAAAGTATTGCCTATTTACTGATATGCACTTATAATTAGTATCAGCTGGTAATATATGACTATATAACTATAAGTTTTAGTCAGCAATAAAGAGACGTAAGTATTTAGCCGTTAGTGCTTTCTGTCAGTATGTTCTATTTGCTGATATTAACAATAAGTTAGCATCGAATAGTATTAACTACATTTTCTTTTCACCCATAATAATAAGAATTAGCAATTATTCATTGTTATTAATTACCAGTAATTGTTTAATGCAGCAGCAACTGTTCTCTTTTCATTGAGCCTATCTTAATTTTGTGGTATTAACTGGTAAGAACTATTGGTAATTGTAATATTACAAGTGCTATGTTAACCATTTGCTTCTCAACTGAGCGGCTGTCACTTCATCTTGTTGGAAGTAAGATCTCACACACGATAAAACTTTTTCAACGCAGGAGAACTATGGTCGACATTGGGTCTACCGCCAGTAAGAGACTGTAATCGTGCAAAGCTCTTCTTGCTTTTGTATCAATGGTCCATCATAATTGTATGAGACACATATAAATATCTTGGCGCTTAGGCATTAGTGCTCACGCCGATGTTGCACAGCAGTGAAAACAAACGCTGTACATTAAAATTAATAATTACAAAATAGAAAGTTTAAAAGCCCATCTCTATCGAAAGTGTTTCTGTCGACCATAAATTACTGTAGTAGAAACGAAACATTTTATATAACTTCAGGAACTCATCATCAGAAAACATCCACAAGCCAAGCTTTCACACAAACAAGTAAAATTGTAACATTTTTCAGAGTAACTTAGGGAAGTACCTGGCCACCTCTTGCGGACCCTCCTCTGTGAGCTGCACGACAGTCGCTAGGAAGTCCGTGCGGACACCTTGAGGATCAAAAGCAACGGGGCCAGTCACACCTTCAAACTTGATCTGCAGTGCAGCCATGAAATATTAGTCTTAATAAATTATCAGGTAGATAAAATTAACCATAGTTAATACCGGTGTATATATATATTTCTTATTTTTGGCAATCAGTCAAGCAAAATTCTACACTCATTATAAAATTCACTTTCATACGCTACGCATATGCCTGTTGGGTTGAAATGCAATTTCATACCTTTAATGCTGGTCAAAACAAAATATGTATATTTAAATTGCAAAGTTAGGGAGGGATTTGATTTCAATAAATTGAAAGTGCTGAGATTAAAGGGTTGTTATTTCTTGAATGTTCAAGAATGGAAACGCTAAATTCTTTAATGCTCTTCTAAAACTTTAAAATTGCCGGAGTTTCTGTTACATTCTCATTGAAATTACACTATTGTGCTATTTTATTCAGAGTACCTATCATAGTTATGTGCTAATTTAGAAAAAAAACAGAGAAAAAATGAATGAAAATTTTGAACTAGTAATTGGAGATTCTATGAAAATCATCAGGAAATGAATAATTCGCTGGATATCATGATTGAATATAGATATAATAATGGTTATGACAACGTGATAGAGACAATAAGTAAAATTATAACTCTGTCACAAAATCCCATTCGCATCTAAAGTTTATCAGCCAGCCACTAGATACGCTGGTAATCGATAACTTCGTAGCAAAATGTCGTTGTTTGAAAAAAAAAATTATTAATAGCGACATCTGGTACTACGTCTATAGGCTTATGCCCTGTATCATGTCGCTAATCAAATAAGCTCTCCAACTGATAATACTATTTACAGTACAATAAGTTACACTGGAAGACAAGCGCGTTAAGTACTTCCAACAGGTCGTCGAAGAACTCTCTCCCTTGGTCCCACTTCTGTCGCAGGCGGCAGAGATCCCTGGCGGGCCTGATGGGTTCAGCCCCAGTCTTGATGCGCTTCTGCATCGCCACACCCACCGTCTCAACGGCGTCCAGCAGCAGGCTCTGCTCCACCTTAAATATCATATTCAATGAAAAATCAGTCTCAGTTATTCATTTCTAGTGCGCTAAATTTATTTATTAGACAAATTGTATTTGACGGAATATGTTAAGCATATAAACTCTACAATAAAAGTAGTTCCAGTTTTTTACCTGAACTATCAGCTTCATTCTGCAAAATAACCGTAAATTTATCGAAATACTGTACATTAAACATGAAAATTCTATTTCAGTAGTTGAATCATTTTAGTTTCTTCAAACAGATCTCCCTAAAAATAGCCAAAATTGTTCATATTTTAGTTTAAGTATGATTTTAGGAATATTAACTACTTGGAGAGGCTTTCTTAATAACATAATTGATTATTTTGGACATTTTTATTTTGCCATGAAATTATTATCAGCTCCACTCCGGTGATATGAGCTGGCCGTAACAAACTCTCATCCTGAAGTCCCTCTAGACCAGGGAAGATACTGTAGCAGGAACTTTGAAACTTGTAGACTGCCCTGTTATTAAAAGCTTTACGACACGTTCTTAGCTAAACACTTAAAACCATCTCTATTAAAATAGGTAATAGAGATTCTTAAATGTTACAGTTAATCTCCGTAGACTTCATTACCAAACCTACTGTGGATCTACTGTAAGTGGCAGGCCAGTTCAGTGTCATTAACTTGCTTATCAGCAAGGTATACAACAAAACTTTCAAGGTAAGTGATTTTCTAACTGTGGTTAACTACTTTCCATAAGGAGGTACTAATAAGTTAAAAAAGTCCAGTATAGGTCTGAATTTACAAATTCTCAACTATGCTGCTCTTACTGCCAACAGATGGCGATAGCACCGCCTCTTTTCCTACACGTCATTCAGACTTTAAAAAGAGAATTGACAGCTTATTTGGGGTTCGTAAGTTATTTTTACTGGCTTATTTACTTGCGTAATTGCAAACGAAAAAAAAAAATAACAATAAATAAGAAATTGTTCACATTGGCAACAATTTAGCACAGACTTCAACAAAATTTTCTAACTTTCCTTTTCATGACCAGTCAGTTTTAATGGCCAAATTAGCTGGTCCTGATACAGACGGATTAAACGACAAAAAATAGCATAATTTATTGAAGTCATCATTGTTTATCTGCCTATAAAAAACAGCATCGTTTTACACATTTTTTACTTGCCCATATAGTTTTCCAACTCTCTAGCGAATTATACATCAAACAGCCTATCAAAGAACCAAATGAAAACATTAAGAGTGAGCAGGTACCCCAGCATCGGAGGCGCCTTCGCTGTACTGAGCCAATAGCCTCTGTAGGCGCCGCTCGCTGCCCAGCCGCAGCGCCCTCACATTGGTGTCTGGACCGGCCACTTCTTGTAGCTGCTGCAGATCTGTGTGCTGTAACGCAAGCTAGACGTAAGTCAGTGTATACCCATAGTGCTTACTATTCTAAACTAACAGTTAATTTTGTGTGTCTATTTATTTCAAATAGTGGACAACGTTTTGCTGCCTTTTTATGTATTGTGCTCATGAGTCCCACTTCTTTTTGCCTACGGTTAGTTAAAGACTGAAAGGAGCACAAACATTTACAATGGCCGAAATTATCATTAGTTACAAGTGGACCATCGAACTGGTAGTATGTATCAATAAAGTAATCAATATTTATAAAAGATATAGTTCGTAGAGTTTGTAAAGACTCACAACTGTGGCGACGAAGAACTGCAGCACTTTGGTCTGCACGCTGCGGGCAGCACGCAGCACACCCCGCAGGTTGTGGGGCTCCAGCGCCACCACCACCCGACTGCCCCTGCTGTTCCTGATGCCTTGTGCTACGGTGCTGATAAGACACGTTCTCAGTTGTAAACACAGTAGTGTGTATAGCAAGAAAGAAATGCGACCATCGAGTCACTGTGTTCTCAACAAGTACCACTGAAGTTTCCAATATCTTTTTAATTGTGATTGGATGGAACTCCTAACGCTGTGGACATTTCTGCTATTCAAACACAGAGAATTTGTTTTTTTAGCTGGGGTAAGAGAACGCGTACATATGACTGCTCTGAGAACCCTCTTTTAAAGAAAATTCGCGCGACAGCGTGTTCAGCAGGAGCAAACCTGTGTGTACCATATAATTATATATAATACAAAAATGTTTTCTTCAAATCAGTAGGACGAGCAAGTGCTGCGAGTAAAGTTTCGAATAAGTACAATTTTTTGAAGCGCATAACAACACAGAAACTCTATACGTTTTTCTGCTTTAAAGGAGCTCGCAACATCCGTACGTGAGGACGCTGAGCTGAGGGAATGCGCTTATTTGACTCTAGCGTGAACCCGCCTCGAAGTGCCATTCACACGCCAGTCTTTTAGCAGTGTTCTTTCGGCAAACCGTCATGCTACCTCACAGCGCCTTGTAAACAGCACCTAGTAACTAGGGTTTATTGCTTCCTAGTACTAATTCACTGCAGTTTTGAAGAGATACCAGAAACTTAACTAGCGACAACCTAGCGCTTAACCGCCGAGTGTTAACTTTTCCATACGATTCAAATCGTGTTGTTCCTAGGAGCTACATAGCTGATTTTGGTCCATAGGTTTCCGGTTAACTCAAGTGACATGACAGCGATCTTTTAATCGACACACATTGGTGCTTATGAGTACACAAGACATTGGGAGGATTAGTTGAGAAAATACCTTCAACAGTTAACTAATCAAGTAGGTAGCCTTACAATCGAACTGATTAAGGATGGACTACCTACATGATACAGTCTAGACTTGCCTGGCCTATACATTACCGAACGCTGAGAGCAAAGTCGCTGAATGATATTGTCCTCGGACTAGCCTGTTCCCTATAATTACAAAAAAAGGGATGACTGTAGTAACAGAACGAAAGTTTTCGTTTTTCGCATGACTTAGTAACGATTGCTGCTGTAACAACCGTTTTTTGGCTGTGCAATTAGGCCCGTAATAACTCAAACTGCTCGTTCTCTTTCTCAAGGTTAATAAATTAGTGTACTGGATAAACTTTTAAATAGGTTTCTCACCTAACTTAGCCTAGTCTAACCCAAGCCAACCAACAATTGTCCATTACGCTGTGCCATCGCCGGATATTTTCTCCCATAGGATATCATAACAATGAGAACTTCAAAGTCGTATATCTAAAGAACTAGGTCCGGCCGCCAAAAACAGTTTTCAGATTCGTAATGTGCATTGAAAAACACGTCGATTAAAAAAATAAGAAAAGCAAAAAATTTGGATGCCTTTTTTCGACAGTTATACGTTATGTGCTTCTAGAGTAAACAGGCTTATTATTTTTTACTCGTACTTTATAAGAAAAAATTCTATGGCTTCATTACAACTATTTTTTATAGGCTGTGCGCTTACTCATGGTTATGCATGGAGTCCACTTTGATGAAGCTGAACCTGAATTGTTCGTGTGGCAGAAAAGGTTCGAAAATTGCGAAGTGCTCGACGCTGTCGTATACCACAGTTGCTGTGAACCATTCCATGTCTTCCAGGATGCTCAACAACCCCTGCCCATGTATAAATCTATATAATTCATATCCAAACAACAAGACTCGAAAATTGTAAGTAGTTGGTGGTAGACCATATCGAGCAACACGGTTGCTGTAAACGTCATATATCTTCTAGAAAAATTAACTACCCTTGGCCAGGCTTCTACCAATGACACCAAAATTGTGAAATCCTTATCGTATTCCGAGTTATCTAAGAGCATGTGCATATGTTAGTCATAAGAACGACTTTCATCATCTCTGTGTCCGGATGCGTTGATAATTAGCACACACTCGTAAAAGAATTTAGTACGTCCAAGCTTGAAGAGATCTCAGGAATGTAAGCAACTAACGACACTTACTGAGAAACCTAAGCTGACGGCTAACATTTTACACATTTGTTTGTAAACTCAAAACTGTCTGGACGAGGGTTCAACAAAATGTTCAGGCGAGAAGCTAAGGAAACTCGTTCTTTTGACTAGCGTATACAACAGCCATACGAAAGCACAGACCAGAAAAGCATTGCAAAAATTAAAACAGTAAATAAAGGTTTTATGCATCATGCCCATCATCAGAACTACTGAGGAGGCAAAGGAAGGAATAAAAACAACTGCCACCGCATGCTGTGCAACTAATTTGAGGAGAGGGTTCACAGGGCGGCAAAAGAAACTTGTTCTTTAACTTAGCGTTCGAATGCTTTGCTACATCCTTGTGAACGTCACTGTGTCTCTAGTCTACCAAGATGTTTACTAAAATTGTTGGCAGTCCAGTTATTTGCATGGCAGGCGTCACTAGCAATACTATTCATTAATTCAAGGTACATATTTTGATGTTTTCCAAGCGATAAATAGTAGGAAGTAGTGGTAAAACAGTCCACCCTTGCATAATATGATGTGTGTTACTTTGTAGCCGGAGGAGGAAGGGTTGGCACTATCCTTAAGTTGAATTCGAGTTTATTTCTTGAGAAATTAGTTCTTTGACCAATGTTATCAAATAGGCCAATGTTAAAGCACTCCTTCCGTCTCCACTGCTATAGCCGTTTGTTTTCATACACAGTATGACGGACGAGTGCAGCGTGTCGCCTGGAGTTGTTACAATACACAACCAAGATACCTAAACTGAGTGGTACGCTGCTCGTAACAATGTCATATGTGCCCACGGCAGAAATGCCCTACTAATACCTGGATCACTAGCTGGAATGATTTTTTCCTACAAAAAGACGTGTTTGAGCCAGCAGCTTCTTTCTTAAAACAACAGAGAGTGAGGTATAAAAACATATAGCTTGATGTATTGGAATTCCTACATCTATGGAATTAATAGACAGGATCTGCATTTTATGCATATTAGAGCTGTAGGCTTTCGAATACGATGTGATATTTTAGTAGCGTTGCTTAGTGAAGTTTCGGGCGCCCTTGTGTTGTTTATATTTCAATTTAATTTGCATATTTGTAGACTCTTGGGCATAGGGTGTAATAATAACAACTAAAGAGCACTCTGAGAGCGCATACCTCCGCCAAATAAGGTAACGGTAACGAAAAATTCAAATTAGTTCTGAAACCATGGTTTTCATTGCATTAACACCAAAATCTAATCGTTTGTGCCTTTTGATAGTATTAACAATTCCTGTAATTTTCATGAAATTTTTGTAATGTTACTAACAAACATTATGACAAACATAAGTAAAACACAAGCAAATTAACCGATCATCACCAAAATTTAATCAATCATGATTTTCAACACTATCAACAACTACTGTAAATTTAATAAAGATCTATTCATAAATTTTTGAGCTATTGTGCTAACAAGCATAAAATCAAACATAGCGACAAGCAGACGAACGAACAAACAGATCATCCCAAAAATGTGGTCATTTACTCTTCGTAATATGCCTAACAACTCATGTAAATTTCATGAAAGTCCGTCCATAAGATTTGGAGTTATAGCCTTAAGAAAAAAATAGAGACACTGACAAACAAACAGACAGATCAACGGATTTCCACCAAAAGTTAATCATCTATTACTGTAACATGCCGAGCAATCCCTGTAAATTTCGCAAAAATCCGTTCACAACGTTTTTAAATTATATTAGTGACATACAAAGAGATTAACAGACAGAAAACACGACAAAAACATCACCTCCTCGGCGGAGGTAATTATGACAATATTACGTGGAAAAGATATGAATCGGGAGATAAGAAGCGCAACTGTTAAAGTTCTAATACTCTGCAAAGAACAATAATCGTCATAAGGTGTACCTTAGCCAAGAGCTCCTTCTCAGGAGCCATGCTGAGCGCGAAAGTGGCCGCACCATCTCTGTGCCTGGCCGTCGTGTGGAGGCCTATGCATGGCACCCCGTGCTGGCGGCAGTTGCTGCTGCTGTGGCCACCGTCCACGATGGCCAGTACACCGCTGTCCGCCATCTCACACACTGCACGGCGGCGGTAATTTAATTATTTTTTGGTAGATCTGTAGTGAGTAGATGTGATTGCATGCATTCTATTTTATTTTCAGGGTGTTGGTGAACTCAACGCAAGTACATTACGTCATTTGCATGGCAGTAATACGCATACCAGCCACCGCGAACACAAGCCATTTAACGGCTATTTCCTCCAGAAGCATATATGTATATTCGCAAAACCAAAAATTAAATATGTATTTAACCGATATACCGGGCTGTACTAAAGTCCTGACCTGTTTGAATAATTTGCCATCCGAAGTTCGTAAAAGCTTTGTTTATAATGAGATAAAATAAGATGTGTAAGTATGAGTTTATTATGATGTAATCAACATTGCTATTCAATAGCACCACCATTGGCAGCAATGACACGCCCTAATCGTGGTCGGAAGTCGTTACACACATTACGGACGTAGTCCTTACTCATCTGGGCCCAAGTGCAGTTCACAGAGGCTTTCTGCTCCTCAATATTGTTGTAGCGATCTTTGCATCCCTTACTCTCAATATGTAGCCACACGCTGTAGTCCAGTGTATTGAGATCAGGCGACTGTGGGGGCCAGAAGTCTTTGGGCCAAAAAGTCATGTTTTGGCTCATCCAGTTTTGGACGGTTTTCGACCTGTGCGCTGGGGCACCATCTTGCTGAAGCACGTAATCTCAATCTTTGACGATTTTTCTGATCCAAGGAAGAGCTTCTGTGGCCATGATATCCTTGTATTCAGCCCCTGTCAACCTGTAACCGCCCTTGAACAACATTGGAGGCATCTTCTCTCCATTGGAGGCCACAACGCCAAGCATCATCACAGAGGCCGGATGCTTTGTTGTGGAGACATAACGAACATCAGAGAGAAGTCTTGGCCAAAGCTCACAACTCGATCGTTCTGTTTGTTGAAGACAGGATCCACGGTGACGATCTTCTCATCTGAGAAAATGATGACTCGATTTCCATGACTTTTCAAGCCGTTAAGAAGGCGGGAACATCGCTCCTGGCGCTTTTTAACCATGTCAGCAGTTAGCAGCGGTCTTTTCTGACGCTTTAAACTCTTTCCACCTTCACTCCTTACAGCTCTTGACACGGTTGACACAGAAATCTTCTTCTTCGCAAATTTAATTTCGGATCATTTTCAAAGGCTCTTCGAACATTCTTCCGTTGAATAACGTCTGCCTGAACGTGGTCGATCTTTGAGGCTTTGATTATTCTTAAGGCGGTTTTTGATCCGTTTCACCGTTGATAAACTGACATTTTACAACCTAACAATGTCCGCTTTCTTATGACCCGAGCGAAGGAGAGCTGCTATCTTTATCCTTTTTGTTTCCATTACCAACAATGTATAAAAATGAGCACTGTTACCAGTTATTATATTATCTGAAATAGTTTAGGAATGAG
>LQNS02278170.1:11266775-11287304 GCA_001587735.2 Parhyale hawaiensis | reverse complement strand
TGCATGGAGTCCACTTTGATGAAGCTGAACCTGAATTGTTCGTGTGGCAGAAAAGGTTCGAAAATTGCGAAGTGCTCGACGCTGTCGTATACCACAGTTGCTGTGAACCATTCCATGTCTTCCAGGATGCTCAACAACCCCTGCCCAGGTATAAATCTATATAATTCATATCCAAACAACAAGACCCGAAAATTGTAAGTAGTTGGTGGTCGACCATATCGAGCAACACGGTTGCTGTGAAACGTCATATATCTTCTAGGAAAATTAACCACCCTTGGCCAGGCTTCTACCAATGACACCAAAATTGTGAAATCCTTTTCGTATTCCGAGTTATCTAAGAGCAGGTGCATATGTTAGTCATAAGAACGACTTTCATCATCTCTGTGTCCGAATGCGTTGATAATTAACGCACACTCGTAAAAGAATTTACAGTTGTATGTCCAAGCTTGAAGAGATCTCAGGAATGTTAGCAGCTAACGACACTAACTGAGTAACCTAAGCTGACGGCTAACATTTTACACATTTGTTAGTAAACTCAAAACTGTGTGGACGAGGGTTCAACAAAATGTTCAGGCAAGAAGCTGAGGAAACTTGTTCTTTTGACTAGCGTATACAAGAGCCATACGAAAGCACAGACCAGAACAGCATTGCAGAGATGAATACAGGAAATAAAGGTTTTAGGCATCATGCCCATCCTCAGAACTACTGAGGAGGCAAAGAAAGGAATAAAAACAACTGCCACCTCATGCTGTGCAACTACTTTGAGGAGAAGGTTCACAGGGCGGCCAAAGAAACTTGTTCTTTAACTTAGCTTTCGAATGCTTTGCTACATCCTTGTGAACGTCACTGTGTCTCTGGTCTACCAAGATGTTAACCAAAATTGTTGGCAGTCCAGTTATTTGCATGGCAGGCGTCCCTAGCAAAACTATTCATTAATTCAGGGTACATACAGTATTTCGATGTTTTCCAAGCGATAATTTGTAGGAAGTAGTGGCAAATCAGTCCACCCTTGCATAATATCATGTGTGTTATTTTGTAGCTGGATGAGGAAGGGTTGACACTATCCTTCGGTTGAATTCGAATTTATTTCTTGAGAAATTCGATTTTTGACCAATGTTAGCAAATAGGCCAAAGCTAAGGCACTCCTTCCGTTTCCACTGCTATAGTCGCTTGTTTTCATACACAGTATGACCAAGGAGGTTCTAATAGAGAGGAGCGCACCTTCTCTATTTATCCTACGGGAGCGTTGCGAGTAAACTTTTCCCTTAAACTGGCCGAGTGGCTTATCCAATCGGAGAGCGGCATTGCCTCACGCAGCCTACAGTATATAGGAAGGAGTCCTTAGCTCAAATTTTTATAGCCATTTAACCATCGACGAAATTCCGAGCGGTTGGAAATATGTAAAGGAAACTTGTATACTGTATACCATCTGATAATGAAAGTAACAGGGGGAGCACTGGGATATAAATCTTCAGACACGATTGTCTTTGCAAAAATATTGAAGAACTTCCTATCTGTATCTTCCTTGATTATATGTGCTGACCACTGCCACTTCAGCCACTTTCAGAACTCCAAACGCCAGCTTCGGTCACGTGACAAAGCCATGTGTTTACTCGCCCAGGGAAGGCTTGTGCGTACTCCTCCCATTGAAGCTCCTTGAGTATGACGGACGAGTGCAGCGTGCCGCTTGCAGTTGTTTTGTTACAATACACAACCAAGATACCTAAATGAGTGGCCCGCTGCTCGTAACAATGTCATATGTGCCCACGGCAGAAAGGACCTACTCATACCCGGACCACTAGCTGGGACGATTTTTTCCTCTAAAAAGACGTGTTTGAGCCATCAGCTTCTTCCTTAAAACAACAGAGAAGGTCTGAAAACATATAGCTTGCTTCTATTGGAATTCCTACATCTATGGAATTAATAGAGAGGATCTGCATATTAAGCATATAAGCATATTAGGAATGTAGGCTTTCGAATACGATGTGATATTTTAGTAGCGTTTCTTAGTGAAGTTTCGCGCGTCTTGGTGTAGTTTCAGTTTCATTTTAACTGGCATAGATATATTGAAGAAATCGATGAGAGGCAAATGAAGTTTTGCTACCCACGACGCGTTTCGCAGTAGCGTCAGCTCATCAGGTGGGAGGCTTGAAGTTGACTGAATTTAATTCATTAAGATCTTGTGAAATTTGGGCAGGTTTACTTAGGGAGGTGTAACTATGATACCGACTTTTCGAAAGGTACAAATTTAATTTCCAAACCAGCAAAGGTTTCTTCAATTTTGAAAAGCTGTTGAGTCGACACCAATTAATTACTGCACGGAATGCAGACACACAGATGCACCCGGGCTTAGAAGTGTACGTTCTTCCAAAGGGCACGGAAACCATGGCAAGTTGATTCATTTGCATATTTGTAGACTCTCGGGCATAGGGTTTAATAATAACAACAACAACAACTAAAGAGCACTCTGAGAGCGCATACCTTCGCCAAATAAGGCAACGGTAACGAAAAATTCAAACTGGTTCTGAAACCATGGTTTTCATTGTATTAACACCAAAATCTAATCGTTTGTGCCTTTTAATAGTATTAACAATTCCTGTCATTTTCATGAAGATCTACTCATAATTTTTTAATTATGTTCCTAACAAACATTACGACAAACATAAGTAAAACACAAACAGATTAACAGATCATAACCAAAATGTAAGCAATCATGACTTTCAACACTATCAACAACTACTGTAAATTTCATAAAGATCTATTCATAACTTTTTGAGTTATTGTGCTAACAAGCATAAAATCAAACATGCAACAAACAGACGACCGAACAAACAAAGCATCCCAAAAAATTGGTCATTTACTCTTCGTAATATACCTAACAACTCATGTAAATTTCACGAAAGTTCGTCCATAAATTTTTAAGTTATAGTTTTGAGAAATATAGGCAGACTGACAAACAAACCGACAGATGAATGGATTTCCACCAAAAGATAATCATCTATTATTGTTAACATGCCTAGCAATCCCTGTAAATTTCGTAAAAATCCGTTGACAACTTTTTTAGTTATCTTGGTGACAGACAAAGAGAATAACAGACCGACAAACACGACAAAAACAAAACGTCCTTAGTGGAGGTAATTATGACACCATTACGTTAGAAAATACGAATCGGGAGATAAGAAGTGCAACTGTTGAAGCTCTTCTACTCTGCAAAGAACAATAATCGTAATAAGGTGTACCTTAGCCAAGAGCTCCTTCTCAGGAGCCATGCTGAGGGCAAGAGTGGCCGCACCATCTTTGTGCCTCGCCGTCGTGTGGAGGCCTATGCACGGCACTCCGTGCTGGTGGCAGTTGCTGCTGCTGTGGCCACCGTCCACGATGGCCAGTACACCGCTGTCCGCCATCTCACACACTGCACGGCGGCGGTAATTTAATTATTTTTAGGTAGATCTGTAGTGAGTAAATGTGATTGAATGCATTCTATTTTATTTTCAGGGTGTTGGCGAACTCAACGCAAGTATATTACGTCATTTGCATGGCAGTAATACGCATACCAGCGACCGCGAACACAAGCAATTCAACTGCTATTTACTCAAGAAGCATGTCTATATTCGAGAAATCATTAATTAAATATATATTAAACCCATCTACAGTTTTTTAAGCTTCATCGCTCACAAAGTGTGCATTTGCGTCAGGAGCAGGGATGAAAGCGATAGGTCAACAATGGAGAGCGTTGGATGAACAAACGAAGGAAGTCCCTCTGTAATGAGAACAGAGGCAACTTTTCAGAAGCGTCCTAAAACTTTAAGTCGTAGCAATAGTTACTCCCAAATTCAGTTTGATATTATATGAAGTATGGAACCTCACCTGCAACGGCGTCAGCGAGGGGGTCGTGTAGAGGCACGGGGCGTACTAGAGGCACCAAGTTCACCTCCCCAACGCTGGCGTTCCTCATGGCGTCCGTCACCAGCCGAACCTCAGCATCATCACTGCGACCGCCCGCCCTCGTTATCACACCTGCAAACAACAGTCAGGGCTGTTTATAACCATTTGCAATTAATTATTATAGGCTATCACAATATATGAACAAAGTTTCGCTACATTAAACTACCATGTTCACCAATATTGTCGTCAACAATTCCCACTATCTGAACTGAAGTATGTAAGTACTTTTTAACCAAAACAAACACACGCAGTACGCTTTGAACTACACCTAGTAATCGGACTAGCTTTGAATTGTCTAGAACATCAAGCTTGTATGAGTTTTGATTCGCCACATCAGATCGAGGGTCAGGCTATCTAGCAAATCGCTCTGGCTTGAAACTTAATTCGAAAGGGTGTTGTCTGAAGTTAAATTCTGGACAGAGTAACACTAATCGGATTATGGTCCCTTAATCTGTGCCTATCTAGCACTCTGAACAAGTTGGGGCTCACATCCATTTAAAGGCTTACCGACATTGAGATCTGCTGCATGCGGTAGGGCGAAGCTCCACAAGAGGGTGCAAGTCAGGACAATAGCGGGGCTATTAAGGCGGGTGAGTGCCATATAGTGATTTAACACTAACTAATCTGAAGAAAATGGTTAAAACATAAGTTATTGAACCCTGGAATTGAGACTATACAATAAAGCTTGATCGTATTATTCTACTTCATAATGAATCGTTGGCTCTCTTCAATTATTCTGTTCGAATGTCAGTATGCCACTGGCTACAATGTTTCCGTTTCTATTTTCACAGAGAATCACGGCTATGAAGCGACACTCCCATACAATTCTATGCCCACTTCCGCCAAGCCGAACATCGCGGCACCTACTGCAGAGGTGGGCAAGTGCCAAGTCCCGCCTAAAGTAGATAGCCCAGCTCTACAGCTACTGTTTTCGCTGCATTAGCCAAGTTGCTACGCAAAAAAGCGCAGGCATCAGGGCGCCAACTTCTGGGACCACGGAGACCGTAACCAAAATATGGCTTACGCTCAAATTCCTTAAAGTTCACTCGTTTCGCCAGTTTTCGGCGCTTTTTATGAGAGTTTGGCGGAATTCACAACCTACTCGAAGAGCAGATTGAGTTCGGTAAATTGCAATAGAATTAAGTTTTTAGACTTATTTTTGATAGAAATTGCTGCCGTGAGGTGTTTATTCGTTCATCTTTAGTGATAATTAAGGAGCAGCGTGGTAATGGTACCACTTCTGTAGAGCCGGAGTAAATTTCTTAAATATTTCTCTAGTGGTGGGAAGTACTCCTCATCTAATTTCTAACAGAAACAACTGACTTACTCATGTGAACTATAATATATTCTTCAGCAACATTTTCTGTTTTGTGAGTTAACGAGTGCGAGAAACGTCAATGAAATGAGTTTACTGCGGCCTCTAAACTTCGTACGTCAGGTTTGTTTACAATCAGACAATTTGGTAATTATCAAACTTGCAAACTTCTAAGCGGAAACTGGGTTTTCGTTTATTTTCTTAGCGGGCCTAAACGATGATGTCCTTAAATTATTTAGCCGTAACCCTAGGAGAGCTGGTGCAGCTACTCTTTCATCCAAAAGCATAATAACAGTAAAAACACAATAAATGAATAGATAAGCGAATTCTACAGCTGCTGTTGTTGCTACATGAGCCAAGTTGCCAAGTAAGAAAATGTGTTTTTCACTTGTGTTCTAGGGAAGCTGGCACTGCTGAAAGCAGAAGCCAAAATAGAGTAGTAAAAAACGAATTAATGAAAGAAAAGGCATACCACTTCTGTTTGGGCTTCTACCGCGAATATCATTTTCAAATGGGAATTGTTGGTAATTTTTACGGCTTCCACCAATCGTGTCTGTATAAGCAGTATTCGGGAGCTTCCAAATTTCGTCTGTATATTTTCGTCTGCATAAATTTAGAAAAGTAATAACTGAAATCAATAAAAGAAGTCGAAATAACTATAAAATAGAATGAATATAAAGCTCTCAATTGAGACTATTCTAATACAGACACACCTTAAATCACTTTTCTGCTCATGGCCTTTTCACCCTGAAGCCCTCAAGACGAAATTCATTTCTTGCATTGTTCAAGAGTAATTATTTATTCCACCCTTCTTTAATTTTCTCGTAACATAAGCGATTGAACTCTGGTGTTGTCTCGCCTTATATATATATATATAAAAAAAAAACAATCCACGGAGTTGCAGTGGAAGGTTGAATGGGATTTCGAGAAAGGCCTCCCGATTAAATTGATATTTTCAGCATCAAATGTTTGCTGAGCTGCATGACATGGTGCAATGTGCCTCAAGAATATTTAGGAGGCCCGTCGAAATTTCCTGATTACAAGGTAGAGCTCTCAGCGACATCAGGAGCACAGATAACACGGCTGATTGGCTTCCTTGCTGTAGAGTGTGGCCCAGCCCTCATCCAGACAATCTGGGGCGAGGGTGAGTCACAAACTGAATTAATCGATGGTATATGAAATTTATTTTCTGTAAAGAACGAGGTAGACATGTCTCTATATATTGTAAACTGTGAGCGTAAAAACTTCAGCAAAGAAGTTCATAAACGACCTAAATTATAAAGCGCAAAAATTTAAGTCCTTTTGTGCTGCTACACTTGCACTGAAATCCCCATCAAACTCGTAGAGTAATGCATGTCCAACAGCAAATACTTCGTATAATATGGGTATGATATTTATGTGTATAATGTACTGTACATGGTGTGTTGCTGAATTATTTCTTCAATAACAGCGACGCCGCAGAATTTGGAGAGCGTTATGTGACTGCATGTTGTCACATCGTCAGCCTTCCAATTTATGCTTCTAAATTTCCTTTGTACCAATGTTCTGGTATATTTTGGGGTCGAGATGATGCCACAAATCTAACGTAGACTAGCACCATCATAAGAAAGACAAGGTGCTTTATGCTGAATCTCCCGAACGACGAAGTGCTCAAGTGGGACTCCATAATTCCATTTCCATATTTTTTTTTTCAATATGAGCCATAGATCAGCGTTTACGGTTGTAATGTTTGTAATTTTGCTGTATACCACTGAAGAATGCACCAAGGCGTCGTCGGAAACTTCTCTTTGGATGAAAAAATAGCCTATTTATTTAATATAATTTCTGAAATGTTTACACAGATCAGCGAAAAAAGTATTAGTTAACTTTGCGATTATACTACGTTTTTTTTCAGATAATGATCCGATGAACGTCAATTAAAGTTATAAGCACAAATTACGTACAACGAGGACAATAGGTTTCTTATAAAAGTTTATACAGAGAAAACATCTTAGCGTTTGTTAACTAATACTAAGGAAGTCAGTTGGCAGGAAAATTTTAGCAGGAAATCGATCTCCAGGTGAAAGCGTGCAAATGTAGAAGATATAGCGTCTACTCTAATAAGAAATGTAGTTATTATTGAGCTTTTCAATCTGTAGTTGATGTTGTCGAAATAGTGTGCTCCTAAACTGGTAGAAGTCATTTGTTATTAAAAAGGAGGTTAAAATTTAATTTTTCTTTTCAAAAACAGTAGACCTGCAGCTTAAGGAATGGAAAGAAAGTTTAGCGTTTTGTTCTGCTTCCTCTGTGAGTTTGACATTTTATGACAGCTATTAATATAATCGAAAAGCTTATCTACATCATGAATCTCTCTCAATAAAATCAGTGTCAAAATAGAGTATACATAATGCGAGTTTGCAACTGTTGGTACAATTTCTTAAATGTTTAGACTAATATTTTTTAAGAAATCTTTTTCGCTATAAATGATGAAAGCTGGCCGCATAGCAAGCCACAGGCTGCTTGTAGGGTCTACTGCTAAAGCAGAGGTAAGTATTACTCAAAACAAATTCCTCAGTTTTTTTTTTACTCTAGGCGTCATAATCGAAGAAGTGCGCTGCTAATGGCTGCTAAAAAACCTTACCCATACAATGTACTTCACCAACATAAAAAAATTGTTTAATCTCAAAAATTCACATGCACTTTGTTCAGCTTCATTCATATATATAGATGAGAATATATAGATGAGAATATAGATTTCAGCACTCATTTTAAACGAAACGTATTTCTTAGATAAAATTGTCGACGTGTTATGCGCTCCATGGAACTGTAGTTTATAATAAGTGCGGCCACTGCGAGCGTTATTACTGTGGAAAACCTGCTTCACGGTTATTTATCAGCAGCGCCCAGCACAGAGGAACTTTGTTGGCACCTGCCAGATAAAAAAAAAAAATAAATAGCAAAACCCGTCATTGGTGAACTTTGTGCCAGTAGTGAGCATATTTTTAAAAGCAGCAATGTATCTATTTTAGACTCAACCCAATCCGTTGCTAACCTCTGCTCTTAAGAATTCTAGCACATTATTGAATTTTGACTAATCTGATCGAGTGTGCGTCAGCCGTGAAACTCTCATTAATTTCATAATTACTTAATATTTTATCAATAGATATAGTTGAATTGATATTTTCAACCCCGTTCATGCTCTTAACTTTTAGTATTTTCAGAAATCACTTATTGTGGATTTTTTATTACACTAGATGCCTGATTTTAAAAAGGATTGCGGTCACGTTGGGGTTTCTTTTTATCCTGAGAAATAAATTCCCAGTGGATCAAGCTCTTTCTAGAATCGTTCATCGATGTGAAAGGAAATCAAACTACATTATTTTTAAAATTGTGAATAATGCTTGAAGATTTTCTCCCTTGACCGTCAAATGTACGAATCCGCCACTGATGAAGCTTGCCTCCCAGTGGCGGCACCAGGAAATTTGTATTAAGGCTGAAGCTGGCTGTAGTGACATGTGGAGAGACTTCACAATTGTATAGAACATGCATGATGGTTAAATGGCACTGCAATAATATGGGGCTAAGCTGGCTTGGCTCAGTATAAAGCCGACACCCTCCCCCCCCCCTTGACGCCGCAACTAATAATCTCCCACCCCCTCCCACTTGAAAGAGTTGGATTTGCCAGTGTGTATGTCCATTGAAATCAATATACTTCGTGGTGGTATACAAGGATAGAAAACAACGTAAAAAATTCGCAACATTTTCATTATCTCTTATACAGATGCACACCATGCGAAAATCTACATAGAACGGCGATAGAAGATATGGACGAGCGTAAGCAAACATTTTACTAATTATTTAATTTATCCATCTGCATGTACAATTAACTGTTTATGCTTATCTAAAGTATAGGTGCAACATAATCTGAGAAGTATGATGCAATTGTAGTAAAGGGATCTAACCATAATTAATATTGTTGTTCTTATGGTTACAATAATCAGGTAAGGTTTGCAACAGTAATTCTTCTCACTAACTGAATTAAACTAATTACTAATTACACCTTATAGTAGTTCAAGCCAAGATGATGCGTGACGATTGCGCACCACTACCACTTTTACTGTGTTAATATGACAAGGCAGCGGATATGCTGTATGGTTAAATAAAATTCCTTGAACAGCTAACCAACAGCAGCATATGAGAAGTGATTGAATATGTGTCAGTAAAAATTTTTCATGACCCTGGAAAACGTACGTACTTGTATGAGTATCATGCAACTACAGCTCTGCAGGAACAAAAAAAATATGGTGACGATATTGGCATCTTCTATATAGGCTAACAATTCTCCAACGCTCATATTGTAGCTCAGGAGCCCTAATTTGACAGGTAATATTCAGCGTTGAAAGAGACAGCGGTAGGGTTAAGTCTGCAGTTAAAATAGATATCTGGCTATTGATAAGAAGCTGCGCTTTTGGTAGTGAAAGTTAGTGATTCTTACCCAGACGAAGAGATGCCGCGTATTGTATAGTAAACCTTCTCCGCAATTTTATAAGTACATTCTACAGAATTACATTGCAATATTCACTGAAGCTAATGAAACGGGGGTGTAAGTTTAAATATGATTGACTGATTATTGGATTAGGAATATCATTAAGGGATGCATTACTTTTAAAACTGTTTGACAAAAATATTTGACTTCCTTAACCATTTACAAAATTATTCGCTTCATATCGCTTATTTCAACATAGCAGCTTCTTTTACAAACAGTTCAGCGATTCAGTTTTTGAAAATTGGACAATGGCTTGTAAAAAACGTTTTCCGTAGGATTTTGTTTTTACCAGAAATCGGCTTAGTTTTTTTTTACATTTGTAGCTTTTTACTGCCCCCATTCAGAGCAACATTTTATGACAGAATTTAATGAAATATTGTTAATCTTTTCGCTAGTGTTACTACTGCTATCAGTATATGCGACCTTATAGATAAAATTCGCCGCTTGGTCAGAGTATTTTTCCCTTCTCTACTATTTGACGATACGTTTGTCAGTGTCTTGCAGTGATATGATTAGAGTAACACTTACGAATATGTCAGCTACCATTCGCATTACTTACTTTCTCCATTTTCTTAACAATAGAAAATGTGTTTTATAGAGGCTGTTTTTTTTTCAGAGGCTTGAATGTGATGCCAGGTAAGCTAGTTCGACACGGGTCAAATTCATTCTGGGTGACATGGGTGCAGTTCAAAGTTATGCCTATTGGAGAGTAGGTTTTTCTCACTTTATTTAATACTCGTACAAGCGAGTCTCTTTTGGGAGTGTCACAGCATTTTCCTTCCACTTCATTGTTTTGTACAATATAATGTTGGGTCGAATGGAGCCCGTGATGGATTGGGTCAAACGAACGCAGTACAAAGGTGCCCAGAAGGTCTTCATGTTTGCAGTGGAGACTGAAAGTCTAGGGCTTAGCTTGACGCGACAGGGGGAGGTGTTTGGAAGGCTGAGATGTGAACGCCTGCGACATCTGCTGACTCATCTCTGATCCCAGGGAGCTCTGGAAAAAGAGAAGCTTACTTCACGATATTTATCTTTTTACGCGCGGCACAGAAGACTACTATTGATGCACTGCGTCCTTCAGCTAACGCGAGTGAAGATTTTTTAAATTACCTTCATGACAAAACGTATTGTCTCGAAGAAAAAATTCCTAAAATATAATTTAAAGGCAGCATAAGTTCACTAGGAAACTCACAGTCTAAATAGAGCAGTCAGGTATTGCGTAGCTGAGCAATGAAGAAAGAAAGCTCTTCTTTACAATGGTGTTGATTTTTGATAACTTAATACCTGCTGCACAGCAGATGGCCCACGAATTTGTTATGACGGTAAATCCATCTGGCTGACTTTTGATTCCTTGCCACACAGAAGGTATTGACCGCAGAGGGGAACTTTAGGAGCGCAACCCATGACATACTCCATATTTTCACGTGCTCTTTTATTTGCAGCAAGATCTTTTATCGTGCAAAGCATTTCAAGTTAACACTTTGGTACTACAACCAAGGCACTCACACTCATGGTATTTGCGAAATAACCCGGTAGCTAATGCGTGCCATTTGCTAACTACGACTTTTATTAATTTAATCTAAAATTTTTAGTATTGCAGTGGTTCAATGGAGGGGGTCAAACTTAGGAATGGGCTCTTCTTTACATCCATGATTTATCTATTTATTATATTTTTTAACTCACCCCCTTGCTGTTGGCGCTGGCGCTGGCGTAACAGCAGCACTCGAAGAGAGCCACGAAGAGTGCCACAGCCGCCCCGACCGCCAGGAGGATGAAGGGACCCGCCAAGTCATCCACATCCACCACTGAGGCTACCGAGCCCGGCTCAGCAGCTGAGAAGAACCTCGTCTGTGCCAATAGAAGATACGCTTCTTATTTGCCGATGAACGTTCAAAGCTGGTTTTTCTTCGCAAGCAGTAGTAGCGACTAGAACATTAACTACAGTTTTTCCATATGGTGACTGTGAAATGTTAACCCTCCACCGAGCGTGTAACCATACGTGGGTATTTTCATAATACTATTTTTACGATGTTGATGAGAATAATTTTAACCTCCTGGTGATGGACCATTGGGTAAATTACTGTGCAAATAACACTGTATAAGAACAAGAAATGGTGGTATCAATGCAACCTGGTGAAGAATTTATCCTCTAACACAATTTGATGGCTAAATTCATTTACTAAAGGCTGATTCACACTAGCAATTTTCATTGTCGTTCACAGCCCGTCAGCAAACAAACGACGCCGCTACTCTGGCGACTGATTGCCAGAGAAAGCGACGCTAGAATGCTGTAGGTTGTATTTTTAACGCCGTCGAGACGAACTTCGGGTAAGTTTTGTTTTATGAAACACCCGAATCAATTGCTTTAGAAATATAATTTGGGTGCAAAACACCGTCAATTGTTTGCATATATAAATATTTCGTTCGTCTCGAATAACGAAAATCCAGTGAAAATCTTGCAACTGCTTTACAATTTCACAGAAGTACACGAATCTTGCCCCATCCATGACGTCACAGCTTCTAACTAAGTAACTATACATTTTTAAATAGCGTGCAGGTATGAATCTGTTACATGCTTAATATGATATATTAAGACATAATAGGTGCTTTCAGAGTAGTCTTTTACTTGGTATCATCAACGTGGCGTCAGGAGCAGTGACGTCTGGATGAACCAATAGCAGCACTTGTATCACTCGTTCATTGGTGCTACGTGGACCGGTTCCAATTACCGTCGCTGCTGGTCATGCAGTCTAGTGACGTCACGAGTCGATATGAAACTCTCCTATTAGGGCTCATTCGATCGGCTCATCAAAGTCAATCTAAGCTAAGCCCACGCGATCTAACTTATCGAAAGTGTAAGCAGGAACATTGGTGTCTCTACTCTGGATTATGTTACAGACGTTAGCAGTTATCCGATTATGTTAAGGCGACGGAAAACTCCATTTGATGGAGTAAGACTGAGTTTTCGGGAGTATCATAGGTAATCGGTTGAGGGCTAACATCTGAAATGTGACTACCGAGTCGAAGCCAGCACACCTGTCTCAAGTTGCGGAGAAGTCAAGTCTCGAAGGTTTGATTTCCGCTGCCAATCGAATGCGCTCTCGGTTGGCTGTGTGGATACTTTTCTCTTTAGAAGTCAAACTATTTTCTTTGACTCTTCAATACTCTGTCCATTATTGTTACCGCAGCATTGGCATTAACAGCGTGGATCAGACCACAATACCTCAGTAGCAAAATATGTATATGTACTAGACTACTTACGAAACAGGCTCCACCCCCGCGTCTCTCGCGCCACCAGGTATCGCGGAGGTACTGCATCATGCCAGACTCGCGGATGCTGTAGAGGGCGTCGTTGAAGTAGTCCAGGTACGGTGAATCTGTAGAGTTTCATAACCATAGCAACTCATCATTGGATTGTTGCCATAATGTTTGGAGAATAAAGTGCATATTGTAGTTAATGAAATGACATAAAATGCTTTAGCAGCTGTTCTAGAATTACCTATGTGTACTCAATGAGCAACTATAGGAAGGAGCATGCTAACACGAGTATGACAGTAGATGCTTTTCTACAATGGTTTCTGAGACTTTCGCATCACTACAATGCAGACTCTGTTTTCAGAAGCATGGACACGAAACCAGAAGACAGATAATACTGCAGCGCCAAAACTATGCAACTGCCTATGCAATTAAACACGGAAATGACCTACTATACATGACTATTATCAACGAATACGTCCGCTATTATCACCTTGTTGAAGAGCGATGGCAAAATCACGAGATCCAACAGTGCCTCCCAGCTGTTTCAGTTCGCAGTTCCTCTCGGTGATGTACTCAAGCGACGGCTCTTCCATGAGGAATCCAAAGGTACCCTCGCTTTCTAGGACTTCTTCAACTCCCTGATGGCCACTCATGATACGCTTCTTGGACGCACTGTTGTACATGGCTGAGTACACCCGCTGGAGCGCCTCGGAATCAGAGTCGCTACGGGAAATGAACTGAGATTATTATCCGTCCACCTTGCTTACATTGGACTGAATACAACGGCAGAAGTTTATCGGAATCCGACTCGACAGAGAGAATAAGCTACAATTAATGTGACATTATAATCAAACGCGGAGAACGGAACAACTAGGAGTATGAGCAACAACATAAGAACACTGTTAAGTCCTGGTTATATTTAGCAACTTCTATTACATATACAAAAAAATCAGTGCATCAAATATTACAGTAAAGTTACTTTTCTGCCATCTTTACCAAGCTACAATACCACATAAAATACCACCCACATACCACATCCTGATCAGCTATACCAGTATGTAGTTGTTAATTTAACGAATAGGGCATCAAAGTAATGAACAAGTGATCTAAGAGAGTAGAGCATCTAGAGTAATTCTCAACTTGTCTTCCTTTCGGCTATCAGACTAATGCTACATACATGCAATCTAAATGACTCCATTGCATCCTCATAGGGAGATTTGGTCACAAACGTTGTAGACACGTAAATATTGTTCATTTACGTAGTTAAACTCACTCATTTTGGTCAGCGCTAGCTGACAAACACTACACACTCTTGTAACTTGACTTGAATAATAATATAGATTAATCGACTATGTACAAATCTTGTGCAATACTGTTCATTGATTGAATCGACATGTCATTGATATATGTGATATTCCATGTCATGTAACGATCTAGTGCCTCATAAGTTGAAACACTTTAGTAGGGAATGTTCTCAATATAATACTTGTAGTAGGTTTTACTTGGAAGCTTGTAAAGTTGAGAACAACAAAGGCGTAAAAGTGTAACTTGAGAGTGTGCCACCTCTAGTTCAAGATATGATATTTGTCTGAAAAGGCAAGAAAGAAATACAACATACCGGAAGAAGGCCCAGGTGGCGCCACCGTAGAGGGAGGTGTAAGTGATCTGGTTCTGGTCGGGGAGATCGTAAATGGACTTGATCCTGTCAAGAGACTGCATGCTCCTCAGGGTGAAGAAGGAGGCCAGGTTGGCGAGGTAGAAGGCCACAACAATGATGACTACGAGCCACCACAGCAGCGTCAAGATCCTCGTTGAAGCAGCTCTGGGCGCGGTATAGAAGAAGAGCGTGTCATAGACCATGCAGTCATTTCGATGTCTATATAGAGCCTAAACGCTCAATATTAAACGCGGCGTTGCACTGAGAAGACAAGGTAGAAACTAGTGAAAATAGTGATAACAGACACTACAAAAGTAGCAGGGTTAGCACTATGTTATGGCTGCAATGCTTTACAAGGTGTTTTCTGTCATTATATTCACATAGGGGAAAGAGTCCAAGTAGTTAGATAGTGGATCCTTAGTGAGGTAGAGTTAAGATCCTTGATAATGTAATTTTTCACACTGATCAGAACGAGAAAATTACCGATCAGAAAATTTTAGGCAAGCAGACGATGTCTACAGGAGACAGCAGTGCACACTAGCGGCTGTTTGCTTCCAACATTTTCCCGGTGCTTCAACTCTCACAAAATAATCATATTATTGATTGAATTGAGCTACTAACACGATTCAGAAACTTCTCATATGAGTCATGACAACAAGCCATCGCATCAGCAGCATCACGATGTCCGTTTGTAAAACCTGGGGTACAGTATATATGTTGTACACATTAGGGAACCCGTCGTCAAAAAATGACGGCAACAATTTTGGGATTCAGCTCTTTACTGTCCCAGTTCCCAGTATAGGTTTTGCTGTAAAATAGGTCTCATACTAGCAGGCGTGATCTTCCATTAATGAAAAGCAAGTTGTATGGATCAAAGGTTGAGCAGCACTCAGAAAATTTAGTTCAGGCAAAAGAATGCACCGGAAATGCTAAGGGCTTACCGTTACCTGAATACCAACAGACCCAGTAAAACCTATAGGGGTGAAATTTGGCTGCAATATAAATTCAATTTACATATAAGGCGTTTGTACAGCATGGAGCTGCAACTGCTACATAAAGATTCAGCTAAATAAAACATGAGTGAACTGGATCCTGAAAAGAACGCAAACAATAACCAAGACAGAGCCTCGCCAGCTGCTACGAAGAAATTCAGCGAAAAAATATCTATGCAATATAGGCCAAGCTTATGCCCCACACAATCAAAAACTCCATCAAAAGTACCACCTCTCAGGTACCACGTCATATCAAAAAGTACCGAGCTAGATTTCGAGAGCGAAGCGTGATTCATAAAATGCAGTATTTCCACTTTTGACCTTCTATTTCACAGGCTATATTTGTCAGGGTTACTCCAAGAGAAGAAATTTAATGGTATCTCAACCTGTTTTTCAGTAGATGAATTTTCTCCTATCTAAATCCTTAACAGCGTGACGGAGAGACGGACTAACCAAAAGAGCAAGCGAAAGAGCAAGCAAGATCGGAACGAACAACTGTGTATTATTATATATGTATAGTGGATTCTAGTTGTAAGTCTTTAATTATATCAGCATGGAAGTATGAAGACAAAGCAACAAACGAACAAGTTGACCAAGCTATCCGGGCGTAAAATGTTCTACAAACGTAGCTTTGGCTACAGCGTTGCTATGTCTGAATCCCTACGGGGAAGAAACTTCTTTCATCCTCATTGTTTTGAAGTGATTAGAATAGTCTTAAAGTTACTAGAGCTTCTAGGAAAATATATTGTAAGGAGTGTTCGATTGGCACTAAGTGAGTTTTTGGTAGTCTAAAGAATAACCGATTGGCAATTAACTCTTAAATTTCAATACACTATGGGGAATCGAAAGCTCGGGCTGGAAGTTCCAGTTGGATAGATGACTGCAAGTTCAAGATTATCTCGTTCAAAGAGGGCGAACAGAAGTCTCGCACAGCCTAACTAGTAACTGTGGCAACAATGTAACACAAAGAGAGAGAATACCCTACCTTGGCTGGAAGTAGATGAACTGCCTGAAGAGAGTACCGAGAGAGAACCATAAGGAGTAGCAGCAAGTGAAGGGCGTCCAGGTCTGCGGCTCCTGCTCCAAGTCCCCGACGCGCTCGTACGGGCTCACCCTAAAAAATATGGTGTTTACCAATTTATAGATACCTAGGTACGCTTGGGATAATGTCCAAGCAACGGTACGAGTGTGCAGAGATCTCATTCTTTTCTCAGAATCAACACCTGAGACTAACGGGTGAGTCAACAATGAATTATATTCACACTTATGCTGTGGTGGCAACAAAATAAAATGGAAGATAGTTACCTCCGCCAAGAAGGTTATGTTTTTATCGTGTTTGTGTGTTTGTTTTGCAGCATTTCTTATAACTTCCGCCTGTGCGCGGTTTTCACAACAGTACTACTATTCCTACCTGATAAAGGTGCAAAATGTAAGGCACAGGTTTTAGGGTTAATTAAAGCCTATTTTACAAAGTTTAATTATGTCTGCCTAGTAGCTAATATGCTCTAAATGCAATGACCTTTCAAAACCTTAATAGTAATTGACATTGTTAGATACGGGAATGAATTAAAATAAACGATCAATATTCCGAAGTCGTCACTAATTACATTAAGTATTTTAGTTGACATATTAAGGTAAAATAAGGCATTCTAAGATGTCTTTCATGAATAACGTTTTTGTCGGAAATGCTTTGTTTTCGAGATATTTGACATTGAAGTTCCTACTATTTTTGTATGAGAGAAATAAGATTTGCCATTACGACTAGCACGATACTGCGTCGTAGGATATTAGCAGAACCAGTCCTTTCTGGCCTAACCTTAATGAGTAAGAGCCACATTGTAGCCGAAAAACTATTACGAGGCTTCGTTCTTGATGCCACTCTACGGCCGTAATGGCGCATTTTAAATTCTTTCACACGAAAATATGGCAGCTTTAAAGTCAATACCTCTAAAAGTAAGCATTTGCGATAAAAACGTTATACCTGAAAAGTCTTAGAATGCCTTATTCTACCTAAATATGTCAACAAAAATTAACTATTACGTATAAAACCACCAATACTGGTAATTAATGTACAACGCAAAAAGCAAACCCCACCACTGCCGGTAGTACAATATTGCATAATACGCGTTCCAGTAATGCGGGCCAGCTGGTCGTGTTCCAAAAACGTAGGTGTATAAACAGAACTTCAAAGTTCCCGACGAAAATGTTATTTGTAAAAAATGCTTAAAATGCGTCATTCTAAATTCAAATTTATTAAAAATAAGCTCGCGATTGGACAATAGGACGTGTTTGAACACTCGTACGATCATCGGACCTTTGTTGATCAACAAAAGTAGACGTCAGCATGGCTGTAATGGCGAGTATGACAGAGAAACAATGGGCACTTTAAAGTCAATTATCTTGAAAACTAAGCATATCCGTGAAAACGTTATTCACGAAAAAGTCTTAGAATACCATATTTTCTCCAAATATGTTAGCAAAAATACTAAATGTCATTATTGACCCCTTCGGAAAATTCACCAAATAAACTCTGTAACCCACTATTTATTTCTATGTTACTAAAAAAGCAAATGTTTCAAACTCGTAAGGCTGTTTTCTATAATTTCAGCCTTATTTCATTACTTCATCGACATCGGAAGGACTATACAACCGATGACGATGCCCATCGTATGCCATCGCCGGTAGGATGTTCAGCCATTTCATCGCACCTGTGCTTCCTCGTAGCACCATCACCAATGGAGAAAATTGCCATGGCCTATTGTATGATATAATTCTATTGGACCATCGCCAATGATAATGTATTTGTTGCGATGTTCCATCGTAAAATCGTAGTTCACTCGATGGCGATGGTCTTCCCACCATCGCCATCGTATAATCGGCAATGGCATTGCGCCAGACTCTGATTGTTAGGCATGTTAACAGTAAGCGATGATAAACTTTTAGTGAATATCCGATAATCTGTTTCTTTGCCTAATTTTCTCAGGGCCATAACTAAAAAAAGTTATGGACGGATTTTCGTGAAATTTACATGAGTTGTTAAGTATACTGCAATGAGTAAATGACGTAATTTTTGTGATGATTCTTTTGTTCGTTTGTTTGTCGCCTTGTTTTATTTTATGCTTGTTAGCCCAATGACTCAAAAAGTTGTGAATGGATCTTCATTAAATTTACAGAACTTGTTAATAATGCTAAAAGACACAAATGATTTCATTTGTATGATGATCTGTGGGTCTGTTTGTGTGTTCGACTTAGTATGTTGGTCACATTGTTTGTTATGTTTGTAAGCAGCATAACTCAAAAAGTAATTAACGGGATTAAAAAAACTATTAATGCCATCGTAAGGCACAAACGATTAGATTTTAGTGTTGGTACAAAGAAAATCATGGTTTCAGATCAAATTTGAATTTTAGTTCACAATTGCCATGCTTGGCGGAAGCATGCGCTCTCAGAGTGCTCGCTAGTTGCTAGTTGAATTGGAAGTCAGATCTTCACCTGGCCAAGCAGAAGAGGAAGAGGGCAGTTCCAAGGCAGGCAGCGAAAATCACCACCCAGAGCTCGACGGTGAACACGTCGAGGAAGAGGAACCATGACCCACTACCTCTCGGACCTCCAGCGAGCACCATCAGACCAATGCCTGGAGAATTTGGATTAAGAGATTCACTAACTACCATCGTCCTCTTTTAATATCTCATATCAATTCCTGAATAAGGTCATTCCACCGTGACGATCGTTACACTCGGAGCATACTTATTTCCTAACTTCAGCCTATAACCTTAAAAGTCGTATGATTTGCCTGATATGATTTTTACCATAGTAGTAGATAGATCACCTTGGTTCATATACAAAGCATAAATTCTCTAATGGAAAGTGTGACTGTATTATTGTTAATATTGAAAACCTTAGATTGATGTGCGTGGTGTGCTTTCGACCGCCAAAATGTCCCACCGAAAAATTTGCCGAAATCTTGCAAGTGATCAACACACATTGCACAGAAGCTCAGAGTAAGTATCAATTGTATATAACTGGTAACTTCTACTTCCCCTTCTTAAAAAGGCTAGCGACAGACTTGCCAGATGAAACTGGAAGCTTCGTACTGTCACCGGGATTCTAAGCACTTCCTCATTGAGGTTTACACTGGATGGCCACAAGTACTACCGAGAATTCCCAGGACTAGTGAAGTTTGTTCGGCGTAAAGATTTGGTGCTATCAAGCCGACACGTGGCACAAGTAACACTTGATGCTTCTATTCTAACCTTGCTGGTGCGACTGTCTTAGTAAAAGCTCNTATTTAAAAGCAGTGTTTATTACTCAAAGACATTAAAAGTTACAGAACAGGGTTGGTGCATACTAAAGATTGGCAACCGGCTGTGACAAAGTTACAAGTCACGTAGGCAGTACAGTGCAGAGTAGGAACAGCACCACCGGTCACCACGACAGTCGACAGCTGACTGAGGCAGGCTGGAGAGACCCCAGCTTATATACCTTCCCAAAGCCGGCCACTACACGTGTCATCGCACGGCAACACTTAGGCCTATCGCTACAGCCAGGCAGTACTGAGCTGCGCCGCACCAAATGGTGAAACTTTAAATTCACCGGTCACAGTACTATCCAGAACATCATCGGTCACTAGAGATGAAAAAGATCAGGCTCTCTCTCTCTCTAGTGCACATGATGGAAGAATTTTCTCTGACCCAAATGATCTCTTCACCTGCGAGATATGAAAATGTCCTAGACTTTTTTCGTAGATAACACACAATTGATTAAAAATATTGAAATCCATGATACAACATTATCTGACCATAGGCTTGTTGAAATAACGACTCAGCTTGGCGAACGC
>LQNS02278170.1:11215903-11226059 GCA_001587735.2 Parhyale hawaiensis | reverse complement strand
CATCTGCCTCCGAGAAGGCCGCCTTTACAGCCGCGATAGTAAGATGGGTAGCTGCTGCACCCACCAACTCCAGCGCCACCAGCCGTCCAGGACGCGTAATATGTATATGATGTGCGCGTTTGGTGGATTTGCGCGATCGATCGCGCAAATCCACCAAACGCGCACGACATATACACACTTGAGGCGTGGTGCGAAGTAAAGCGATTGGGCATCCCGTTGCATTCTCATGTAACCCACTCGGAAGTTTTAAAGCAATTATCGATATTTTTCAAGTAGCTCACATTATGGTCCTAGACATCGGATAATTACTTGTGATTCTCCAATAGGAGAGGAGCGGCTACTCAGTAAAATGACTGAAACACCACTAAAAAAGAAACATCTTAAATTTGAGAGCTTTTTGCCGTTTGCATGCAATAGCAAGCGGCAGTGGTTAAAATTTAAGAATATCTCCTACTTCTGAGCTTGTGTAAAGCTGCGATGACGTATAGTTTTAGTGTGACATTAAGACGTTGAAAGTAGCAGTCAGGCAACGTGGCCACCATAGTTACAAGTTCAATGACTGGGCGTTTTGTTTTTTTTTTTTGTTTGCTCCCGCCATAGCGATAGCAGCTGAATAAACGAAGTGGCTAACATTTTAACACCGTCTTTGGCAAAGGCAAAACTGTGCACATTAGGACTCAACAAAACGTTAGAACGATTAACTGAAGAAGCACATCATCTACCCGTCGTGTGAACAGTCTTTTAGAAGCAATACTTCCGTTCACTCTACATGACCCATCAGCAGTGTATGGATGCCTAAGAACAAATTAATAGTGCGTGCAGATAGAGCTTAAAATTATAAATTTTTGAGGCCGAAATCCTCAAAATAAGCCCAGTAGTTTTTGAGACAAAAGTAGGAAGCGAGAAGTCGTAAGGAAAAAGCACCAAGTTAAAATGCTGCATGTTCACCCCTGTCCTTATTTCTTGAATTTGCTCAAAAAGGTTATCAAAGGTTCATGAAATAGTGTTACACCTTCCAAATACAATTTCACATTCCATTTTGAGAGTATAAAATTCCCATCCAACATGTGGCTCTGTACAGTATGGTGAAAAACCACGTCTCTTATTACATGCCACCGTTTTTCTCAATATTTTCCTCGATTCCGGAGCCGGTGCTCTACGTAATTGTTTTGATTGCTGACGCCGAGTGTGAAGTGGACCACTTGTGAGGTCGTATCTAGGAGTAGCTGATGCCCTGAGGCAACAAATCTCCTGAAAAACCTGCTAAAGAAAGAGGTCGTTAACTCGCACAATTGTAGGTACGTAGTACGTACCGTCTAACACTGATATCGCGACTTCAATGCAAGCAAACCCCCTCAAAAAAATAGGCGCATTTTCATGCAATTTTCCGATTTAAAAAAATCCTAAACTTTGAGTTTGGGGAATTAAAATTTACAACTTGCAAGACATATTACGCATTTATTTGGCTACAATTTGAGCCCTAGTTGATCTTTCTAGCATCAATCATGATCAATGGTTTGTCTTGCAGCAGTTTTTTAATGAAAGGGTGTTAAAGTGATTGGGGACTAAGCCAGTGATCGGAGACTAACGTCTCTACCCTACTCAGAAATAGGGGAAAAGTTGAAGAAAAACATTGATCTTCCGCGCAAAGCAATCGATTGATAGGTGTGCATTCAATTAATACCTACATCCCGCATTTCCGAGGGCGGCAAACTACTCGCCAAGATCTTGGTGAGAAGTGCCACACTATGAAATGAGGTTCCACAGATCGCGGCACTCATAGGCGCCCACCTGCATTTTCAAGGGCGGCAAACTACTCGCCAAGATCTTGGCGAGAAGTGCCACACTATGAAATGAGGTTCCCACAGGTTGCGGCGCTCATAGGCGCCCACCCGCATTTCCGAGGGCGGCAAACTACTCACCAAGATCTTGGCGAGAAGTGCCACACTATGAAATGAGGTTCCCACAGGTCGCGGCGCTCATAGGCGCCCACCCGCATTTCCAAGGGCGGCAAACTACTCGCCAAGATCTTGGCGAGAAGTGCCACACTATGAAATGAGGTTCCCACAGGTCACGGTGCTCATAGGCGCCCACCCGCACTACCCAGGGCGGCAAACTACTCGCCAAGATCTTGGCGAGAAGTGCCACACTATGAAATGAGGTTCCACAGGTTGCGGCGCTCACATTCGCCCACCCGCATTTCCGAGGGCGGCGAGCTACTCGCCAAGATCTTGGCAAGAAGTGCCACACTATGAAATGAGGGACAGTTCTGCATAGCTATTTAGAAATTACCAATTATGATTGTGTTAATTAAACTAAAAGACTCCAAATGTGAGATTAAACCAGAACTGAAGGGTCAAACCAGTTGTAGGGCCAAGATCTGCAAAATATGGAATTTTGATGCTTTAGCTGAAGTTTGGTGTAGGATTTATCAGGTCCAAATGGACTCCCAGTCCCCAGATGCCAAAATAAGTTACAGATTCCAAATAGCTCAGGCCCACAACTAGTATTCTGGACTTCAAACGTGACTGGATCTCAATAAGACGTTATGCGTTGGCAATTAGGAGTTCTGGATTTGAAGTTCTCTCTTGGTAACTGGTACTACACCTGTCAGCTGCAGAGAATCAGGACATAGAGGCTGGACAGGACTGCTTTGCAAGGTTGTATTGTAACTTCTCTCTGCTAGTATCTTCATAAAAACTCAATGAATGCTCATTTTAAGGTGACTCATTAACTAATCAGAGAAATGGAAGACTTGGCAAGAAGAACTGGTATTAACAAACTTGAACTCTGCAAAATAAAAGAGAAAACTGTTTGTGGACAAGGAGATGGCAGGAACAAAGACCATGACAACGTCTCCTTCAAAGTTTATACGGTACTGATACGTCTGCGTTTGTGCACATTATTATTTTTTTCAAATGAATTACCAAATAATGTTTGTGTAGGCATGTTATATTGCTTATATAAGCATCAAACTAGCCACTAGCAAAGGATATCATAACACTAACTTTTGTTTGAACCAGGGTTGTTGAGTCTGAGGGTTCAAGGTCCGACTCCAACTCCTGGCCCTCCAGAATTTCCGACTCAGACTTCTGGCCCTCCAGAATTTCCGACTCAGACTTCTGGCCCTCCAGAATTTCCGACTCAGTCTCCTTGTCCTCAAGATTTTCCGACTCCTAGGTCCAACAAGTAGATATTTGATGTAAACATAAAACATGTCCAAATAATTTTTCCTAGTATAAACATATAGGGCTATCAAGTTAAAGATGCTAGGTGTATTGTACATATACAATGATATTTTGCATCATTTGGGATTTTAAAGTGAGGACATTAAACAAATTTTGGTAAAACTTTTGCACCTGGTACATTACCGTATGTGAGGGGAGGGCAAAATGCTCAATTTTCCATCAATTGTTCTGAAATTTACGTAGTGTATCAATTTTTGAAAAAGAAACACATGTTACTCCTACAATTTCTTTGATTTAGGCCGTAGTTTTTGAGATAATGGAAGTAGTTATATACAGTATAAAGATATACCTAGAGTAATGTCTCAATTACCGAATGCCCATCTATTACCGAATATAGGTAGGAATCCTATTGCGTTCGGTAATAGAAAGGCATTCGGTAATTGAGACATTACCCTATGCATATTTTCTAAATTTCAAAGGAATAGAACTCAATGAGTTTTCATGCTACAATAAAAACAATGACAGTTTTGGAATCCTTGGAACATTCTTAACAAAACTACTGAGCTGGCCTCTCCATTTTCTATTCTGTCCAATTGCTAGGCCTATGTAACTAAAATATAGGGGGAAAATAGGTTTTGAGCTGCATTGAAAAAAAGGGCTAAAATGAAAAATCTTGCTGTATAATTTTCTTAGGAATGCTTCAAATATTCTAAAACTGTCATTTTTATTGTAGCATGAAAGCTCATTGAGTTCTATTCCTTTGAAATTTAGAAAGAAATGCTGGGGTATGGTATAGTCTATATTCATATATATTGCCATTATCTCAAAAACTAAGGCCTCGATAAACAAATTGTGGGAGTAAAATGTGTTTCTTTTTAAAGAATACAGACATTATGCAAATTTCAGAACAATCATTAGAAAATTGAGTATTTTGCCCCCCCCCCCCTCACATAATGTACCAGGTGCAAAAGTTTGACCCAATTTTTTTTTAATGTCCTGATGTTCTCAATTTAATGTTCAAACTGTTTCAAGGATTCTAAAACTGTCATTGCTTTTTTCTATCATGAAAACTCATTGAGTTCTATTCCTTTGAAACAGAAAAAATGCATGTCTACAGCTATATTTATAATTTCCCATTATCTGTAAAAGGAAGGCCTAAATCAAAAAATCTGTTGGAGCAAAATGTGTTTCTTTTTCAAAAATACATAACTATGTAAATTTCAGAACAATCAGTCTAAAATTGATCATTTTGCCTCCCCCCCCATCATGTCCCCCTCACATAATGTACAAAGTGTGAAAGTTCTACCCAACATTTTCTCCATGGCCTCATCATATGGAATAGGAAAATACATGATAGCTATAGCTGTAAAAGAGAAATGCAAAAAAAAAAATACCCACATTACATTTTTCTAATTTGTGACTGAAAACTTAAAATTGAATATTTGTTTATAAATGGAATCCCGGAGTCGGACTAAAAATTCTGACTCCAGCTCCTAGAGCAAGTGGGATTCCGACTCCCTCTCAAATCCTCCGACTCCGCAAAACTGGTTTGAACGCAATTTTTTTTTTTTTTTTTTTTTTTTTTTCAAAAAATTTGTTAAAAATATTTTTTTCTTCAATATGAGACAAAACAGTATAACCAATGGATTAAGTAAAGGCTGGAGAGTAATTTTATGTGTTTTCCTAAAATTCTTTCATTTCAGGGCGCATGGAATGACGGTCACGGTAACTATGTGGAGTGTGTCTCCATTGGGCTTGGTGCTTCCCCTCGTGGCCAGGCAGCCCTAAAGAGACACAGTTTTTTGGAGGGCTGTAACTCGAATTCTATCCAAGATAATGCCAATCTAAAAAAATGATAATGACATGAGAAAGAGTTGGAGCGTATTTGACACAAAGCACATGAGGATGGACGAATTAGTAAAAATGTTATAAGTGAGAAACTGCAAAAATTCACAAAACAGTGCATCTCCTTTAGGCCATTCGCCCTAAACCACAGACTGCGAAGTGTGTCATAGCTATGAATTGCCAAGATCGTGACTTTTCCAGTAATGTGTCACTAGACTCACTACATTTAGTGTCATTAGTAGCCAAATTTTGGACAAACAGTCACCAAAAATATTAAGAAAAGATAGAGAAAATGCAAATCCATTGCCAACATCTTTAAGTCATAGGAACTAGGCAAAAAATATTGCTGTAGCTAGATATTTGAATCTTCTCTGCACTCTGATCTAAACCAAGATTTATTTTTTTTTTGCTGTAGAGAGTTCAGTTTAATTATTTCTTCTACATTTACATTGCATTATTTAGCTGTACAGTAATTTCAAATGTTGCTAAAGTTTCATTTGTTACAGATTGCCATGAAGTCTTTTCTTCTAAGTGGTCCCTATACTGTGAAGTAATGGGACGTCTGAAGAAATGGTGCCATCGTCGTTTGTTGGATGCAATTCTGATGGATGATGGCCATCATCCCCTTTGTTGTTGTGCAGCAGCTCTTCTATGTATTAGTGTATTTGTCTTACTGGGATATCTTACTGCTTGTTATCAGGTTTGTAGTTATTTTGAAAATTCTTTCATGATATTATTAAGCCTTCATGAAATAACATATTGAAATGCTTTATCAATTATTCACTTTGTAGATAATTGTAGCATGACTGTGTTTTTTAAATTTGTAGTGCAGGGATCACCAGGCCCAAGAGACCCATAGGGTGTTTATTTTGATTTGCAAACCATTTAAACCAAGTAAAGAAGTGTGAAAAAATTGAATTAATTTGCTACCCATTACAAGTTAAAAACATGTTTTTTCGAAATCTGTTCAGAGTAGGGCCTCACTAAGCCGAGCAAAGGTGTGTTTCAGAAGAGGTAATGGTGAATATTGGGTCTCAAATCACATAGAGATGTAAATCGTGTATTTTCAAATGAATTTAAGTGTATGTATTAGCGTTGGGCCGGGCGGGTGATCGCAAAATCTTGCAATTTGCGATCTCACCAATACTACCTATCGTAGCAGCAGAAACAAGGTTTCTTGTGCAGGGTGGCACTAACATGATGTAACTGCCCTACAGAGTATCTGTGGCTTACGCAGTTAGCCACAGGAAAATTGCTCGACCGGAAATAGGGCTAGTAATTACAGCAAAGCTGGCGAAAAATTGCAGCTCGATTACAATAATACTATCATAGCAGCAGAAAGAAGGTTTTTTGTACAGGATGGCACAAACATGAAATAACTGAACTAACTATAAAGATTTTGTGGCTTACGCAATTACAGAAAAAGTAATAAGGGAAAATTTTGCAATCACATACAGACAGGAAACGGGGCGAGTAATTACACCAAAGCAAATGAGAAATTGCGACTTTTAGTTGAGATATGGCAAACATTCTAAAAGCGGAAATTACAGTATGATTATATAGGCTACATGCGTTTTAGGGTTTAAAGACCTGCCGTTTCCAATGATGCATTCAGATTTTAGCTAGCTATTCTAGTTTTCAGAAAAAGGGGGTACAATCTCTCCCCCGCGATCGGCGGGTGCGATCGCTCCCCCACCTTGACGCTACTTTGGGTTACCACCTAAAGTCCCACCATTGAAAGTCTAGGGAACTTCTGTGTCAACTTCACTTATCAATTTGAAAAATAGGTATATCAGTACTATATGATAATTCACGTCATGTTTTTATTTATTTGTTTATATATATATCTTTCCTGTCACGCTCTATGGGAATAAGATAGGAGAAAATTCAAATTTCAAAATGTTAAAAAAGTGGGGTACCTACCTTGCAATCTTTTTCTTCAGTATTAGATAGGGGAAAAATGAGGAAGACGGCGGGGGTTTTGGTGAATTGTTAATTTTTTGCCGTCATTTATAATGACGGCACGGGCCACTGGTAAATGTATATAAGATACCAAAGTTCAAAGTGACAATTTTAGCTACTAGAGTAATGCACTTGTACATAAAATGAAAAATAGCTAGATTTGGATATGACATATTTGAATGAAAACACAAATGTACCATATAATTTATTTCTAGTTGTGGTTTGACACCTGATACCTATCCATAATAGCCCAGAAACTTGAGTTGTTGGTGAAATTGATCAATTTTCTTATACCATCACACAGGGCTATTCAGGATATTTGGGGTATTTGGTGTCAGCTGGCCCACTTCACATTTTGAGGACTGTAAAAACCAAACTCCATGGAGTTTTTCCGATCTAAAAATAAGGCAATAGCTAAACTTCAGCAATTTTGCTATCTGTTCAGCATAGTAAGCATTCAATTTAGCTCATGCAAATACCAGATAAAATTCGAGAAAAACTATTATTTAGTTTTGCAAACGTCCCCTGCTAAGGTCTGAGGAGCAAAATCTAAAAGGCAGAGAAAAAAGTTGCTTTGATGATATGTGTAGACTAGGGTGTTGGCTATATCATCTCACAATCAGAATTTATCTACCTCTCCTTAAAACAAAATGGTGGTCATTCCTGCATTCTGGGGTATTACGGGACACCCAGTGAAACGTGTTTATCAAAAATTTTCCAGTAAAAAAGTCTGAGTTATCTTGTAAATTATGAGAACATTCTTATTTGTTCCAAGTGATAAGTATTAGTAGGTATTTACATGAAAAAACGTGCTAATATCAAATGCGGCTCTGGATACTACTAGTGAAATTGTACTTTGCTATAATTACGACAGTGCGGCATTATAAACTAGTTTTTAGTTAACTACATTTTGTGGAGGAATTACATCAGGAAGGATGCTTAGAGAAGATATTGTACTTTGGGACCGTAGCTGGACTGTACAAGGAATTCTTTGTATTGTAACGCTTATCAGAACGTTATAGAGAGGGTTGACCAGCGCGGCATAGCTACATATATATACTTCGACAATGACAGATTTTTTGGGCAATTTTTCAACATTAACTGTCAATGACATCTGCCTGCAAATCAGGCCTGTACTTATGTAGAATAGAGTGTAGGATCTAGTGAAGAAACAACTGCAAATGTATAATTCAACTGTACACTACATGTGTATTTGACTTCATAAATTTCATCCAACAAATCAATATGGTCAAAAAATACAAGTAAACACCTTTAATCATCATTAAAGACATTTGAGCTTCTAAAAATAATAGTAAAATACTTTGACACTATTTTTTGTAGGTGTCTCGAATAGTCCCGCATGCAGAGGTATTACGGGACGCTAGTGTTTCTCAGTGGCTCGCTTCAACAGAACACCTCTGTCAGTAGCACCAAACCCGCGAGAGCGCCCAAATCGGGGGGCGTCTGAGTGGTAGTTTATACCGTTCCGAGGCGTAACCCTCATTATAGACAGCTTTTGGTGTTCTATCTTTTTTTTTAGGCCCCACCCACCAGGTAGTCTACCTCAGGAGCCCAGCAGCAGCACTCCCCATTCTGTTACGACTCGCACTACTGTTAACATCTCCATCTGTGCTCTGGTTTCAGTTGCTGCTTTGTGCTCACCTATCGATCTTAGAGTTTGGGAAATACTTCCCCTACTGTTTATCAGTGCTCTAATACGGTTTTTCCTGTTTGGAAATGTGTTTTTACCGTTTTTAGTGATACGTCTTGGAGACTGTGTTTGGCGTGTGATCGGCATAGGGTGCCGCCACCTATGATCCTTAACCCATGTCTCCTTGTGTACACAGAGCAGCAGCAGCTATTTGTTCTGAAGACCAGTGACAGTGATGATGTTTTTTGTGCTTTTTCGCTGTTTCTTCTTTGAATTAAAGTTCACGTAAATTGTTTTTCCTCGAAATAACTAAATACACAATTCCAACAAGTATATTGTTTGCTTAAATACTTTGCTGTAGGCTCCAGTGGCCCTAACAATTCCGTGAAGTATATTGCTTATGATTTTTGTATTGGTGGTCCTTACTGGCCCTCATGGGTAGATATATTCTGGCAGGTCCTATCCCTGCCACAATATATTTGGGCATCACGCACCCAAGGTTCCCAAGTGCCTTATCTACAGGAGATGTAGCAGCTTGCCGCAGTTCCTTCTGACGAAGTTGGTTTTGTAAAGTTAGGTAGGTTCTCTACTTTCCTTTTTCTGTTCTGTGAGGTGGGCTGTCGATCGACATAGCCGACCTGGTATGCGGGACATCTCTAGTCTCTCTCGTGTGGAAGGACACAAAAGAGGCCGACCACTTGAGTGTCTCTCACTATACTTTGCGCCTTGTTTCCCAGCCTGTAGTAGCGCACGTGGCCACGCCTACTCATTATGCGGTATTTGAATACTGCACAAGTAGTTTCTCTGTTGAAACGCCTGAGTTGTGGCTACGATGTATATAATAATAATGGTCCTTACAGGCCTTTCTGTGCCACCTGTTAACGTAACTTTAAAGTCTGGATGGTTGGCTTTATCTTGCCCTAACTGTTCCATCTAGCAAAGCGATACATTTAGGTGGTAGACACTCGTGCCCCAAGAATTCCATCAAATTGCTATATTGTTGCTTTATGAATTGAAGCTAACGTTAATTGTTTTTCCTCCGAATAGAGGAATAAAGAGTTACTTGGTGGTAGGCACTCGTGCTCTAACCATTCCAGCAAGTATATTGCTTGCTTAAATACATCATGGTAGGCCCCAGTGGCCCTAATAATTCCGCGAAGTATATTGCCCTAGGAATTTTGCTTCCTTTGCGGTGGTGGCCTTTCGGTGCCGCTTGTTAGCGTAACATCAAAGACTGGATGGTAAGCCTTTGCTGCCCTAACAATTCCATCTAACACAGCGATACATTTGGGTGGTAGGCACTTGTGCCCTAACAAGTCCGCCTAGCTTATATTATTATTTATGCTTGCTTGGTAAGGCTATGCGTCCTCGCAAGGCCGCCAAGCATGTATTTATGTAGCTGTACAGTGACCGAGAAACGTTCTATTAGGATAACCTCGGTGTAAGGTCAGAGCAGGGTTCAGAAAACTTGCAGGAACTGGAGAAAAAGGAGAAAATTTTAAGGAGTCGG
>LQNS02278170.1:11186111-11202099 GCA_001587735.2 Parhyale hawaiensis | reverse complement strand
CCAACCTCTCTCGGCCCCCCCCTCCCCACCTCCCCTTCTTCGTCTCGGTCTCCTCCTCTGCGCCACCTCCTGCCTCTTCCTGTTCCTCCTCCTCACCACTCTTTTTTTTACTCTGCCACTCCTTCCCTCCACCTCCTCGTGTCTCTCCATCCACGGGGTCGCCGTCCCCTTCTCTCCTCCCACACACTTCTTTTGCCGCTTACAGCATCACGGCTGACAGCCGATTCCCCTCCGTCTCCCGCACCTCTCCATTCTTCCACCACTCGCTCTTCGCCATCTTTTCTTTCGTTCTCCTCTCATATTCAAATCTTTACTCTTATCTTCATTCCTCAGCGCACCCCATTTGATTCTTGGTGCCCCCCCCCTTCTCCACTTCCTCCCCGCGGCACTCACCACCATCTCCTTCGGTTTGTGGTCCGACAAGGCCCACTCCTCATCCGTCCTCATTTTCCTGACCATTCGGTGTCTATCCCTCCCTATCGCTATAAAACCGTCCAGTTCGTACTACCTACCTTCCATACATGCTGCTGAACCACGCTCCCCTCTTTGCCTGCCTAACATAGTATTAGCCTATGCCAACTCATGCTCCACTCACCAGTTTCATTAGGTCCCTCTCCGCTTCATTAGCATACCCGACACCAAACCTCCCACACGCCTCCTGTCTCTCATGGTTCTTCCCCACATTTGCGTTGAAATCCCCCTATCACTAAACTCTCCCTTCCCGAAACAGCAATCTGAGGCTCCATATCCCTCATACACTCCTCCATACCCAGTTTCATCAGTGCTCCACACTGGCTGATACACGGATATTAATGTTAACCCACGCGGAGGGACCCCACCCGGCCAGCATGAGCACTTCTCTACTACAGAAGCCTCTTCTTCATCTTCCTTCAGGACGGTCTCTACTGTGCCAATTCTAAAGTCAACTGCTTCAGATATCCTCACTGATATTCGGCGGTCTTGCATCACTACCCTTGGCTTTTTCTCAATGTTTTCATACGTGCGTGCACTTTTTGGTGCTCCAGATCTGTGCTCATCCTCACCATGTTCCTTTCCTTCAGAAAATCTGCAAAACCACCGACAGAAACTTGTCTGGCTCATCCGTTCATCCCCATAGGCCTTCTTTAACATTCCATAAGCTTCTTGTTTGGTTTTCTCAAGTTGAACACAAATTTTGACCGCGTAACGTTGCTTTCATCTTTCCCTGGATCTCGTGAGTGTGGTTAAACTGGGAATATAAGAATTCCCTGGATCTTGACACTTGTTCACATATTGGCAATCCGAATCAGACTGGTTCCACCTCCTTCATTGCTGTACTAAAATCTACAAGTAGAAAGTTGCCAGTTCGTCATTTTTATAGAATACATATAGGGTATATATACTCCCCTATGTAGTTGTATTTTGATCAAATCACATTTAGTGTCTCTACTGACATTTTCTCATTACTTATTGAACATATCTCGTATGTTATCAATGCTACATTTTTGATGTATGTCCTTGAAAATTCTTCCAAAGTTTCTTCTTGAGTGTGCCGTATTTAACATTATTGTAATTATTGAATTAAGCTCCTGTCTCTTTCTGTAATTTATAATGAACATATTTTTTATTCTCATTCCAGGCAGGTATTGATCTTCCCAGTGCAGGATCTCTAGGAGTTTTCTCAGACAACATTGCTGGTGAATTTTACCTTCCCAAGTATGTATAAAGTGTATAAGTTTCAATGCATTTATATTTTTTTAATCCTGCATTTCCGAGTAATATTTATGATGCAGTTTTCGACTGTACCGTAGATTAGCTCGTGAGAAATATTGAGTTGATAACTCAGGTTGCTACGTATTCCAATATCTGTTTAGTCATGTTGTTTGTTGAAGTTTTTAATACAGTCTCCTCAAATATTAGCCTACCTAGCTAAACTTCATTTTACTCCTAGTGATTTTGTTGTCACCATATATTCAGGCCTTCATTTTATTCAATCCCCGTGGTGTTTACTCCGCTACTTATTGACTTAGGGAGTCCTATCTAAACATTCCTGATGTTGTCTTGTTGCCCTTCATTAAATTTATGTAGTTAGTTGTTCTGTAGATGTGAATATTTTCAACTCTCTTCACTCTAAGTGAAGTTTACAATCCTAACTTTGCATATTATTCCCAGGTTCTCCAGCTCCATTCTTCCTGTAGATGTTGTATACACATGGGTGAATGGTTCCGACCCCCAGCTCGTGTCTGGCCTACGCAATGTACTGCGTAACATCACCGGTCGCTGTAATCCTCCTCACTACTGCACTGCTGCTCGATATGTCGCTCTTCCAATGTTAGTGCAAAAGCCTACTCTGTTGCTTGACTGTATTCAGTTGTTTGTTTACTTGTACAATGTACATTAGTCAACCTTTTTCCACTAAGTCAGTTGATGTATCATTGATGTTATATTTTTGTAGAGACGTACATTTTTACTGTTGAATTTACTGAGAAATTTAACCAATCTGGGCTCAAGGTAAGCCTTTTAAATGTTACCTATCAGTCCAGTCAATATTAACTAGAGTTGCTAGGATGATGTGTATATTTTTAGCTATTGTTTGATCATTCTAAATCATAACGCTACTGTGGTAAATGGTTGCAAGGTAGTCCAGTACCTTAGGTATCCGTATTGTTTACATTTTCTCTGGTGATCAGTCGCGCCCCCATCAACGCCACTCGGGTGTTTGGTGTGCTGCGCGTCGTCCCCCACTTGGCTGGCGCGCAGCAAGTCACTGCAAAAATGAATGACATTGAAAAGGAATTCTTGGTGGCGCGAGTTTTGTCTTCTGACCCGGACGCCGCTGCTGACGATGGCCTCGAAAAGTTTGATAATCTGGAAAGTACACCAGAGACTGAATCCAAGACAGACCTGCTCATTGGCGACATTCAGCAACGGCTTGCAGAGATCGCTGTGGAGGTCACGCCCAGTGTTGCCATGTGGTCCTCAGGTGAGAGGTAGCATTGTGATTTGTGAATTTTAAGTACTGCTCCTAACCAATGGCGCCACTACATCCATGAGCAGGCCTTATTGCTCGAATTTATCTGGTGTAGTAACGGGTTGTGGAGTCAGGAGGTTAAGAGATCCGGTTTCTGAAAGTAGGAGGTGCCCGATTCCTTTGTTTTCATGTAGTTACTGGAGGGATTCTGATTCATTATATAGACCATTGACGAGGTTGAACTGCCAATTTTCTCCTAACCCAATGTGCTGGGACAACCTGGTGTCATACCCAAAGCCCTGGGGCTCCTAATAGAGTTACAGTGGAAGTCGATTCGCCTGTCTCCAGTTTCGGGAATTCCGCTCTACCGCTATAAGTAAAAATGTATAGAACGTAGGTAAGTTGTGTAGTCTGGTACTTATGTTAATTCTTTTAGAATTTAACAAGTGTCTTCTATATACATACATGCAAGCGAATATCTGTTCATCAGTCACATTGTGGTTTACCCTGCTGGGAAATGTGCCTCATGTAAATGCACGCGAGTGGCTATGTGGAATGTTTAATATAAAATAGAACTGTAGGGCAGTTTGCGGTGTAGTCATATGACCAAGCGTGGTCTGCAATTATCTTCTCATTAGTTACACTCCTTTAACAATAAGTGTCACTTGTATACAAATGACGTCTATTTGCCCTGTGCTGTAGAATTTCTGTTGTAGCTTCCGTTGTAGCAATCAGACGTTATATACTAAAACTGCTTGAACTGTAACTTAACTTATAACCGTTATTATCATCATGTGTTGAATTGGGCCTCGTTTGCTAATCTCGTATTTAGGTAGATTCAATTAGCTACTGAAGACCATCCTATTTGGAGAAACACATGACTGAATATGACTGTTTCTGCTGTAGGTCGTGCTGTATAGTACCGCCATACCCATTAGATGATATTGCATATAACAGCATAAAGCTAATCAGATGCAATAGTATCAAGCCGTAATGATCTCCCCTCGGGAAAAATAAATTTGCTTACTGTAGGTACTTTATTGAAACCAGCTGTAATATTAACAGGAAACATATATTGCTCCCCTTAGGAGAGTATTCGTATGGTGGTTGTACCATTGGGTGCTAGTTCGGAAGACAAGTTTGGTGTGTGACAGCATTTAGCCTTGCAGATTGGGTTTCAAATTGATACCCGAATATTATTAAGCAAAAAATGTACAGGTCGTTTTATGTTGTAAGCTATAAAAGTTTTAATCTAAGAACACCTCCCGTCCATGGAAAAATGAATGATTTTTTATTTTATTTATGTATTTAACTTTACCAATGATATTGCTCCAGAAACTACTCATGGCTGGAGCATTCCCAGGGACACGGCTGCGTTCGTCATCAACACTGCAGGAGAGGATGACATCAATGTTCTGTATCACAAGCTCACGAGGTCCATACCACAATTTGCTGAGGTTAGCACTGCATTTAATTTATATTGACTGTTGCAAGGCATATATATTTGTTCTCTGTCATCGTAAAAATTTATGTTTTCTTAACGTTATAGGTTAGCTTCAATGGACTATCCACTGGCTCTTATATTATTTTCGTGTGAGAAGCCACATTATTTGCATATGTATTGGTAGGTACAGTCACATCGTTGGCACTGGCGGCATTGTTTCTTGTCGATTCTCGTATTATGTTAATGCAGTAATTTTAAATACGGAACATACCTATGGGAGTTGAACGGCAGTAAAATTTGCATATTTGTAACGAAGTTCTTTGTCTAGCTCTTATAGAAGACGAGCCAAAGCCGAGTGCAAGCGTTACCTACTAGTAACGTACTCATTGCACAAACAGCTCCCCTCAGAGGGCATGAGATGGGTCACAGGTAAGAGGTTAGGTTAGCTAGGTCCGCCCATACTTGTTATGGAGAGCAACAGCGTCAGGGGGACCCTACATGTTACCTTAGCCTTTGCTATCCCTTCGGGACGTCTTTCATTCATGCCCGCTTTGCTTCCTTCCACTGCCATGCTCTACTAATGATGCCTTACTCTATTCTTTTTTTTCCTTCTCGACTTGCTGTTCTCACGCTAGGTGATCGTCTGTGGAAACACCTTCGTGTATAAGTCCCGCGTTTCTGTCGATATTCTATATGTCCTTTCTTCCTGTGTTAGATCACATTTGCTGTGGAGACGGAGGCGTAAACTATTCAATGTAATATTAACTGCATATGAAAGCAAAATGAAAGGTATTAGGTATCATAAGAAGATTTAAGCCTCCCTAAATAAGTACTAATCTCTTCTAAGAGAGGAAAAGGAAGGGACATATAGTATGTCGACAGAAAAACGGGGAACCCATGCACGAAGGTGTTCCCACACAGGATCAACGCGCATGGGAACAGCAAGTCGGNAGGAAGAACAGACAACAGTAAGATCAGTAGGAGTATGAAAGTGGAAGGAAGCAAAGTTTGCACGAAAGACAGACGTCCCGAAGGCCTAGCTAATGGCTAAGGTAACCTACTCAAACCCCCTGGGGGCGCTACTCCCCATAAGCAAAATGAAAATGTATACTAGAAGTGCTATATTGAAGTGTTCTTCATGAGTAGGAACTGGACTGAATTTTGAAAGATTAGTGACAACTTTCCTGTTCCTGGTAATTACATAGGAGTCTGAATCTACCGTCAGTAGCGCAATGGTTTAGGTCAGGGTTTCCCAACCTCTTCTATGCCTGGCCCCCTTTGAGAACTTCCATTATGTTCCTTGCACCCCGTACAAAATTAATAACCCATGTGATGAAAGGAAATTTATAGCAATTTTATACAACAAATACATATACATTTTCATATTTGAATGTCTTAGAAATCAAAGGGGCTTTTGCGCCCTCTACAAGGTTGTTTCGCACCCTCAGGGAGTGCGAGCATCTCTGGTTGGGAACCCCACTTTCAGTGTACAATTTAACTAACCGTTGTGCAGCTTGTGCTTTTACTCGTGAGAGGTTTCCTTGGTTATGAAATACAGTCGGTAGTGACTGAGCTGAAATGTTTTCTTCAAGTACCTGAACTCTGTTTATGTTAGCATTTACCTAAAGAAATGTTCTGTATGTTTGCATTGCACTAACTCTGGTACTCTGTTTATGTTCACATTTGCCTAAGGGAACTTTCTCCGTACTCACATTCAACTAACTGAATTCTTTTTCTGGGTTTCTCTTCACAGAGCTGTGACCGGGAGCTGGTGGAAGGCGGTTTCTTTGTGGAGTGCACCGATAGGCTGCTCATTGATGACCTAAAAGAGGCTGTCATTTTATACAACACCCCACAAAGCGATGACAACACCGCTCGTGTGGAGGCCAGCCTGCACAACAATATTCCCAGACTCGCGAAAAAAAGGAAACGAGTCCCGCGCAAAAATTCAGAGGCCAGTGCTGATGCTAAGCGAGCTGACAACATCAAAGGGCTTAAGATGCGTGATGATGCAGTAGAAAAACTTGATGAGAAAGATGTTAAAGATACCGCAAGTGCAAAAAATGATCGACTCAAAAGTTCAGACGATTATAAAATCTCGCCTCATGCGAGGCACTTACTTGAATACGCTAGTCAAAACGCAGTTTCTGAATCAATTAACTTGGTAGAGATACCCAAAGTTCAAGAGAACCAGCTACCTGATGCAAGTTCCCATGAAGAACAGAAACAAGTTCACCACAATTATGGGGACAAATTGACGAGAGATGCAGAAGGAAGAATGGAGGAGTTATATAAGATGGAATCAACGAAGGAAAGGGCGCCGCGCGTCCTTCGTCATCTACTAGAAGAGAATGGTGCAGCACCAAAGGATGAAAATGCTGATGAAGCTGAAAGTCAAGGAAGAAAGCTGTTGGTAATGGGAGGTCGACCCAGACAGCGCAGACTCGAGGTGCCCTCAGCAGAGGTCCCCGCTCCTACCAAAAAAGAAGAGGAAATCGAGGTCGTTGACACTCGTGTAAATTTCCGAGTTGGTAGCGACATCGTTGATGCTGAGAAGAGACAATCTGTCAGAGATGCAATGCCGCCTGCTGCTCATCCGCCAGCGCCTGCAAATGCTGTGGAGCAGCCTGCTGGTGTTGTTGCCTCGAATATAGAGAAGAAAACTGGTGGCCATTTAGAGATGGTGAAGCCTGATTCCAAAAAGACCGGTGATATTTCCGTGAAAGACTTTTCTGTTGTCAACAAAAACAGTCTGAGTCCGGGACAAAATGCAACAAAAGGGTCTGGACGCTCCCTTTCCGGACCTAGCACCACCACTACAACTGCTGCCAACGATATTCCTTTCGCGCTCCGAAAGCAAAAAATGCTTTCCGATGTTGATAAAGGGAACATGAAAGATTCGAACGAGTCTGTGGCTGTTCCGAAACCGCAAAGTGCCGCTTCTGTCGTCTCGCTGAGCGGACGTGCGACGTTCCTGCCTGCTTATTTGCTGTTACAAACTGTAGAGAATGACAAGCTCAGAGATGGAATCAACGCAAACAGGTTCCAGGACTCTGAAGAGCTGCGCTATTCTCTGCGGGCTCTGGAGAAGTATGCAGGTTGGGTGCGGCGTGTCTTCCTTGTAACAAATGGTCAGTTACCTCACTGGCTGGATCTGGACCATCCTAGACTGACCATCATACCTCACAGCGCAATTTTCCCTGAACCTAGTCACCTTCCCACCTACTCTTCGCCAGCTATTGAGGCTCATTTGCATCGCATCCCTGGACTCTCCCGCAACTTCCTTTATTTCAACGATGACATAATGCTAGGCTCGCCTGTTTGGCCGCATGACTTTTATACGCCTGACCAGGGTGCCAAGGTCTACCTGGCGTGGCATATGCCCAATTGCGCCACCGGTTGCGCCAATTCCTGGATATCTGACGGCTATTGCGACGCTCCGTGCAATGTGTCCTTATGTAACTTCGATGGCGGTGACTGCTTCGGCGATAACGTCCACATGGGAGTGGAGGCTGGCCTGCACTCGGGCGAAGGCCTGTCCGGCAGATCTTACGACGACTTCGGTGGTGGTGAAGACCAGTGCAGTGAGGGCTGCGTTCAGTCTTGGCTTGCTGATGGCTACTGTGACGAGGTGTGCAATGTGGCGATATGTGGATATGACTGCGGTGACTGCGGCGTAGGGGAACTGAAAGACCTGCCTGCCCTGCCACCTCCTCTTCGTGCTAACTCTACCTATACCACTGTCCTGTCCAAAGGCACCCGGGCGTGGTGGCTGGATTTAGCGTCTGTACTCAACGGCAATATGTCTCTTGATGGTGAGTTCTCCACAGAATCTGCTGCACCTGCTGATAAAGATTCGGCGCACGCCTTGCCTACGGACCTTAATCATGAAGGTGTGCTTACGGTCACGGCCAGTACGCCACTCAAGCTCGTTGTTGTAGTGGTAGCTGAAGACTTCTCTGACACATTGAAACTGCGTATAAATTTGCGGAATAAAGATAGGGAAATCGTAGAGTGGTTTAATTATACTATTCATCTGAGAGAAAGTATCATTGATAGTACAACCGTAGCGACGCAAAGCGCTGATGCTGTCGTCTCTCCGCTGCACTTTAGCTTCTTGCAGCTATCGCCTCAGGTCTTACCCTCGCCTCAGCCAGACGGCGACCCTGTCGCATACCACAGCGTGGATGTGAAGCGTTCTGGCCTTGGGCAACAGATCCAGTCCCGTGTTGAGGAGCTTCAAAAAGCTTTCCAACAGGGAGAGCTAACCGAACTCGGCTTGAAAGTGAAAAAATCGTCTTTGGTTGAAGCTCATTTACGAGAGCATCCAAGCCAAAGGCAGACCCTTGTTTACCTTCCCCTAAATTGGATTCAGACCTTGAACGCCAACCGTGATGATGAATCTGATCCAGGTGAAGCTGCTCAAGCAATTGCTGAACCTGATAAACTTCCAAAAGACGACAGTAAAGCCGAGGCAGTTCAAGTTATTTCAGCCCGGCAGCTCACTGGTCGCAAATTGCTCTCGGCTACTCACTCTTCTGAAAAATGTAGAATAAATCGGAAAATATTAGCTAATAATGTCAAAGATCACGGCATACAAAATGTGAACCATTTCAATTCAAAAACGACTGGTAACCAGAAGAAACGCATTGCATCGGCAACTTCGGAACTCGGTCCTGAAAGAAACGACGGCGTTTTGGAATATTACCGAGGTAACTTACCTTGGGAACGGCACTTACCGCTACTCGGAAACATATCGTACGATTGGAATGAGATTGCACGTACAATGAGCTCGAAACTGCACACATCTCTGCCTGTTGATAGTCGCTCTTTCCGAAAATTTTTCTCATTGAATGACCCAAAGTCTGCCCTTGCCAACAGCAGCATACACCCTCTTTCTTCTGACAAAGTATCTTGGCATTTAGCTGGAATGAAGAGTTTACCAGGTCGCCGAAAGCTCTTGGATATTTTTGCCGACTCGCTCATCTACGTCAATCGTCTTTACAATGAGGAACTTGGCATCAAGCTACGCAAGGTGCCTGCGCACTCGCCGCACCTCATCAACATTTCTGTGATGGAAGAACTTCAAAACAGGTACGTCATTGGCCCTCGGTAGACTTACCTAATTATTTTGCTTCGTATCACAGCTTTTCGAAAAGTCCCTGATTCAAAAAGAGTACCAAAGTGGGAATGTTCAAGTTTTCGTCAACTAGTTCTTACTTTTTTCAGGTTCGCCAAGGAATATTCTGAAACCTCGTCCCACCGAGTGCGCCACAGCCAGGACATGCAGTTTGCCTTCTCATACTACTATTATTTGCTGGGCGCCTCACGGATTCGGTCCATTGAAGAAGTTTTCTCCGAGTTTGATACTGACCAGTCAGGGTAAGTTGCTGCCTTACCCAGGCCTTTGGTATGGAAGTGCTTATCCGTTTCGGTGCTGCTAGCTGACTGCGTTGTAAGTGTGGAGATACAGGATATACTCTTGGTGCTGCACTCGTCTCCCTAACACCCGCAGGTCTTTTCTACTAACTGTGATGGCTTGACAAAGTGGTTCGTCGATGTGCGTTCATGCTGGATGGTATTGTGCCTTGTGATCTGGCGCATCGTCGCAGAGTTGGTGGGGTCTGCTTTTTGTATAAAATTTATAACTGCCCTAGTCATCAATTGTCTGATTTGCTTCTGGAGCCATTTGTTCGGGTGAGGTATATTCGGCGTACTGGTGCTCTTCACGAGAAACGGAACCTTGGCAATGCTACGGCATGCCCGGTCATAAGAGCAAGCAAAAAAGGTAGCACACACCTACAAACCTTACCAGAACTACCGAGACAGAAACGACCACGACCATAACTGTCGAAATTTGCTAGACATGTGAGAGCTACTCGATGATTTCGGATCTTCTCTTCCTATCTTTTTTACTTGCTGGGCTGGTTGCGTGGAGGTTTGTCAACCTCATGGAGTTTCTCCGTTCCCACATCGTTAGTCAGGTGTGATTTAATAATAATAATAATACAGTAGTATTAAATTTAGCACCTACATTTTTAAAGTTTTTTTTTTGCGATTTCTGCAACGATTTTCTTGCGAGAAGATGCACTAAAATACTGGATGCTGAAGGATCATAATTAAGTGTTGTAGTACCCAGGGTTGTGGAGTCGGTTGGACCAAGTCGTATTCCGACTCCTGGGTTCAGTCTCTTTTTCTACACTAAGTAGGCCCGTTTTCACCAACTCAGTGCAGCCAGTTTCTTACTCCGTCTCTTGGCCCTCAGAAACGTCCGACTCCGACTCTGCAATCCTGGTAGTAATACAGTTGTGCTAATAGTCTATTACGGTACCTCCTTGTAGAGGGAGCATTACCATCGTGTATGGGTGCCGCGCTTCTATCGACATAGGTACCTACTATATGTCCCGTCTTTCTTCCTGTGTGAGATCGCTTCTGTTGTGGAAACGGTGCCTGGAACTGCTTAATATAATAACAGTAAAGGAGACATTCGACTGGAACAAATTAGGCGTCCACGCGCCCCTCTGCCGCAGTGAAGTAAATGAGATGATGTCCTCTGCCTGGCAGGACGTGGTCAGACCGGGAGATCCGGACGCTGCTGGGCCGGTTAGGAGACGTGCCTGTGTCGTTCCCGCGGGTGCAGCAGCTGCATCACCTCATCACCAACTGCTCTCAGGTGCTGCAGGTGCCTCCTGTACCCACCCCGCCGTACGAGCGCTACGCTGACTCCAACTTGGTGAGTTACTGTCTGCCTGTTTGCTCTTCGTCGTACTCAACCAATTTGATATTTAGTATCTGGTTATTGTGCCATTACTGTACAGTATATAATACACATCAAATGTACCGTACAGTAAGCAAATAACATAGCTACTGTGAATAGTCAACAAACAATAAGCAAATCATGTACTGTGCATTTACTAAACAGTGAGCAGTTGCATAGTGAACAGTTATATACAGTAGACAATTACTATACCTACATTAAACAGCTGCTGTATAATAGATGACTACTGTACGATAAGCAGTTACTGTACGTACGCTATCAACTCTTTATTCCAATATCCTTGCTTAGTGTGTTTATAATATTCGGTCGACCGTTACTGTGCAGACTACTGCCTAGTATGTTACCGTTAACCTCTGGGTAGATACATAGGTGTCTTCACTTATTTAACAGTGTACGGCAATTGGAATTGGCCAACTTAGTAAGTAGCGCAGTCCTGCCATTGTCAATGATAAGTATATATTGGCCTAGCCAAAAAGTTAGTTTTTTAGGTGCAGATTTAAATTTCGCGTTAGTATCTCCGATTTGTTAAGTCATCAGTCTGCAGTCTTGTTCGACTACAGCCTTCAGTAGCTAAGTCGACGTCAATCTCTTATGGCTGGCCAGAGCGAGGTGCATCTCTTGATTGAAAAGTTTCCTGATCGAAAATCGAGTAAACTAATCCTGGCACCCCCGTTCTGAAACAGTACTTAGTCTCTTCATTCACATTGCGTACCAGTATCTTTCGGCAAGTTTTTGTTGCTCTCTTTCCTGTTCTGTTGTAGAGAGCCTGAGATATTGCTGCACCTTGTTATCATCTCACGGGCTCAAATGCAAGCAAGATGTTGAAACCTTTCTTCTTGGAGTCATATTACACACTTGAGTGTGTAAAAAATAGTTCTATCTAATACAGTTTCCAAAGAAACAGAATGTACGAAGAGTGACTAGAAGATCGGACAGTTGTTACAAAAACACGAGCTCACTCTTTGAGCAACCCAGTATTTCATATGTATCCCCTCGCTCTTCTTGGAAGTCGATTTTGTTTCATGCGCGCTTTACTTCCATCCATTTCCTGCTCCTACTACTGCAATGATGCTTTGCTTGGTTCCTCTTTTTGTTTCCTCGCCTTGCTATTCCCATCTGCGTTGAGTCAGTGCGGCAGCACACAATCCCACGTCCTTTCGATGAACTCTGTGTACCTTTTATCCTTATGGTTATTATCTTAAAGATATCTTGCTATTTCTGCTAAAGGCCTCTTTGCCTATTAGAATTTCTTTGCAGACTAGGAAGGCTTAAATTGACATAGGCTATAGTACTGGTACTACCGGTTTATAATAGTAATCTTTCCTCTGTATACTGAGAATCACACGAGCTCTGATGTTGTGCAGTGTTGTTGTCCAGGCTGCTAAGGCCGCTTATCGGAATTTCAGTTTTAATGAATAACAAACGGTACTCAAGTAATTGTTTGCAGTTTTGGTGGCTAACAAACGGTAGTGAATTAATTCTCTGCAGTTCTGGTGGTTAACAAGCGGTACTCAAGTAATTGTCTGCAGTTTTGGTGGCTAACAAACGGTAGTGAAGTAATTGTCTGCAGTTTTGGTGGATAACAAACGTTACTCAAGTAATTGTCTGCAGTTTTGGTGGCTAACAAACGGTAGTGAAGTAATTCTCTGCAGTTCTGGTGGATAACAAACGGTACTCAAGTAATTGTCTGCAGTTTTGGTGGCTAACAAACGGTAGTGAAGTAATTGTCTGCAGTTTTGGTGGATAACAGACGTTACTCAAGTAATTGTCTGCAGTTTTGGTGGCTAACAAACGGTAGTGAAGTAATTCTCTGCAGTTCTGGTGGATAACAAACGGTACTCAAGTAATTGTCTGCAGTTTTGGTGGCTAACAATCGGTAGTGAAGTAATTGTCTGCAGTTTTGGTGGATAACAAACGTTACTCAAGTAATTGTCTGCAGTTTTGGTGGCTAACAAACTGTAGTGAAGTAATTCTCTGCAGTTCTGGTGGATAACAAGCGGTACTCAAGTAATTGTCTTCAGATTTGGTGGATAACAAATGGTACTCAAGTAATTGTCTTCAGTTTTGGTGGATAACAAACGATACTCAAGTAATTGTCTGCAGTTTTGGACTTTTGGTGGCTAACAAACGGTAGTGAAGTAATTGTCTGCAGTTTTGGTGGATAACAAACGGTACTCAAGTAATTGTCTTCAGTTTTGGTGGATAACAAATGGTACTCAAGTAATTGTCTTCAGTTTTGGTGGATAACAAATGGTACTCAAGTAATTGTCTGCAGTTTTGGTGTATAACAAACGGTACTCAAGTAATTGTTTTCAGTTTTGGTGGATAACAAACGATAGTCAAATAATTGTCTTCAGTTTTAATGGATAACAAATGATAGTCAAGTAATTAACTTTAGTTTTTGGAGGATAACAAACGGTACTCAAGTAATTGTCATCAGTTTTTTATGGATAACAAACGATAGTCAAGTGATTGTCTTTAGTTTTGGTGGATAACAAATAGTACTCAAGTAATTGTCTTCAGTTTTGGTGTATAACAAATGGTAGTTAAGTAATTGTCGTCAGTTTTAATGGATAACAAACGATAGTCAAGTAATTATCTTCAGTTTTAGTGGATAACATGTGGTAGGTAACTAACGCTGTAGTTTGGTTACTAACTTATACAGTATTTGCTGTTCATAATAATGGGAAAATATATCCCTGACACTATGGGTGTACCGATACCGCTTTTGCTGCCGATACCGAAAGCTAAGAATTGCTGATACCAATACTTTACTAGAAAAAAAAAGCAATATTAGAAGATACTTATAAATGAATTTGGTTATTTTGTTGGAAAATCATTTTTTCAATAAAATGAAGTTACATGATACATAAATTCCTTGAGAATATATAGCTATACATATAGGTGTTTGAGAATAGTGGGTGAACACTCTGGTGCATGTGTTACAGGCTATTACGGGTTTCTAGGCATTCTACATGTCTATGCGATATAGTTTTTGGTGGCCAGTGCATCGTGCTAAAATTACTATGAAGAATAATAAGGCTATCATTGTAATTGAAAACGATTAATCCAAAACAATCCTTTAAAATTTCAGAAACTTGTAGGCTAATAAGATGACCTAGCTTATCTTTGTCTGAATGTGGCTTTCGGTAACACATGTAGCTAGTACCTGAACGTCGATCCAATGTGGCAAGTAAAGTTAGCTATGAGTACCAAGTTTGCTGATTTCAGATTAACTAATATGATCACATGCTGAGTTCAGACCAGCTAATTTGATTAGATAAACCACTGGAAGTACGCAAATTAAACACGCCTGACGTATGTCAAGCAATGAAAAGCACCCGAACAAAGCGCGAGTCGAAAAAATGTAAGAGCAGCGCAAAAATCGTCACAGAAATAAATAAAAGGCGACAGCACCCGACAGTCAAATGAATGAATGCAAGCTTAGACAACGACGTCGGAGACATGCGAACTGATTCATCTGGCCAGATTTACTACAGCTTGCGGTATTTCTTATAGAAATTCACCGTTCGACTGCGCAGTCATTGACTTGAGTTCGCGGTTATATGACCACCAGACTTGTCAGTCTATCCATAGAAGAGGACTGCAAAATATTTTGCCCGTAGACATGCGTTTATTAAGCTTTTAAAACCATCGTGAGAACTCATTTAACCATTTCTTGCACGCTTTTAAGTTGATGAATAAATGTCATTTTTTCCTTCTGACCGTCTAGTATACACTGTCTTTGATTAAGAAGTTAATGGAGAGCTGTAGAGAATATAGCAGAGGCAGCTTTATGAAATATGTAGTTCCAGAAATAGAGGCTATCACTTGGTTTAAGCCATGTCTGGTGCGCTGTGTTAGGAAGTGCTAAAAATATGAAGAGTCGGAAGTAAAGCACAGATATCTCGATAGTAGAAAATAATGCTAAAGTAAGTAACCTAGTGCCAAAAATGAACAGTGATGCTAAAGCAACTTCCTATAACTATAAACCATGAAGTACCTTTCAATAATCGCACCCGTCACATAGGATGTTTTAGACTAAGTATCGTATTCCTACTGCCTAGCATTCGCCGTAGAGTCCAGTCGTTCAACTACATTCTAGCTTCTGTGATTAGCACCGGACTTAAAAAAGAAGCTATTCCATACGTTTTCGCTGCGTTTCTTACACCTCCTGTAGCAGGACAACACTGACGTTAGCTGCTGATGCGCGACTGTATTTTCACTGGGTAATTCTCAGAAATCTTCAATTTGAATTATAGAAAGACGTGAGTGTCGCTCATTCCACAGTTGCTGAGCGTTGGAGACCTCTTACCTATGATACTCAAATCAGGGCAGGAAATTATTACCAGTTTTTATGAGGAACTTTAGTTACCATATGCCCCCGTGTATGACTTATTAGTTAAACGGATACTTATGTTTTATAGCTATGTATTATACATGTACATCCAAGAAACGTAACAGAGAATGTGCAGGCGTAAATAGATTTTCCGTCAAAAATGTGTATAGATGTCTTTATTATTGTATTAATTGAAGAAAACTAGTTTGTTTGTGTCTTGTTAAATTACTTGTGTCTTGTTTATTTACTTGTGTCTTGTTTGACACAGTTTCTTTACTTTTAGATAGGGAATAACTTCGATGGATCTATGGGGGGTATGGCCTATCCTATCATGGATTAGCTCTTTAATTCGATTGTATCTGTGATACGCACGTGGTACCTGCCCCTTGGTTACAAGAACGGGCACGATAATTTAAAAGTTGCTCTGGAAAATATGACTGGAATACGTAACATATAAATCGAATTTGCTTTCAGACT
>LQNS02278170.1:11173683-11185669 GCA_001587735.2 Parhyale hawaiensis | reverse complement strand
AAGAGACACATAGTGTGACGATAGACACGTGGAACTCATGCACGAGGGTGTTCCCACACAGGATCAACGCGCATGGGAACAGCAAGTCGAGAAAGAGGAGGAAGAACAGATGGACGAAAGATCAGTAGGAATAAAAGGTGGGGAGGAAGCAAAGTGGTGCCGACACGATCGTGATGACGACCCAACGGGTCACGGGTCGTGTAGTTGGAATTTAAAACGCGTTATCGCTAAACATTCCGCTTGTGGTGCTGCTTAATGTGGCAGGTAAACCATATTCTCTATGCAGCCTGCAGTCAATGTGGCAAGTAGATAAGAGTGTTGTCTTGCAGCCTGCAGTCAATGTGGCAAGTAGATAACAGTGTTGTCTTGCAGCCTGCAGTCAATGTGGCAAGTAGATAAGAGTGCTGTCTTGCAGCCTGCAGTCAATGTGGCAAGTAGATAAGAGTGTTGTCTTGCAGCCTGCAGTCAATGTGGCAAGTAGATAAGAGTGTTGTCTTGCAGCCTGCAGTCAATGTGGCAAGTAGATAACAGTATTGTCTTGCAGCCTGCAGTCAATGTGGTAAGTAGATAAGAGTGTTGTCTTGCAGCCTGCTGTTAGCCTGGCGCTGGTGGAGCAGTGCCGCGACCTGCACGCCGTGCTGGCGCCTCTACGCTCAGTGCCGCGCTTCCACGCCACAGAAGTGCCCGAGCCTTCTTTCCACTTCAAGATGATCACCAGCAACCTCTCTAAAGTCATCACTGCATTGGATGATGTACGCAAAGAACCAAGGTAAGTACCGATACGAGGCCGCTTTTCTTTGCAGGAAATTTATTTTTGCTACAGCCACTTCGATCGTGAAATTCCCGACTGCCCCATGTTTCTCGTCTGATTTTCAGATAAATGCGAGTTGTGTCTCACCTGTGTTGCATTTCATTTTTTTTCAGGAAATTTGTCTGTATGTGCAGTGTTTGTTTGTACCCTGAGGATCACGACAACCCCATAGCTATAGGTATCTTTCCCGTAATGAAGAGACATGTAAACGAGTTGGCTTTGCATCTATCTTCTTTTACGTATTACGAAGCTCATTTCTTTCCAGGAAGTTTATTTGTATGAACAACAACTTGGATCCGGAGAGTCCCGACAACCCCATGATTCTTGCCTTACTTCAAGACACTTACGAGACGCTCTACCCTCATCGGTCGTCCTTTGAGCTGCCGCCCAACTACCGCAACAGGTTCCTGTACCTGCACGAGCTGGACTCGTGGCGCCAGTGGCGGAACATGGTCCGCATGCTCGTGTACTCGTGCTTCGCTCTGCTTGTATTCATCACTCTTATGAGCCTCTTTGGGAACAAAGTTGAAGCCCTGAAGCGGCGCTGCTTCCGACGGCGCAGTCCTGAGTCCCAGAGACTCACCGAGTACCCTGTGTAGAACGGTCAGCTTCAGTTTGTTGCTTCTTTTGTTTTGGTGTTGATGGCCTGCTTACTTATTACGTGAACGATAAGAAATGACAGCGTGGGGGCGAAACTTCTTGACTTTTTCTGAACAATTACAGAGGGTGCATCAGTGGCATATTTACCTATATGAAGTAAGTTAGCTTTGATACCGTGCGTCCTTTATAGATGTAGCAACGACACAGGGAGGCCCAGATTAGATGGTAAGCTCATACCCTGAAGTAGAAAGTTTGGTCTGCGGAGTATTTTGAGAGAAATGTTTGCTGCATTGTTAGCGTCAGTAGGCATTTACTGTGGCAACCATGGACGGCAGTTTGCGAAGATCTGCCAGTAGAACAATTCCTGAAGCGCCCAAGTCTGCTGCATCATCTCTGTTATTGTTATTTAGCTGTTTGAACTTTATTATCGATTCATCTTAGTCTAGTTCGTGCATAAACGCGAAAGTGTGACCATTAATGCTAAAGTTAATGATTTAAACGTATTTAATTGAATAACATACTTAGCAAAAGGCGGCTAGGGCAATAATTAACCCAAAGTATGCCCTGCAAAATTTGGGAAGCGATGTTTCATGACAGTGCGGTGAGTCCATCATCAATCCTCCTCCCAGAGTCCCTATTGCCTCACAGCTGCTGCAGGGCTGGGACAACATACTAGGTGATCATGTGATCGTGCAGCTGCCCGTTGAATAGTGCTTTGGTAAATGCTATGTAAACATCCATCCTGAAGTTTACTGGGTTAGTGTTCCATGTTATTCTCATTAGGCCTATAATTAATATCCGCGGGAACAAAATACTCGGAGTATCTCCTCCCTCTATTTAATCCACTGAACTGGGTCATCTCTAACTGGCGTACGTATGTTACTGGAGCTGATGTTAAGGTAGGTTTTCAGAACTTCTTTCTGTTCCTATTATGCTACTTTGTACCTTTATAATATCTGTATAGTTTTGCTGTTTCTAATACAACGACAACTCAGTTTGACGCGGCGGGGTGTTGAGCCATTTTAAGCGATGTGCGCCTCTTGTCGGTGAGCCCATCCGTCCTGGAGTTCTTGTTCCTCCTTCTTTCCATCTTTTTCCTTGCCCTCACTTATTCTTTGTTCTCTTCCTTTTGCTGTTTAATTCAGGTACTTCATGGGTAAAGTATTGCCTTAGTTCATTTATAGAAGATAGTTGTGTCAAATTTTGGTGTATGCGCTGCCCTCCTAAATTTCCAGGTTTGTGACGTCAAAATTAAGTCACGCCACTGTGGAAATATCAAAGATTCCTCGCTGCAACAGTGGCGTGACGCAATTGTGACGTCACAAACCTGCAAATTTAGGGCCGTAGCGCATACACTCAAATTTGACACAACTTTCCTCTGTAAATGAACTGTGGTATTGCTGTGTGCTTTGATGAAGTGCTTCGAGGTAAACGAGATACTCGAAATAGTATTCCGATCGTTTTCAAATTGTTAAATGAACTGTCTTTCTCTCACTTAATCACTTCACTTCAGCGACTCGAGTATTTTATTGACAGAAGCACATTTAATGGGTGAAAAATGGGTAGGTCCTTTGACGTTGGCATGGGCCATATTCTTCGTCTATTCTCCAGTATCGGTTCTAATCAAAGACTAGAGCCAATTTTTAGGTAGCTTTTCTTTGGATAGCGGTGTATTGCCGGGCATAAAGTGGTAGCTGGTTTTTCCTATTGGACAAATGACAAGGCTGCGATCTGTATTGTAGCCCTTTTATTTATACTTTGGGTCGTGTTTTCTCAGTCGGACGCCAATCTTTTATATTTTTAACTTATTCTGTATTAGTGTTACACAACATCCTCGGAAAAATTCTCCTATCATTGTTGCTTACGTACTGTAATGGTGAACTTTCTCATGCTAGAATGTCACATAGATTGCAATATAAAGTGTGTGGGACCTCCCAACGGGTGAAGGTGTTATTGGTAACTCTTCGAGTATTGTTATGTTTATGAAAGAATGTAGCGGTTTTGATGCTTAAATATAAATAATTTATCGCGTTTTTCTGTTATCGAATTTTCTGGTGCAAGACATGTGTTTATGTACTCAAATATTACCTGAAACTTTAAAGATACTCTTTGACATTATTTTGCTCTTTGTGTGACGAAGGTGCAGCCACCACTATGAGGAAGTCACCTTGATGGTCACGCGGTTACTAAACCTTCACTGGTGGTATTTGACTCTTCATCGAAATACTAATACTTCATCCGCTACTCGGGATGACTCTCTTTTCAATATTAGGACTATGATGCTGAGGGAATAATTGACTAACACGAACCACCGGGGATTCGGCAAAGGTACGCTGGATATTAACACTCTCAGGAAATACAACACTGTATTGTAGTCTCAATATTACAGATGACAATCTCTGATAGTTACGACAAGCTAATGACAGGTTTGCCGCGCACTGTGTGCTAGAAGGAGACCCGACCGAGACCCGGTCAGTCTCTAAAGGCAAGATCTTATTGAGGAAACTGGAATCAATCGCAGTCCGGTATCAAATGGCTGGCTGTTCTTTAGCGGGCACTGCTTTTATGCATTCACGCAGGGCGTGTCACACTTGCGCTTATATGTGTGTCTATAATTTATGCAACTCCTGGTCAATTCTCTTGTAGATTCCTCTAACTTATATGCTTAATATGGATGGGTGAGTTTAAAGTTCGTTGCTTGACGAAAGGCGTCTTCCATTTGCACCTTGGATCGTAAGCTGTTTTGAGATTCTCCTTAGTCGATGTGACATCATTTATAATCTCAGTTCGGTTTTAGAATTAGTTTGGCCTACGCTGTATCAAAGACGTGTTGCAATTACTGAAAAACAATTTGAAGAAGAATATTATTATTCTTGTTAACGCTATTATATTCATTTCTCACCACCACCAATGCTAAAAACTTCAGTAGAATTATTTCTTTCGGAATTACTAATACTGTATTAGAGTTTCAATAAGTTTTACGAAAGTAAATTCTGCTGTCCTATTGAATAATACTTTCCAAATTGCAGTTCTGGATCCCCGTAATACTGAACCACTCAAACCTCTCGTTATCAGGTGATTCGAATGCACTCGGAGAAAATCTCTTACTGAATTCCTGTTCCTAGTGACAAGTCAGACAGGCTTTAATCCTTTATCCTGCGCGAGCTTTTTTCAGCCTCTGGTAAATTGTTAAGCCTTGCTACGTCTGTCTTCGCCGTGCAGGCACTATAGGAAGGATCGCGGCCTTGCGGACACGGTGAGTGTGTGTGGACCTGAAAGACGACTTGTCTAAGTGAAATCCAGAGTCATCAACTGTACATTCCATAAGATTGTCTAGGTGGTCTCCTGCTCAAACCTTCCCATCAACACTCCGTCTTCTGCCCAGTTCATACTTAATGTCTTGTGACGCCGTTTGAGTGCGTCACGCGTCCCAATATTTTGTTTCTTTCTCAAGAACAAGAAACTGTGCGCAGCTTGTGAGTTCTAAATCAGTGAAAAATTTTGAAGAGATGCCCCAAACGTTACCCGTGATAGTTGCTAAAAGCTGGCTGATATTTTAGCCAGTGTTTTTGTTCTTGCAGTTGTATTTACAAACTTTGAACACAACGTTGGGACGCTTTTGCTAGCTACGTACGGGGAAAGGAAGACTTTATATAGTGTGAACTCGGTTTTAGATGATGAGCAATTTTATTTTCGCATAATTAAATTGAGTCATGAGTGTAGCATGTACATATCTTCTTAAATCGTAAGCTTATAGCATTGATTTAGCTCGAGAGAGTTTTTTTCTTCCTTCAAGTTCTTTTTAAAGATTTATGATCATCGAGACAACATAGACTATAGCGGAAACTTACTCTGAGAAGGCAAAGACTTAAATAACCATCGACACTTTGCATGTAGAAGTTTAGTGCTGTGGCTGTGAATTTGCTTGGTTGTGTCCTTCGTTCCATGCAATACATAAAATTAGTGGAGATGCACTGATCAGTATCGATAGTGTCGGCCGTTTCCTCAATCATTGGCATCGGCACCACAAAAAATGTGTGTCGATATTGGCAACTTTTTGGTATCAGTGCATCTCTAAATATAAGTTGAGAACCGTCCTGTTTTCTAATGAATCATCTCTTTCCATGATGACCCTTACGCCAAGTAATCAAATAAGCACCATCCTTTGGTATGAGTGGTTGCGCTCCATTGCTTATCTGAGTAGCTTAGTATCTCCTTGTGATTCTTTCTATTAGTTCTGCGCCCCCTTCTTATTCATCACATTCCTGTTGTTCTTTTCTTCCTTTTTCTCAATTAGTTGTTGCCATGCTCGGGTTCTGCACTTTATTTGACTTGCTTCGCATCCCTTCCTCCTGCCTCTCTCCTGGGACCGATAGTAGTGCTGTACTCAAGGAGGCTTAGATTAAGACTATAGTTATAATAGCCAGCAGTCTTTACTTTGTGAAAATTGTGGTGATATTAAACCAGCTGGTCATTACACTAGCTGGTTTATCCCTCCAACTTCTGTGCATTTTTATAGAGCGAAATTAATCATAGTAATTACACCAATAACAAGCTATCCCTGCAGCACAGCACGACCTCACACTGCAGCTTACACCATCCTTAGCCAACCACCCCCACCTATCAGCAGCCCAGAAACACTGCTCTCTAGAGAGAGAGAAAGAAGAAAGTACTCCTTCCCAGACTCTGCTGCGGTCACCACACTTCACTCAACTCATACAGACGTACACTAGGACTTCACGATACAGACATGTGTACTTCTCGCTAGGCGGCACCTCATACAGTCACACATATCGTGCAACATTGCCCTGCCAGGTCATCACTCTAATCAACACAACATAATCTCTGCATCACAATAGTAATAACAATGATAAACATCACGATTATGGGATAGTCTCCTGACTGAGGTGTCTCCTGCGTGGGATGGGGCTTCTGTGAACGAGACTGGGGAACGTCAACAACTGCTGCTGACATCAGTTCTTTCTCTGCCCCTCTCGACCGACAGATTAGAATTGGGTGAGGACGCATACACGGCAGAGACCTATACCGTTGGCTACACAGCCGACGTTTACTTCTCCGCAGTATACTCTAATTGCCAACATTATCTATTGGGTGAAATGTTCAGAGTCAATGTAGTTGTCGTATATTCCTACAGATGTCGGCATTATAAAGTAACACTTGCAATTATTATGACAGCTAGCGACATTCGTTTGGTGAATTTTACGGTGTTATTGTTCTCGTCAAATTACCCCTCCAGTGAACTTATGGTTCTGTTTGTTTTCAGTGTGTTTGGTCATCCAAACGCGGCAGCTTGCACACTTAGCAATTTTTGTCGTGTGGTTTTCACATTCTGTTGCTTAGCACTGAATGTTGGCACATCAGCACTTCTGGTGTTGTTATTGTGTGGGCTTTCCTTATTTTTCTTATGAAATCAGTGATGTTTGTTGAACTGCCAACATATTAATTTACTTATTGAAAGTTTTACTTATTTTTGATGATGTATTGTTACTATTGTAAGACCAATCTACTTGATCACTGTGCCTGACTCCCCTCTTTTACTTGTGTATCCTTATTTTCAAGTATTCATCTACTAAACAACTAGTTGATTTGACTGTCTTAATACCTAGCTTTGTTTATCGTGCTTCCATTTATTGAGCCTACTTGAACTTTCCCACTGTACTTAGCATAGTTTAACTTACCAGTTTCTTGCTTAATTTGTCTCTGTGCAATCTTTCATTATGCTTCTATCTCTCGCCTTAGCACGAGACGTAAACCTAGGTCAGACTCCTTAGATACTAGGTGATACTTTCTTGAGTAGGTAGCTACTTTCCACGTAAGATCCTAGCACTAGTAACGCTGCTTCATATTCTTGAAAAAAATTAAAGCTGGTACACACTCTAGTAAAAAAAAACGGGATTCCTTAGCTAATCGTACGAACGTTTTGTTCAGCCCTCGTAAACACAGCTTTGTGTTTACCAAGAAGGGTGTAAACATCTTGACCGTCAGTTCAGTTTGCTCAGCAAGTGCCGTTGGTTATGTTTCGGACATTTCTTCAAACTTTGAGGGAGTTGTGACTCAAAATTATTTGCAAATGTGTGCTATTAAAATAGACTCAGCTACGCACTCGGACGCTAAGGTGACGTAATTTGTTCTACTGACTAGCGTGTGTACGTTTATAAGGGGTCCGCGAGTGACAGCTGGTAACCATCTTGAAGGCATGACACACACTGGTAAAAAAAAACGAGTTTCTATTTCTCCCGTACCGAATGCGTTGCTGTGTTCGTTTAGATGTTACAGAGTTGCAAAGAAATTTCAGGTATAATTCCCTCCAAGCTTGAAGAGATGTCCGAAATTTAACGAGTGGCACTTGCTCAACAAACTGAACTGACGGCTAACATAAACTCAATGATGTTTTTGTGGTGGCTCAACCTAACTTGCGGACAATTAGCTGAGGAAACTCGTTCTTTTGACTAGCGTGTGCCGGGCACTTCACGGGAAGGGTGTGCGAAGTTTGTGGTCTTGCCGCCATTGAAGCATCTGACACAGTGCGCGACGTGGCGCACGTCCTCGGCTGACGGCTCACACACAACTGCCAGCTTAATCCTTGTCAGGATATACCAGCCAATGAACTGTTATCGTCAGCCATTGCGTGCATGTTCTGCACTCTCTTCTTAATTCGCTGGCGCGCACTCCAGTTGATTTACCACCGAGAGTAGTAATGATCTCATATTTCTATAGAGGTATACTCATAGTCATGAGGTCAAACAGTAGATGCTGAGTACTGAAGCTTGCTTGGATGTCCTCCGTGCAAGACCCTAGCGGTGGTAGCAATAATCTCATAGTTTTAAAGCGCATCATACGTTCTGGTTGTATGCTTGCTCTCTTCCAGTGCGTACTTTCTTATAGCTACGATTTTTTTCTCGTATCGTTTCACAGCAATTGCTGCCTGCGGTTTTTTTTATTACCATGAATTCTAGTCACGTTTGCTCGCAAGCCAGTACATGGTGGCTATTTTCTCTGATATCTTCTTGTTTATTAAGTTAATTTATGTGTGTATGTTATACTCTTTGATGTCAGGCTCCTGACTTCCTCAGTATGTAGGTACTTAGTGATACTGTTTTAATTGTGTGCTGTATGATGTCACGTTCGTTCCTGGGATACAGGTCTGACTCCTTATGCTCTACGACGCCATATTTTGGACACTTAATTATGCTTACTGTTAGTATCAAGCCTATACGTGCGCTTGCTAAACGAGCGCCGCAACTTGAAAAATCCTAATTTGTTACTTACGCCAGTAGCTCTGTTGATCCCATTAACCTGCGAGGGTGACGAGAAAGTCATGAAGTGTCGTAAGAGAAATGCAAATGGGTCAATTATACTTAGAAATGAATATATAGAAGGATATGTTGACTAACGTACCGTCCCAACTTCCTGCAGCTCTTTAATTAGTTGTATCACCTCCTTTGTAAACGTAAAAGCTCTAGATATGCCCGATATTTTTAGCCATCCACTGCAGATGCTCGACTCTTTCACAAGTTAATTTTTTTAGATTTCGCTGCTGGAAAATACTTCTGATTTGGTCACAATTACTAATTACCATTTGAACCTCTAAAAACAAGCAAAATTGACTACACTGGCTTTGAAAATCTTGTCAAAGTTTCTGCAGGAGTAAACGACGTGCGATTTTCTAGAAAGAAACATCGATAATACTGAAAGGCAAGCGCCGCTAATTGCAAAAAGGTTATTGGAAGGAACTTGACAGCATCACCGTGTACACCACTTGTAATCATTATACCGTTGCTATTTTAATGCCTAGTTGCATTGGTCCTGTGCCTTTCTTCTGATAACATTTCTAAAAAAATCAAATATCATAAGAATCTCGCTGCGCACGATACTGTAGTTTATTTTCAGCGTCCTGCGCGTGTTGCTATCAATACGCAGAATGGTAGGAAAAAGGATCTTTAATATAGTTTTGTGTCATATGTTTTTGTTAATGTGTGCCATTTGCCAAGAAAAATTTCATCTCAGTCTCGGTCAACGAAAGACTCGGCAAAGGCGGGTTCACACGACTGACGTTTGTTCCCCATTCGTAGTACTTTGCTTCCAAATGTGTTGCTTAGTCTCCTTAAACAGCTGAAACGTGCCGTGCTCTCCGAGTTGTGATTCGCTCCAAATTCGAAAAGCTATTTGAAACTCTTGTGAGTTGCGGCTTTTGTAAGCTTGCTGAACAAGCGGTTTATATTTCACTATCTCTTTTGGTAGACACGGTTGTATTTACAAGGACGGAACAATAGCTTCCGACGCCCAGCGGTTCGTATTGGGATCAAGAGGACGTGGTGTGAACAAGCTTTTTCACTAATATCTGCGTTTTACTGGACAATAATCTGAATTTTCCCCATTTCCCACGAACATTGAGGCTGTTTTTGTAATCACTATTTTAGATCTTATTTTTAGCGTACTTGTGCCTTTTTCACTTTCCATTTGCAAATGTCCTCGCGTTTGCATCTCTTGCAACGAACTTATTTTTATTGTTCTTAGGTAAGGATTTACTCACTAGAGATGATTCTCTCATGGGGCATTCCGGTAGAGCTCATTAGAATTGATCGAATATGAAGCACAGCTCCATTGTGCTGTGTCTTCTCTTCAGCCTTGTTGTCTATTACTTGTTCATGAACCCTATTGTACCAGGCCTTACTGACGGCTTTTTTCCCGAGTCATACGTTGGAAAAAAGAGCATTTCAGCAACTAGTATGAATAGGGTCGATCTACGCAGAATCTAGAGCACCGCTTCTTGATTCCGCCGTCTTTCTATTGGCCAGTTGTTCTGCATCCTTATGTCGATGACACACGATAGTCAAAAGAACGAATATCGTCATCTTTTCGTCCGAACGTTATGCTGAACTCTCGTAAACACAGCTTTAAGAAATTGAGATTGCAGGGAAAAGGTTTAAAAATATTACCCATCAGTTCAGCTTGCTCCGCAAATGCCGTTAGTTAACTTTCGGATATCTTTTATATCTGTAGGGATTTATAACTCAAATTTCTTTGCTGTCGGTGTTATTAAAATGGGCACATCAACGCATTCGGACGAAAAGATGACGATACTCGTTCTTTTGACTAGCTTGTGGCATCGCCATTACATTTGCAGAACTCATAGCACAACTCCATTGTTTAGTCGCTTACCCATGCATCCGCTGCAATGGGTTCGCTAATTTGTGCAGAACCTTTGAGGGTTTCCTCTTATTCGGCCACTTGCATCTCGGTTTGAAAGCCGGAGGCGTGTTGCAATCACAGTCTAGTTAGACTACTGCAACCTGAAAACCGCAAACCGTTATTTGAAATGGGGTCGCTACTATGGTTCCAGATCGTTGTTAGTGCGTGTTTGTGTTGTGACTGCGACACGATTTTTGAACTTCGGGGTGTCTCGGCTGTACCAATTGTTTCCTTTGGGCTGTGATTGTGACACGCCGCTGGTGTAATGACGACCTCGCGTGCCTTACCGTAAACTGTGATTCTTATTATGTCTTTTATTTTCACCTAGACATTGGAGTGCTACTTGCCTTTATATATATTTCGTAAAGGAAATAATCAAAGTAATTCTAATGCGCCGCTGTTCTCATGTTGAAAATTATGAGCTCGCTAGCGAGGTTTTTGCTTTAGCCGTTTGCTAGGCCTTCGGGACGTTTTATCGTTCGTGTCCACTGTGCTTCCACCTTCATACTCCTACTGATCTTTCTTCCATCTGTTCTTCCTCTTCTTTCCCAACTTGCTGTTCCCATGCGCGTTGATCCTGTGTGAGAATACCCTCGTGTATGGGTTCCACGTGTCTATCATCATACTATAAGTCCCTTCTTTCTTCTTTTGGGGTGTGTCGCCATCACGCCAATTCCGGACTACCACAACCTGAAAAAAGGTTACCGTAGCCCGAAAAAAGGTTGTGAGAACTCCATCTAGCGACGATCGGAGTAAGCTCAAAAATTTTACGGTTCAATTTAATTTGATAATTTCTCATCGAAAGTTCCAACTAACAGATCTGATTTACTTACTCTAGTGTAAGGTGTTTATTTGTTACGTATTTGAATGAATTTAGTGCTCCTTTTATTCAACATAGACGTTTGTGCTCGGTGACCTACATCGCCGTAATCCGTGTGGTAGTCGCCATTTGAGCTATGATAGCGACACGGGTTGTGACTGGCTGAGTCACCGCTGTTACGCGGTGTAGCACGGGTAACCCAAAAACTGCTGATTGCGACACACCCCTGTGTTCTAGCCTCTGTTGTGGAAACGGAGACTTAAACTTCTTCTGAATATAATAACACTATACAGATTCTACTTACACTCTAAGGCGAATCCACTCTAGGAAGCAAAGAGCGTAACGGGAGGACTCACGAGAAATTGGCATCAAAAAGTGACGCCATCATCGACGAATCTATGGCTGAGCAGCCTAGGAGTAGGGGAATTACCCAATTGTCGAACAGATTACGGTCTTTCTAAGCAATCGCTTGCAGACGGACAATCAAAACGTTCCACGTGCTGCTGAAAACGTTTATAGCGTCTTCAAACCATCAGCAACAT